>CM065425.1:54468973-55068973 GCA_033060865.1 Dorcus hopei
CGAACTGAGATCTCGTACCAGGATCACATAAACGTGAGGGATGTACAAAACAAAGGCGCCTTAAAATTTCTGTTTAATTTAACTCGTCGAACTGAGATCTCGTACCAGGATCACATAAACGTGAGGATGTACAAAACAAAGGCGCCTTAAAAATGTCTGTTTAATTTAACTCGTCGAACTGAGATCTCGTACCAGGATCACATAAACGTGAGGGGATGTACAAAACAAAGGCGCCATAAAATGGTCTGTTTAATTTAACTCGTCGAACTGAGATCTCGTACCAGGATCACATAAACGTGATGGGTTGTTCATAACTATGGTGCCTTAAAAATTTCTGTTTAATTTAACTCGTCGAACTGAGATCTCGTACCAGGATCACATAAACGTGAGGGGATGTACAAAACAAAGGCGCCTTAAAAATGTCTGTTTAATTTAACTCGTCGAACTGAGATCTCGTACCAGGATCACATAAACGTGAGGGATGTACAAAACAAAAGGCGCCTTAAAATTTTCTGTTTAATTTAACTCGTCGAACTGAGATCTCGTACCAGGATCACATAAACGTGAGGGTATGTACTAGACAAAGGCGCCTTAAAAATGTCTGTTTAATTTAAGTCGTCGAACTGAGATCTCGTTACAGGATCACATAAACGTGAGGTGATGTACAAAGCAAAGGCGCCTTAAAAACGTCTGTTTAATTTAACTCGTCGAACTGAGATCTCGTACCAGGATCACATAATAGAGGGAGTGAGTACAAAACAAAGGCGCCTTAAAAATTTCTGTTTAATTTAACTCGTCGAACTGAGATCTCGTACCAGGATCACATAAACGTGAGGGGATGTACAAAACAAAGGCGCCTTAAAAATGTCTGTTTAATTTAACTCGTCGAACTGAGATCTCGTACCAGGATCACATAAACGTGAGGGGATGTACAAAACAAAGGCGCCTTAAAAATTTCTGTTTAATTTAACTCGTCGAACTGAGATCTCGTACCAGGATCACATAAACGTGAGGGGATGTACAAAACAAAGGCGCCTAAAAAATGTCTGTTTAATTTAACTCGTCGAAGTGAGATCTCGTACCAGGATCACATAAGCGTGTAGGGATGTACAAAACAAAAGCACCGTAAAAATTCTTGTTTAATTTAACTCGTCGAACAGAGATCACGTACCAGGATCACATAAACGTGAGGGGATGTACAAAACAAAGGCGCCTTAAAATTTTTGTTTAATTTAACTCGTCGAACTGAGATCTCGTACCAGGATCACATAAACGTGAGGGGATGTACAAAACAAAGGCGCCTTAAAAATTTCTGTTTAATTTAACTCGTCGAACTGAGATCTCGTACCAGGATCACATAAACGTGAAGATATGTACAAAACAAAGGCGCCTTAAAATTTCTGTTTAATTTAACTCGTCGAACTGAGATCTCGTACCAGGATCACATAAACGTGAGGGGATGTACAAAACAAAGGCGCCTTAAAAATGTCTGTTTAATTTAACTCGTCGAACTGAGATCTCGTACCAGGATCACATAAACGTGAGGGATGTACAAAACAAAGGCGCCTTAAAAACGTCTGTTTAATTTAACTCGTCGAACTGAGATCTCGTACCAGGATCACATAAACGTGAGGGGATGTACAAAACAAAGGCGCCTTAAAAATTTCTGTTTAATTTAACTCGTCGAACTGAGATCTCGTACCAGGATCACATAAACGTGAGGGGATGTACAAAACAAAGGCGCCTTAAAAATGTCTGTTTAATTTAACTCGTCGAACTGAGATCTCGTACCAGGATCACATAAACGTGAGGGGATGTACAAAACAAAGGCGCCTTAAAAATTTCTGTTTAATTTAACTCGTCGAACTGAGATCTCGTACCAGGATCACATAAACGTGAGGGGATGTACAAAACAAAGGCGCCTTAAAAATGTCTGTTTAATTTAACTCGTCGAACTGAGATCTCGTACCAGGATCACATAAACGTGAGGGGATGTACAAAATAAAGTTTCCTTAAAAATCTTTGTTTAGTTGAACTCGTCGAAATGAGTTCTCGTACCAGGATCACATAAACGTGAGGGGATGTACAAAGCAAAGGCGCCTTAAAAACTTCTGTTTAATTTAACTCGTCGAACTGAGATCTCGTACCAGGATCACATAAACGTGAGGGGATGTACAAAACAAAGGCGCCTTAAAAATGTCTGTTTAATTTAACTCGTCGAACTGAGATCTCGAACCAGGATCACATAAACGTGAGGGGATGTACAAAATAAAGTTTCCTTAAAAATCTTTGTTTACTTTAACTCGCCGAAATGAGTTCTCGTACCAGGATCACATAAACGTGAGGGGATGTACAAAACAAAGGCGCCTTAAAAATTTCTGTTTAATTTAACTCGTCGAACTGAGATCTCGTACCAGGATCACATAAACGTGAGGGGATGTACAAAATAAAGTTTCCTTAAAAATCTTTGTTTAGTTTAACTCGCCGAAATGAGTTCTCGTACCAGGATCACATAAACGTGAGGGGATGTACAAAACAAAGGCGCCTTAAAAATGTCTGTTTAATTTAACTCGTCGAACTGAGATCTCGTACCAGGATCACATAAACGTGAGGGGATGTACAAAATAAAGTTTCCTTAAAAATCTATGTTTACTTTAACTCGTCGAAATGAGTTCTCGTACCAGGATCACATAAACGTGACGGGATATACAAAACAAAGGCGCCTTAAAAATGTCTGTTTAATTTATGCCGTCGAACTGAGATCTCGCACCAGGATCACATAAACGTGAGGGGATGTACAAAACAAAGGCGCCTTGAAAATTTCTGTTTAATTTAACTCGTCGAACTGAGATCTCGTACCAGGATCACATAAACGTGAGGGGATGTACAAAACAAAGGCGCCTTAAAAATGTCTGTTTAATTTAACTCGTCGAACTGAGATCTCGTACCAGGATCACATAAACGTGAGGAGATGTACAAAACAAAGGCGCCTTAAAAATGTCTGTTTAATTTAACTCGTCGAACTGAGATCTCGTACCAGGATCACATAAACGTGAGGGGATGTACAAAACAAAGGCGCCTTAAAAATGTCTGTTTAATTTAACTCGTCGAACTGAGATCTCGTACCAGGATCACATAAACGTGAGGGGATGTACAAAACAAAGGCGCCTTATAAACTTCTGTTTAATTTAACTCGTTGAACTGAGATCTCGTACCAGGATCACATATACGTGAGGGGATGTACAAAATAAAATTTCCTTAATCTTCGTTTAGTTTAACTCGTCGAAATGAGTTCTCGTACCAGGATCACATAAACGTGAGGGGATGTACAAAACAAAGGCGCCTTAAAAATGTCTGTTTAATTTAACTCGTCGAACTGAGATCTCGTACCAGGATCACATAAACGTGAGGGGATGTACAAAACAAAGGCGCCTTAAAAATGTCTGTTTAATTTAACTCGTCGAACTGAGATCTCGTACCAGGATCACATAAACGTGAGGGGATGTACAAAATAAAGTTTCCTTAAAAATCTTTGTTTAGCTTAACTCGCCGAAATGAGTTCTCGTACCAGGATCACATAAACGTGAGGGGATGTACAAAACAAAGGCGCCTTAAAAATGTCTGTTTAATTTAACTCGTGGAACTGAGATCTCGTACCAGGATCACATAAGCGTGAATTGATGTACAAAACAAAGGCGCCTTAAAAATGTCTGTTTAATTTAACTCGTCGAACTGAGATCTCGTACCAGGATCACATAAACGTGAGGGGATGTACAAAATAAAGTTTCCTTAAAAATCTTTGTTTACTTTAACTCGTCGAAATGAGTTCTCGTACCAGGATCACATAAACGTGAGGGGATGTACAAAACAAAGGCGCCTTAAAAATGTCTGTTTAATTTAACTCGTCGAACTGAGATCTCGTACCAGGATCACATAAACGTGAGGAGATGTACAAAACAAAGGCGCCTTAAAAATGTCTGTTTAATTTAACTCGTCGAACTGAGATCTCGTACCAGGATCACATAAACGTGAGGAGATGTACAAAACAAAGGCGCCTTAAAAATGTCTGTTTAATTTAACTCGTCGAACTGAGATCTCGTACCAGGATCACATAAACGTGAGGGGATGTACAAAACAAAGGCGCCTTGAAAATTTCTGTTTAATTTAACTCGTCGAACTGAGATCTCGTACCAGGATCACATAAACGTGAGGGGATGTACAAAACAAAGGCGCCTTAAAATGTCTGTTTAATTTAACTCGTCGAACTGAGATCTCGTACCAGGTGCACATAAACGTGAGGGGTGTACAAAACAAAGGCGCCTTAAAAATTTCTGTTTAATTTAACTCGTCGAACTGAGATCTCGTACCAGGATCACATAAACGTGAGGGGATGTACAAAACAAAGGCGCCATAAAAAATTCTGTTTAATTTAACTCGTCGAACTGAGATCTCGTACCAGGATCACATAAACGTGAGGGGATGTACAAAATAAAGTTTCCTTAAAAATCTTTGTTTACTTTAACTCGTCGAAATGAGTTCTCGTACCAGGATCACATAAACGTGAGGGGATGTACAAAACAGAGGCGCCTTAAAAACTTCTGTTTAATTTAACTCATCGAACTGAGATCTCGTACCAGGATCACATATACGTGAGGGGATGTACAAAATAAAATTTCCTTAATCTTCGTTTAGTTTAACTCGTCGAAATGAGTTCTCGTACCAGGATCACATAAACGTGAGGGGATGTACAAAACAAAGGCGCCTTAAAAATGTCTGTTTAATTTAACTCGTCGAACTGAGATCTCGTACCAGGATCACATAAACGTGAGGGGATGTACAAAACAAAGGCGCCTTAAAAATGTCTGTTTAATTTAACTCGTCGAACTGAGATCTCGAACCAGGATCACATAAACGTGAGGGGATGTACAAAATAAAGTTTCCTTAAAAATCTTTGTTTACTTTAACTCGTCGAAATGAGTTCTCGTACCAGGATCACATAAACGTGAGGGGATGTACAAAACAAAGGCGCCTTAAAAATGTCTGTTTAATTTAACTCGTCGAACTGAGATCTCGTACCAGGATCACATAAACGTGAGGGGATGTACAAAACAAAGGCGCCTTAAAAATTTCTGTTTAATTTAACTCGTCGAACTGAGATCTCGTACCAGGATCACATAAACGTGAGGGGATGTACAAAACAAAGGCGCCTTAAAAATGTCTGTTTAATTTAACTCGTCGAACTGAGATCTCGTACCAGGATCACATAAACGTGAGGGGATGTACAAAACAAAGGCGCCTTAAAAATGTCTGTTTAATTTAACTCGTCGAACTGAGATCTCGTACCAGGATCACATAAACGTGAGGAGATGTACAAAACAAAGGCGCCTTAAAAATGTCTGTTTAATTTAACTCGTCGAACTGAGATCTCGAACCAGGATCACATAAACGTGAGGGGATGTACAAAATAAAGTTTCCTTAAAAATCTTTGTTTACTTTAACTCGTCGAAATGAGTTCTCGTACCAGGATCACATAAACGTGAGGGGATGTACAAAACAAAGGCGCCTTAAAAATGTCTGTTTAATTTAACTCGTCGAACTGAGATCTCGTACCAGGATCACATAAACGTGAGGGGATGTACAAAACAAAGGCGCCTTAAAAGTGTCTGTTTAATTTAACTCGTCGAACTGAGATCTCGTACCAGGATCACATAAACGTGAGGAGATGTACAAAACAAAGGCGCCTTAAAAATGTCTGTTTAATTTAACTCGTCGAACTGAGATCTCGTACCAGGATCACATAAACGTGAGGGGATGTACAAAACAAAGGCGCCTTAAAAATTTCTGTTTAATTTAACTCGTCGAACTGAGATCTCGTACCAGGATCACATAAACGTGAGGGGATGTACAAAATAAAGTTTCCTTAAAAATCTTTGTTTACTTGAACTCGCCGAAATGAGTTCTCGTACCAGGATCACATAAACGTGAGGGGATGTACAAAACAAAGGCGCCTTAAAAATTTCTGTATAATTTAACTCGTCGAACTGAGATCTCGTACCAGGATCACATAAACGTGAGGGGATGTACAAAATAAAGTTTCCTTAAAAATCTTTGTTTAGCTTAACTCGCCGAAATGAGTTCTCGTACCAGGATCACATAAACGTGAGGGGATGTACAAAACAAAGGCGCCTTAAAAATTTCTGTTTAATTTAACTCGTCGAACTGAGATCTCGTACCAGGATCACATAAACGTGAGGGGATGTACAAAACAAAGGCGCCTTAAAAATTTATGTTTAATTTAACTCGTCGAAATGAGTTCTCGTACCAGGATCACATAAACGTGAGGGGATGTACAAAACAAAGGCGCCTTAAAAATGTCTGTTTAATTTAACTCGTGGAACTGAGATCTCGTACCAGGATCACATAAGCGTGAATTGATGTACAAAACAAAGGCGCCTTAAAAATGTCTGTTTAATTTAACTCGTCGAACTGAGATCTCGTACCAGGATCACATAAACGTGAGGGGATGTACAAAATAAAGTTTCCTTAAAAATCTTTGTTTAGTTTAACTCGCCGAAATGAGTTCTCGTACCAGGATCACATAAACGTGAGGGGATGTACAAAACAAAGGCGCCTTAAAAATTTCTGTTTAATTTAACTCGTCGAACTGAGATCTCGTACCAGGATCACATAAACGTGAGGGGATGTACAAAATAAAGTTTCCTTAAAAATCTTTGTTTACTTGAACTCGCCGAAATGAGTTCTCGTACCAGGATCACATAAACGTGAGGGGATGTACAAAACAAAGGCGCCTTAAAAATTTCTGTTTAATTTAACTCGTCGAACTGAGATCTCGTACCAGGATCACATAAACGTGAGGGGATGTACAAAACAAAGGCGCCTTAAAAATTTCTGTTTAATTTAACTCGTCGAACTGAGATCTCGTACCAGGATCACATAAACGTGAGGGGATGTACAAAATAAAGTTTCCTTAAAAATCTTTGTTTACTTGAACTCGCCGAAATGAGTTCTCGTACCAGGATCACATAAACGTGAGGGGATGTACAAAACAAAGGCGCCTTAAAAATTTCTGTATAATTTAACTCGTCGAACTGAGATCTCGTACCAGGATCACATAAACGTGAGGGGATGTACAAAACAAAGGCGCCTTAAAAATGTCTGTTTAATTTAACTCGTCGAACTGAGATCTCGTACCAGGATCACATAAACGTGAGGGGATGTACAAAACAAAGGCGCCTTAAAAATTTCTGTTTAATTTAACTCGTCGAACTTAGATCTCGTACCAGTATCACATAAGCGTGTAGGGATGTACAAAACAAAAGCGGCGTAAAATATTTTGTTTCATTTAACTCGTAGAACTGAGATCTCGTACCAGGATCACATAAGCGTGTAGGGATATACAAAACAAAGGCGTCGTAAAATATTTTTGTTTCATTTAACTCGTAGAACTGAGATCTCGTACCAGGATCACATAAACGTGAGGGGATGTACAATACAAAGGCGCCTTAAAAATTTCTGTTTAAGTTAACTCATCGAACTGAGATCTCGTACCAGGATCACATAAACGTGAGGGGATGTACAAAACAAAGGCGCCTTAAAAATGTCTGTTTAATTTAACTCGTCGAACTGAGATCTCGTACCAGGATCACATAAACGTGAGTAGGATGTACAAAATAAAGTTTCCTTAAAAATCTTTGTTTAGTTTAACTCGCCGAAATGAGTTCTCGTACCAGGATCACATAAACGTGAGGGGATGTACAAAACAAAGGCGCCTTAAAAATTTCTGTTTAATTTAACTCGTCGAACTGAGATCTCGTACCAGGATCACATAAACGTGAGGGGATGTACAAAACAAAGGCGCCTTAAAAATGTCTGTTTAATTTAACTCGTCGAACTGAGATCTCGTACCAGGATCACATAAACGTGAGGGGATGTACAAAACAAAGGCGCCTTAAAAATGTCTGTTTAATTTAACTCGTCGAACTGAGATCTCGTACCAGGATCACATAAACGTGAGGGGATGTACAAAACAAAGGCGCCTTAAAAATTTCTGTTTAATTTAACTCGTCGAACTGAGATCTCGTACCAGGATCACATAAACGTGAGGGGATGTACAAAACAAAGGCGCCTTAAAAATGTCTGTTTAATTTAACTCGTCGAACTGAGATCTCGTACCAGGATCACATAAACGTGAGGGGATGTACAAAACAAAGGCGCCTTAAAAATTTCTGTTTAATTTAACTCGTCGAACTGAGATCTCGTACCAGGATCACATAAACGTGAGGGATGTACAAAACAAAGGCGTCATAAAATGTCTGTTTAATTTAACTCGTCGAACTGAGATCTCGTACCAGGATCACATAAACGTGAGGGGATGTACAAAACAAAGGCGTCATAAAAATTTCTGTTTAATATAACTCGTCGAACTGAGATCTATTACCAGGATCACATAAACGTGAGGGGATGTACAAAACAAAGGCGCCTTAAAAATTTCTATTTAGTTTAACTCGTCGAACTGAGATCTCGTACCAGGATCACATAAACATGAGGGGATGTACAAAACAAAGGCGCCTTAAAAATTTCTGTTTAATTTAACTCGTCGAACTGAGATTTCATACCAGGATCACATAAACATGAGGGGATGTACAAAACAAAGGCGCCTTGAAAATTGCTGTTTAATTTAACTCGTCGAACTGTGATCTCGTACCAGGATCACATAAACGTGAGGGGATGTACAAAACAAAGGCGCCTTAAAAATTTCTGTTTAATTTAACTCGTCGAACTGAGATCTCGTACCAGGTGCACATAAACGTGAGGGGTGTACAAAACAAAGGCGCCTTAAAAATTTCTGTTTAATTTAACTCGTCGAACTGAGATCTCGTACCAGGATCACATAAACGTGAGGGGATGTACAAAACAAAGGCGCCTTAAAAATGTCTGTTTAATTTAACTCGTCGAACTGAGATCTATTACCAGGATCACATAAACGTGAGGGAATGTACAAAACAAAGGCGTCATAAAAATTTCTGTTTAATTTAACTCGTCGAGCTGAAATCTCGTACCAGGATCACATAAACGTGAGGGGATGTACAAAACAAAGACGCCTTAAAAATTTATGTTTAATTTAACTCGTCGAACTGTGATCTCGTACCATGATCACATAAACGTGAGGTGATGTACAAAACAAAGGCGCCTTGAAAATGTCTGTTTAATTTAACTCGTCGAACTGAGATCTCGTACCAGGATCACATAAACGTGAGGGGATGTACAAAACAAAGGCGCCTTAAAAATTTCTGTTTAATTTAACTCGTCGAACTGAGATCTCGTACCAGGATCACATAAACGTGAGGGGATGTACAAAACAAAGGCGCCTTAAAAATGTCTGTTTAATTTAACTCGTCGAACTGAGATCTCGTACCAGGATCACATAAACGTGAGGGGATGTACAAAATAAAGTTTCCTTAAAAATTCTTGTTTAATTAAACTCGTCGAGCTGCGATCTCGTACCAGGATCACATAAACGTGAGGGATGTACAAAACAAAGGCGCCTTAAAATTTCTGTTTAATTTAACTCGTCGAACTGAGATCTCGTACCAGGATCACATAAACGTGAGGGATGTACAAAACAAAGGCGCCTTAAAATTTCTGTTTAATTTAACTCGTCGAACTGAGATCTCGTACCAGGATCACATAAACGTGAGGGGATGTACAAAACAAAGGCGCCTTAAAAATTTCTGTTTAATTTAACTCGTCGAACTGAGATCTCGTACCAGGATCACATAAACGTGAGGGGATGTACAAAACAAAGGCGCCTTAAAAATTTCTGTATAATTTAACTCGTCGAACTGAGATCTCGTACCAGGATCACATAAACGTGAGGGGATGTACAAAATAAAGTTTCCTTAAAAATCTTTGTTTAGCTTAACTCGCCGAAATGAGTTCTCGTACCAGGATCACATAAACGTGAGGGGATGTACAAAACAAAGGCGCCTTAAAAATTTCTGTATAATTTAACTCGTCGAACTGAGATCTCGTACCAGGATCACATAAACGTGAGGGGATGTACAAAACAAAGGCGCCTTAAAAATTTATGTCTAATTTAACTCGTCGAAATGAGTTCTCGTACCAGGATCACATAAACGTGACGGGATATACAAAACAAAGGCGCCTTAAAAATGTCTGTTTAATTTAACTCGTCGAACTGAGATCTCGTACCAGGATCACATAAACGTGAGGGGATGTACAAAACAAAGGCGCCTTAAAAATTTCTGTTTAATTTAACTCGTCGAACTGAGATCTCGTACCAGGATCACATAAACGTGAGGGGATGTACAAAACAAAGGCGCCTTAAAAATGTCTGTTTAATTTAACTCGTCGAACTGAGATCTCGTACCAGGATCACATAAACGTGAGGGGATGTACAAAACAAAGGCGCCTTAAAATTTCTGTTTAATTTAACTCGTCGAACTGAGATCTCGTACCAGGATCACATAAACGTGAGGGGATGTACAAAACAAAGGCGCCTTAAAAATGTCTGTTTAATTTAACTCGTCGAACTGAGATCTCGTACCAGGATCACATAAACGTGAGGGGATGTACAAAACAAAGGCGCCTTAAAAATTTCTGTTTAATTTAACTCGTCGAACTGAGATCTCGTACCAGGATCACATAAACGTGAGGGGATGTACAAAACAAAGGCGCCTTAAAAATTTCTGTTTAATTTAACTCGTCGAACTGAGATCTCGTACCAGGATCACATAAACGTGAGGGGATGTACAAAACAAAGGCGCCTTAAAAATTTCTGTTTAATTTAACTCGTCGAACTGAGATCTCGTACCAGGATCACATAAACGTGTGAGGGTGTACAAAACAAAGGCGCCTTAAAAATTTCTGTTTAATTTAACTCGTCGAACTGAGATCTCGTACCAGGATCACATAAACGTGAGGGGATGTACAAAACAAAGGCGCCTTAAAAATTTCTGTTTAATTTAACTCGTCGAACTGAGATCTCGTACCAGGATCACATAAACGTGAGGGGATGTACAAAACAAAGGCGCCTTAAAAATGTCTGTTTAATTTAACTCGTCGAACTGAGATCTCGTACCAGGATCACATAAACGTGAGGGGATGTACAAAACAAAGGCGCCTTAAAAATTTCTGTTTAATTTAACTCGTCGAACTGAGATCTCGTACCAGGATCACATAAACGTGAGGGGATGTACAAAATAAAGTTTCCTTAAAAATCTTTGTTTAGTTTAACTCGCCGAAATGAGTTCTCGTACCAGGATCACATAAACGTGAGGGGATGTACAAAACAAAGGCGCCTTAAAAATGTCTGTTTAATTTAACTCGTCGAACTGAGATCTCGTACCAGGATCACATAAACGTGAGGGGATGTACAAAACAAAGGCGCCTTAAAAATTTCTGTTTAATTTAACTCGTCGAACTGAGATCTCGTACCAGGATCACATAAACGTGAGGGGATGTACAAAACAAAGGCGCCTAAAAAATGTCTGTTTAATTTAACTCGTCGAACTGAGATCTCGTACCAGGATCACATAAACGTGAGGGGATGTACAAAACAAAGGCGCCTTTAAAATTTCTGTTTAATTTAACTCGTCGAACTGAGATCTCGTACCAGGATCACATAAACGTGAGGGGATGTACAAAACAAAGGCGCCTTAAAAATGTCTGTTTAATTTAACTCGTCGAACTGAGATCTCGAACCAGGATCACATAAACGTGAGGGGATGTACAAAACAAAGGCGCCTTAAAAATGTCTGTTTAATTTAACTCGTCGAACTGAGTTCTCGTACCAGGATCACATAAACGTGAGGGGATGTACAAAACAAAGGCGCCTTAAATATTTCTGTTTAATTTAACTCGTCGAACTGAGATCTCGTACCAGGATCACATAAACGTGAGGGATGTACAAAATAAAGTTTCCTTTAAAATCTCTGTTTAATTTAACTCGTCGAAATGAGTTCTCGTACCAGGATCACATAAACGTGACGGGATATACAAAACAAAGGCGCCTTAAAAATGTCTGTTTAATTTAACTCGTCGAACTGAGATCTCGGACCAGGATCACAGACTCGTGAGCGCCTGTCCAAAAAACAGATGCCTTAAAAATCTTTGTTTATTTTAACTCGCCGAAATGAGGTCTCGGACCAGGATCACATAAACGTGAGGGATGTACAAAACAAAGGCGCCTTAAAATTTCTGTTTAATTTAACTCGTCGAACTGAGATCTCTTACCAGGATCACATAAACGTTAGGGTATATACAAAACAAAGGCGCCTTAAAATGTCTGTTTAATTTAACTCGTCGAACTGAGATCTCGTACCAGGATCACATAAACGTGAGGGGATGTACAAAATAAAGTTTCCTTAAAAATCTTTGTTTAGCTTAACTCGCCGAAATGAGTTCTCGTACCAGGATCACATAAACGTGAGGGGATGTACAAAACAAAGGCGCCTTAAAAATGTCTGTTTAATTTAACTCGTCGAACTGAGATCTCGTACCAGGTGCACATAAACGTGAGGGGTGTACAAAACAAAGGCGCCTTAAAAATTTCTGTTTAATTTAACTCGTCGAACTGAGATCTCGTACCAGGATCACATAAACGTGAGGGGATGTACAAAACAAAGGCGCCTTAAAAATGTCTGTTTAATTTAACTCGTCGAACTGAGATCTCGTACCAGGATCACATAAACGTGAGGGGATATACAAAACAAAGGCGCCTTAAAAATTTCTGTATAATTTAACTCGTCGAACTGAGATCTCGTACCAGGATCACATAAACGTGAGGGATGTACAAAACAAAGGCGCCTTAAAAATTTCTGTTTAATTTAACTCGTCGAACTGAGATCTCGTACCAGGATCACATAAACGTGAGGGGATGTACAAAACAAAGGCGCCTTAAAAATTTCTGTTTAATTTAACTCGTCGAACTGAGATCTCGTACCAGGATCACATAAACGTGAGGGGATGTACAAAAAAAAGTATCCTTAAAAATATATGTTTAATTTAACTCGTCGAAATGAGTTCTCGTACCAGGATCACATAAACGTGAGGGGATGTACAAAACAAAGGCGCCTTAAAAACTTCTGTTTAATTTAACTCGTCGAACTGAGATCTCGTACCAGGATCACATAAACGTGAGGAGATGTACAAAACAAAGGCGCCTAAAAAATGTCTGTTTAATTTAACTCGTCGAACTGAGATCTCGTACCAGGATCACATAAACGTGAGGGGATGTACAAAACAAAGGCGCCTTAAAAATTTCTGTTTAATTTAACTCGTCGAACTGAGATCTCGTACCAGGATCACATAAACGTGAGGGGATGTACAAAACAAAGGCGCCTTAAAAATTTCTGTTTAATTTAACTCGTCGAACTGAGATCTCGTACCAGGATCACATAAACGTGAGGGGATGTACAAAATAAAGTTTCCTTAAAAATCTTTGTTAACTTTAACTCGTCGAAATGAGTTCTCGTACCAGGATCACATAAACGTGAGGGGATGTACAAAACAAAGGCGCCTTAAAAATTTCTGTTTAATTTAACTCGTCGAACTGAGATCTCGTACCAGGATCACATAAACGTGAGGGGATGTACAAAACAAAGGCGCCTTAAAAATTTCTGTTTAATTTAACTCGTCGAACTGAGATCTCGTACCAGGATCACATAAACGTGAGGGGCTGTACAAAACAAAGGCGCCTTAAAAATTTCTGTTTAATTTAACTCGTCGAACTGAGATCTCGTACCAGGATCACATAAACGTGAGGGGATGTACAAAACAAAGGCGCCTTAAAAATTTCTGTTTAATTTAACTCGTCGAACTGAGATCTCGTACCAGGATCACATAAACGTGAGGGGATGTACAAAACAAATGCGCCTTAAAATTTCTGTTTAATTTAACTCGTCGAACTGAGATCTCGTACCAGGATCACATAAACGTGAGGATGTACAAAACAAAAGCGCCGTACAAATTCTTGTTTAATTTAACTCGTCGAACTGAGATCTCGTACCAGGATCACATAAACGTGAGGAGATGTACAAAACAAAGGCGCCTTAAAAATGTCTGTTTAATTTAACTCGTCGAACTGAGATCTCGTACCAGGATCACATAAACGTGAGGGGATGTACAAAACAAAGGCGCCTTAAAAATGTCTGTTTAATTTAACTCGTCGAACTGAGATCTCGTACCAGGATCACATAAACGTTAGGGGATGTACAAAATAAAGGCGCCTTAAGAATTTCTGTTTAATTTAACTCATCGAACTGAGATCTCGTACCAGGATCACATATACGTGAGGGGATGTACAAAATAAAATTTCCTTAATCTTTGTTTACTTTAACTCGTCGAAATGAGTTCTCGTACCAGGATCACATAAACGTGAGGGGATGTACAAAACAAAGGCGCCTTAAAAATGTCTGTTTAATTTAACTCGTCGAACTGAGATCTCGTACCAGGATCACATAAACGTGAGGGGATGTACAAAACAAAGGCGCCTTAAAAATTTCTGTTTAATTTAACTCGTCGAACTGAGATCTCGTACCAGGATCACATAAACGTGAGGGGATGTACAAAACAAAGGCGCCTTAAAAATTTCTGTTTAATTTAACTCGTCGAACTGAGATCTCGTACCAGGTGCACATAAACGTGAGGGGTGTACAAAACAAAGGCGCCTTAAAAATTTCTGTTTAATTTAACTCGTCGAACTGAGATCTCGTACCAGGATCACATAAACGTGAGGGGATGTACAAAACAAAGGCGCCTTAAAAATTTATGTTTAATTTAACTCGTCGAACTGAGATCTCGTACCAGGATCACATAAACGTGAGGGGATGTACAAAACAAAGGCGCCTTAAAAATTTCTGTTTAATTTAACTCGTCGAACTGAGATCTCGTACCAGGATCACATAAACGTGAGGGGATGTACAAAACAAAGGCGCCTTAAAATTTCTGTTTAATTTAACTCGTCGAACTGAGATCTCGTACCAGGATCACATAAACGTGAGGGGATGTACAAAACAAAGGCGCCTTAAAAATTTCTGTTTAATTTAACTCGTCGAAATGAGTTCTCGAACCAGGATCACATAAACGTGAGGGATGTACAAAATAAAATTTCCTTAAAAATCTTTGTTTACTTTAACTCGTCGAAATGAGTTCTCGTACCAGGATCACATAAACGTGAGGGGATGTACAAAACAAGGGCGCCTCAAAAATTTGTGTTTAATTTAACTCGTCGAATTGTGATCTCGTACTAGGATCACATAAACGTGAGGGGATGTACAAAATAAAGTTTCCTTAAAAATCTTTGTTAACTTTAACTCGTCGAAATGAGTTCTCGTACCAGGATCACATAAACGTGAGGGGATGTACAAAACAAAGGCGCCTTAAAAATTTCTGTTTAATTTAACTCGTCGAACTGAGATCTCGTACCAGGATCACATAAACGTGAGGGGATGTACAAAACAAAGGCGCCTTAAAAATTTCTGTATAATTTAACTCGTCGAACTGAGATCTATTACCAGGACCACATAAACGTCACGGGATGTACAAAACAAAGACGCCTTAAAAATTGCTGTTTAATTTAACTCGCCGAACTGAGATCTCGTACCAGGATCACATAAACGTGAGGGGATGTACAAAACAAAGGCGCCTTAAAAATTTCTGTTTAATTTAACTCGTCGAAATGAGTTCTCGTACCAGGATCACATAAACGTGAGGGGATGTACAAAACAAAGGCGCCTTAAAAATTTCTGTTTAATTTAACTCGTCGAACTGAGATCTCGTACCAGGATCACATAAACGTGAGGGGATGTACAAAACAAAGGCGCCTTAAAAATTTCTGTTTAATTTAACTCGTCGAACTGAGATCTCGTACCAGGATCATATAAACGTGAGGATGTACAAAACAAAGGCGCCTCAAAAATTTGTGTTTAATTTAACTCGTCGAACTGAGATCTCGTACCAGGATCACATAAACGTGAGGGATGTACAAAACAAAGGCGCCTTAAAAATTCTGTTTAATTTAACTCGTCGAACTGAGATCTCGTACCAGGATCACATAAACGTGAGGGATGTACAAAACAAAGGCGCCTTAAAATTTCTGTTTAATTTAACTCGTCGAACTGAGATCTCGTACCAGGATCACATAAACGTGAGGAGATGTACAAAACAAAGGCGCCTTAAAAATGTCTGCTTAATTTAACTCGTCGAACTGAGATCTCGTACCAGGATCACATCAACGTGAGGGATGTACAAAACAAAGGCGCCTTAAAATTTCTGTTTAATTTAACTCGTCGAACTGAGATCTCGTACCAGGATCACATAAACGTGAGGGGATGTACAAAACAAAGGCGCCTTAAAAATTTCTGTTTAATTTAACTCGTCGAACTGAGATCTCGTACCAGGATCACATAAACGTGAGGGGATGTACAAAATAAAGTTTCCTTAAAAATCTTTGTTAACTTTAACTCGTCGAAATGAGTTCTCGTACCAGGATCACATAAACGTGAGGGGATGTACAAAACAAAGGCGCCTTAAAAATTTCTGTTTAATTTAACTCGTCGAACTGAGATCTCGTACCAGGATCACATAAACGTGCAGAGATGTACAAAACAAAGGCGCCTTAAAAATTTCTGTTTAATTTAACTCGTCGAACTGAGATCTCGTACCAGGATCACATAAACGTGAGGGGATGTACAAAACAAAGGCGCCTTAAAAATTTCTGTTTAATTTAACTCGTCGAACTGAGATCTCGTACCAGGATCACATAAACGTGAGGGGATGTACAAAACAAAGGCGCCTTAAAAATTTCTGTTTAATTTAACTCGTCGAACTGAGATCTCGTACCAGGATCACATAAACGTGAGGGGATGTACAAAATAAAGTTTCCTTAAAAATCTTTGTTAACTTTAACTCGTCGAAATGAGTTCTCGTACCAGGATCACATAAACGTGAGGGGATGTACAAAACAAAGGCGCCTCAAAAATTTGTGTTTAATTTAACTCGTCGAACTGAGATCTCGTACCAGGATCACATAAACGTGAGGGGATGTACAAAACAAAGGCGCCTCAAAATTTCTGTTTAATTTAACTCGTCGAACTGAGATCTCGTACCAGGATCACATAAACGTGAGGGATGTACAAAACAAAGGCGCCTTAAAAATTTCTGTTTAATTTAACTCGTCGAACTGAGATCTCGTACCAGGATCACATAAACGTGAGGGGATGTACAAAACAAAGGCGCCTTAAAAATGTCTGTTTAATTTAACTCGTCGAACTGAGATCTCGTACCAGGATCACATAAACGTGAGGGGATGTACAAAACAAAGGCGCCTTAAAAATTTCTGTTTAATTTAACTCGTCGAACTGAGATCTCGTACCAGGATCACATAAACGTGAGGGGATGTACAAAACAAAGGCGCCTTAAAAATTTCTGTTTAATTTAACTCGTCGAACTGAGATCTCGTACCAGGATCACATAAACGTGAGGGGATGTACAAAACAAAGGAGCCTAAAAATGTCTCTGTTTAATTTAACTCGTCGAACTGAGATCTCGTACCAGGATCACATAAACGTGAGGGGATGTACAAAACAAAGGCGCCTTAAAAATTTCTGTTTAATTTAACTCGTCGAACTGAGATCTCGTACCAGGATCATATAAACGTGAGGGATGTACAAAACAAAGGCGCCTTAAAATTTGTGTTTAATTTAACTCGTCGAAATGAGATCTCGTACCAGGATCACATAAACGTGAGGGGATGTACAAAATAAAGTTTCCTTAAAAATCTTTGTTAACTTTAACTCGTCGAAATGAGTTCTCGTACCAGGATCACATAAACGTGAGGGGATGTACAAAACAAAGGCGCCTCAAAAATTTGTGTTTAATTTAACTCGTCGAACTGAGATCTCGTACCAGGATCACATAAACGTGAGGGGATGTACAAAACAAAGGCGCCTTAAAAATTTCTGTTTAATTTAACTCGTCGAACTGAGATCTCGTACCAGGATCACATAAACGTGAGGGGTGTACAAAACAAAGGCGCCTTAAAAATTTCTGTTTAATTTAACTCGTCGAACTGAGATCTCGTACCAGGATCACATAAACGTGAGGGGATGTACAAAACAAAGGCGCCTTAAAAATTTCTGTTTAATTTAACTCGTCGAACTGAGATCTCGTACCAGGATCACATAAACGTGAGGGGATGTACAAAACAAAGGCGCCTTAAAAATTTCTGTTTAATTTAACTCGTCGAACTGAGATCTCGTACCAGGATCACATAAACGTGAGGGGATGTACAAAACAAAGGCGCCTTAAAAATTTCTGTTTAATTTAACTCGTCGAACTGAGATCTCGTACCAGGATCACATAAACGTGAGGGGATGTACAAAACAAAGGCGCCTTAAAAATTTCTGTTTAATTTAACTCGTCGAACTGAGATCTCGTACCAGGATCACATAAGCGTGTAGGGATGTACAAAACAAAAGCGGCGTGAAAATGTTTTGTTTAATTTAACTCGGCGAACTGAGATCTCGTACCAGGATCACATAAACGAGTAGGGATGTACAAAACAAAAGCGCCTAAAATTTTTGTTTAATTTAACTCGGCGAACTGAGATCTCGTACCAGGGTCACATAAACATGAGGGGATGTACAAGACAAAGGCGCCTTAAAAATTTCTGTTTAATTTAACTCGTCGAGATGAGATCTCCTACCAGGATCACATAAACGTGTGGGGATGTACGAAACAAAAGCGCCTAAAATTCTTGTTTAATTTAACTCGGCGAACTGAGATCTCGTACCAGGATCACATAAACGTGAGGGGATGTACAAAACAAAGGCGCCCTAAAAATTTCTGTTTAATTTAACTCTTTGAACTGAGATCTCGTACCAGGATCACATAAACGTGAGGGGATGTACAAAACAAAGGCGCCTCAAAAATTTGTGTTTAATTTAACTCTTTGAACTGAGATCTCGTACCAGGATCACATAAACGTGAGGGGATGTACAGAACAAAGACGCCTTAAAAATTACTGTTTAATTTAATTCATCGAACTGAGATCTCGTACTAGGATCATATAAACGTGAGGGGATGTACAAAACAAAGGCGCCTCAAAAATTTGTGTTTAATTTAACTCGTCGAAATGAGATCTCGTACCAGGATCACATAAACGTGAGGGGATGTACAAAACAAAGGCGCCTTAAAAATGTCTGTTTAATTTAACTCGTCGAACTGAGATCTCGTACCGGGATCACATAAACGTGAGGGGATGTACAAAACAAAGGCGCCTTAAAAATTTCTGTTTAATTTAACTCGTCGAACTGAGATCTCGTACCGGGATCACATAAACGTGAGGGGATGTACAAAACAAAGGCGCCTTAAAAATTTCTTTTTAATTTAACTCGTCGAACTGAGATCTCGTACCAGGATCACATAAACGTGAGGGGATGTACAAAACAACGGCGCCTTTAAAATCTCTGTTTAATTTAACTGGTCGAACTGAGATCTCGTACCAGGTGCACATAAACGTGAGGGGTGTACAAAACAAAGGCGCCTTAAAAATTTCTGTTTAATTTAACTCGTCGAACTGAGATCTCCTACCAGGATCACATAAGCGTGTAGAGATGTACAAAACAAAAGCGCCGTAAAAATTCTTGTTTAATTTAACTCGTCGAACTGAGATCTCGTACCAGGATCACATAAACGTGAGGGGATGTACAAAACAAAGGCGCCTTAAAAATTTCTGTTTAATTTAACTCGTCGAACTGAGATCTCGTACCAGGATCACATAAACGTGAGGGGATGTACAAAACAAAGGCGCCTTAAAAATTTCTGTTTAATTTAACTCGTCGAACTGAGATCTCGTACCAGGATCACATAAACGTGAGGGGATGTACAAAATAAAGTTTCCTTAAAAATCTTTGTTAACTTTAACTCGTCGAAATGAGTTCTCGTACCAGGATCACATAAACGTGAGGGGATGTACAAAACAAAGGCGCCTCAAAAATTTGTGTTTAATTTAACTCGTCGAACTGTGATCTCGTACTAGGATCACATAAACGTGAGGGGATGTACAAAACAAAGGCGCCTTAAAAATTTCTGTTTAATTTAACTCGTCTAAAAGTGACATCTTAACAGGATCACATAAACGTGTAGGGATGTACAAAACAAAGGCGCCAAAAAAATTTCTGTTTAATTTAACTCGTCGAAATGCGATCTCGTACCAGGATCACATAAGCGTGAGGGTGTACAAAACAAAGGCGCCTCAAAAATTACTGTTTAATTTAATTCATCGAACTGAGATCTCGTACTAGGATCATATAAACGTGAGGGGATGTACAAAACAAAGGCGCCTCAAAAATTTGTGTTTAATTTACCTCGTCGAAATGAGATCTCGTACCAGGATCACATAAACGTGAGGGGATGTACAAAACAAAGGCGCCTAGAAATTTGGTGTTTAAGTTAACTCGTCGAACTGAGATCTCGTACCAGGTGCACATAAACGTGAGGGGTGTACAAAACAAAGGCGCCTTAAAAATTTCTGTTTAATTTAACTCGTCGAACTGAGATCTCGTACCAGGATCACATAAACGTGAGGGGATGTACAAAACAAAGGCGCCTTAAAAATTTCTGTTTAATTTAACTCGTCGAACTGAGATCTCGTACCAGGATCACATAAACGTGAGGGGATGTACAAAACAAAGGCGCCTTAAAAATTTCTGTTTAATTTAACTCGTCGAACTGAGATCTCGTACCAGGATCACATAAACGTGAGGGGATGTACAAAACAAAGGCGCCTTGAAAATTGCTGTTTAATTTAACTCGTCGAACTGAGATCTCGTACCAGGTTCACATAAACGTGAGGGGTGTACAAAACAAAGGCGCCTTAAAAATTTCTGTTTAATTTAACTCGTGGAACTGAGATCTCGTACCAAACAAAGGCGCTTTAAAAATTTAGGTTTAATTTAACTCGTCGAACTGAGATCTCGTACCAGGATCACATAAACGTGAGGGGATGTACAAAACAAAGGCGCCTTAAAAATTTCTGTTTAATTTAACTCGTCGAACTGAGACCTCGTACCAGGATCACATAAACGTGAGGGGATGTACAAAACAAAGGCGCCTTAAAAATTTCTGTTTAATTTAACTCTTTGAACTGAGATCTCGTACCAGGATCACATAAACGTGAGGGGATGTACAGAACAAAGACGCCTTAAAAATTACTGTTTAATTTAATTCATCGAACTGAGATCTCGTACTAGGATCATATAAACGTGAGGGGATGTACAAAACAAAGGCGCCTCAAAAATTTGTGTTTAATTTAACTCGTCGAAATGAGATCTCGTACCAGGATCACATAAACGTGAGGGGATGTACAAAACAAAGGCGCCTTAAAAATTTCTGTTTAATTTAACTCGTCGAACTGAGATCTCGTACCAGGATCACATAAACGTGAGGGGATGTACAAAACAAAGGCGCCTTAAAAATTTCTGTTTAATTTAACTCGTCGAACTGAGATCTCGTACCAGGATCACATAAACGTGTGAGGGTGTACAAATCAAAGGCTCCTTAATAAATTCTGTTTAATTTAACTCGTCGAACTGAGATCTCGTACCAGGATCACATAAACGTGAGGGGATGTACAAAACAAAGGCGCCTTAAAAATTTCTGTTTAATTTAACTCGTCGAACTGAGATCTCGTACCAGGATCACATAAACGTGAGGGGATGTACAAAACAAAGGCGCCTTAAAAATGTCTGTTTAATTTATGTCGTCGAACTGAGATCTCGTACCAGGATCACATAAACGTGAGGGGATGTACAAAACAAAGGCGCCCTAAAAATTTCTGTTTAATATAACTCGTCGAACTGAGATCTATTACCAGGACCACATAAACGTCACGGGATGTACAAAACAAAGGCGCCTTAAAAATGTCTGTTTAATTTAACTCGTCGAAATGAGTTCTCGTACCAGGATCACATAAACGTGAGGGGATGTACAAAACAAAGGCGCCTTGAAAATTTCTTTTTAATTTAACTCGTCGAACTGAGATCTCGTACCAGTATCACATAAACGTGAGGGGATGTACAAAACAAAGACGCCTTAAAATTTTTGTTTAATTTAACTCGTCGAACTGAGATCTCATACCAGGATCACATAAACGTGAGGGGATGGACAAAACAAAGGTGCCTTGAAAATTTCTGTTTAATTTAACTCGTCGAATTGAGTTCTCGTACCAGGATCACATAAACGTGAGGGGATGTACAAAACAAAGGCGCCTTAAAAATTTCTGTTTAATTTAACTCGTCGAAATGAGTTCTCGTACCAGGATCACATAAACGTGAGGGGATGTACAAACCAAAGGCGCCCTAAAAATTTCTGTTTAATTTAACTCGTCGAACTGAGATCTATTACCAGGATCACATAAACGTGAGGGGATGTACAAAACAAAGGCGCCTTAAAAATTTCTGTTTAATTTAACTCGTCGAACTGAGATCTCGTACCAGGATCACATAAACGTGAGGGGATGTACAAAACAAAGGCGCCTTAAAAATTTCTGTTTAATTTAACTCGTCGAAATGAGTTCTCGTACCAGGATCACATAAACGTGAGGGGATGTACAAAACAAAGGCGCCTCAAAAGTTTGTGTTTAATTTAACTCGTCGAACTGAGATCTCGTACCGGGATCACATAAACGTGAGGGATGTACAAAACAAAGGCGCCTAAAAACTGTCTGTTTAATTTAACTCGTCGAACTGAGATCTCGTACCGGGATCACATAAACGTGAGGGATGTACAAAACAAAGGCTCCTTAAAAATTTCTGTATAATTTAACTCATCGAACTGAGATCTATTACCAGGATCACATAAACGTGAGGGATGTACAAAACAAAGGCGCCTTAAAATTTCTGTTTAGTTTAACTCGTCGAACTGAGATCTCGTACCAGGATCACATAAACGTGAGGGGATGTACAAAACAAAGGCGCCTTAAAAATTTCTGTTAAATTTAACTCGTCAAACTGAGAACACGTACCAGGATCACATAAACGTGAGGGGATGTACAAAACAAAGGCGCCTCAAAATTTGTGTTTAATTTAACTCGTCGAACTGAGATCTCGTACCAGGATCACATAAACGTGAGGTGATGTACAAAACAAAGGCGCCTTAAAAATTTCTGTTTAATTTAACTCATCGAACTGAGATCTCGTACCAGGATCACATAAACGTTAGGGATGTACAAAACAAAGGCGCCTTAAAATTTCTGTTTAATTTAACTCGTCGAACTGAGATCTCGTACCAGGATCACATAAACGTGAGGAGATGTACAAAACAAAGGCGCCTTAAAAATTTCTGTTTAATTTAACTCGTCGAACTGAGATCTCGTACCAGGATCACATAAACGTGAGGGGATGTACAAAACAAAGGCGCCTTAAAAATTTCTGTATAATTTAACTCGTCGAACTGAGATCTATTACCAGGACCACATAAACGTCACGGGATGTACAAAACAAAGGCGCCTTAAAAATTTCTGTATAATTTAACTCATCGAACTGAGATCTATTACCAGGATCACATAAACGTGAGGGGATGTACAAAACAAAGGCGCCTTAAAAATTGTGTTTAATTTAACTCGTCGAACTGAGATCTCGTACCAGGATCACATAAACGTTATGGGATGTACAAAACAAAGGCGCCTTAAAAATTTCTGTTTAATTTAACTCGTCGAACTGAGATCTCGTACCAGGATCACATAAACGTGAGGGAATGTACAAAACAAAGGCGCCTTAAAAATTTCTGTTTAATTTAACTCGTCGAACTGAGATATCGTACCAGGTTCACATAAACGTGAGGGGTGTACAAAACAAGGGCGCCTTAAAAATTTCTGTTTAATTTAACTCGTCGAACTGAGATCTCGTACCAGGATCACATAAACGTGAGGGGATGTACAAAACAAAGGCGCCTTAAAAATTTGTGTTTAATTTAACTCGTCGAACTGAGATCTCGTACCAGGATCACATAAACGTGAGGGGATGTACAAAACAAAGGCGCCTTAAAAATTTCTGTTTAATTTATGTCGTCGAACTGAGATCTCGTACCAGGATCACATAAACGTGAGGGGATGTACAAAACAAAGGCGCCTTAAAAACTTCTGTTTAATTTAACTCGTCGAACTGAGATCTCGTACCAGGATCACATAAACGTGAGGAGATGTACAAAACAAAGGCGCCTTAAAAATGTCTGTTTAATTTAACTCGTCGAACTGAGATCTCGTACCAGGATCACATAAACGTGAGGGGATGTACAAAACAAAGGCGCCTTAAAAATTTCTGTTTAATTTAACTCGTCGAACTGAGATCTCGTACCAGGATCACATAAACGTGAGGGGATGTACAAAATAAAGTTTCCTTAAAAATCTTTGTTTACTTTAACTCGTCGAAATGAGTTCTCGTACCAGGATCACATAAACGTGAGGGGATGTACAAAACAAAGGCGCCTTAAAAATGTCTGTTTAATTTATGCCGTCGAACTGAGATCTCGCACCAGGATCACATAAACGTGAGGGGATGTACAAAACAAAGGCGCCTTAAAAATTTCTGTTTAATTTAACTCGTCGAACTGAGATCTCGTACCAGGATCACATAAACGTGAGGGGATGTACAAAACAAAGGCGCCTTAAAAATTTCTGTTTAATTTAACTCGTCGAACTGAGATCTCGTACCAGGATCACATAAACGTGAGGGGATGTACAAAACAAAGGCGCCTCAAAAATTTGTGTTTAATTTAACTCGTCGAACTGTGATCTCGTACTAGGATCACATAAACGTGAGGGGATGTACAAAACAAAGGCGCCTTAAAAATTTCTGTTTAATTTAACTCGTCGAACTGAGATCTCGTACCAGGATCACATAAACGTGAGGGGATGTACAAAACAAAGGCGCCTTAAAAATGTCTGTTTAATTTAACTCGTCGAACTGAGATCTCGTACCAGGATCACATAAGCGTGAATTGATGTACAAAACAAAGGCGCCTTAAAAATGTCTGTTTAATTTAACTCGTCGAACTGAGATCTCGTACCAGGATCACATAAACGTGAGGGGATGTACAAAACAAAGGCGCCTTAAAAATTTCTGTTTAATTTAACTCGTCGAACTGAGATCTATTACCAGGATCACATAAACGTGAGGGGATGTACAAAACAAAGGCGCCTTAAAAATTTCTATTTAGTTTAACTCGTCGAACTGAGATCTCGTACCAGGATCACATAAACATGAGGGGATGTACAAAACAAAGGCGCCTTAAAAATTTATGTCTAATTTAACTCGTCGAAATGAGTTCTCGTACCAGGATCACATAAACGTTAGGGGATGTACAAAACAAAGGCGCCTTAAAAATTTCTGTTTAATTTAACTCGTCGAACTGAGATTTCATACCAGGATCACATAAACATGAGGGGATGTACAAAACAAAGGCGCCTTAAAAATTGCTGTTTAATTTAACTCGTCGAAATGAGTTCTCGTACCAGGATCACATAAACGTGAGGGGATGTACAAAACAAAGGCGCCTTAAAAATGTCTGTTTAATTTAACTCGTCGAACTGAGATCTCGTACCGGGATCACATAAACGTGAGGGGATGTACAAAACAAAGGCGCCTTAAAAATTTCTGTTTAATTTAACTCGTCGAACTGAGATCTCGTACCAGGATCACATAAACGTGAGGGGATGTACAAAATAAAGTTTCCTTAAAAATCTTTGTTAACTTTAACTCGTCGAAATGAGTTCTCGTACCAGGATCACATAAACGTGAGGGGATGTACAAAACAAAGGCGCCTCAAAAATTTGTGTTTAATTTAACTCGTCGAACTGTGATCTCGTACTAGGATCACATAAACGTGAGGGGATGTACAAAACAAAGGCGCCTTAAAAATTTCTGTTTAATTTAACTCGTCGAACTGAGATCTCGTACCAGGATCACATAAACGTGAGGGGATGTACAAAACAAAGGCGCCTTAAAAATTTCTGTTTAATTTAACTCGTCGAACTGAGATCTCGTACCAGGATCACATAAACGTGAGGGGTGTACAAAACAAAGGCGCCTTAAAAATTTCTGTTTAATTTAACTCGTCGAACTGAGATCTCGTACCAGGATCACATAAACGTGAGGTGATGTACAAAACAAAGGCGCCTCAAAAATTTGTGTTTAATTTAACTCGTCGAACTGTGATCTCGTACTAGGATCACATAAACGTGAGGGGATGTACAAAACAAAGGCGCCTTAAAAATTTCTGTTTAATTTAACTCGTCGAACTGAGATCTCGTACCAGGATCACATAAACGTGAGGGGATGTACAAAACAAAGGCGCCTTAAAAATTTCTGTTTAATTTAACTCGTCGAACTGAGATCTCGTACCAGGTTCACATAAACGTGAGGGGTGTACAAAACAAGGGCGCCTTAAAAATTTCTGTTTAATTTAACTCGTCGAACTGAGATCTCGTACCAGGATCACATAAACGTGAGGGGATGTACAAAACAAAGGCGCCTTAAAAATTTCTGTTTAATTTAACTCGTCGAACTGAGATCTCGTACCAGGATCACATAAACGTGAGGGGATGTACAAAACAAAGGCGCCTTAAAAATTTCTGTTTAATTTAACTCGTCGAACTGAGATCTCGTACCGGGATCACATAAACGTGAGGGGATGTACAAAACAAAGGCGCCTTAAAAATTTCTGTTTAATTTATGTCGTCGAACTGAGATCTCGTACGAGGATCACATAAACGTGAGGGGATGTACAAAACAAAGGCGCCTTAAAAATTTCTGTTTAATTTATGTCGTCGAACTGAGATCTCGTACGAGGATCACATAAACGTGAGGGGATGTACAAAATAAAGTTTCCTTAAAAATCTTTGTTAACTTTAACTCGTCGAAATGAGTTCTCGTACCAGGATCACATAAACGTGAGGGGATGTACAAAACAAAGGCGCCTCAAAAATTTGTGTTTAATTTAACTCGTCGAACTGTGATCTCGTACTAGGATCACATAAACGTGAGGGGATGTACAAAACAAAGGCGCCTTAAAAATTTCTGTTTAATTTAACTCGTCGAACTGAGATCTCGTACCGGGATCACATAAACGTGAGGGGATGTACAAAACAAAGGCGCCTTAAAAATTTCTGTTTAATTTAACTCGTCGAACTGAGATCTCGTACCAGGATCACATAAACGTGAGGGGATGTACAAAACAAAGGCGCCTTAAAAATTTCTGTTTAATTTAACTCGTCGAACTGAGATCTCGTACCAGGATCACATAAACGTGAGGGGATGTACAAAATAAAGTTTCCTTAAAAATCTTTGTTAACTTTAACTCGTCGAAATGAGTTCTCGTACCAGGATCACATAAACGTGAGGGGATGTACAAAACAAAGGCGCCTTAAAAATTTCTGTTTAATTTAACTCGTCGAACTGAGAACTCGTACCAGGATCACATAAACGTGAGGGGATATACAAAGCAAAGGCGCCTTAAAAACTTCTGTTTAATTTAACTCGTCGAACTGAGATCTCGTACCAGGATCACATAAACGTGAGGAGATGTACAAAACAAAGGCGCCTTAAAAATGTCTGTTTAATTTAACTCGTCGAACTGAGATCTCGTACCAGGTTCACATAAACGTGAGGGGTGTACAAAACAAAGGCGCCTTAAAAATTTCTGTTTAATTTAACTCGTGGAACTGAGATCTCGTACCAGGTGCACATAAACGTGAAGGGATGTACAAAACAAAGGCGCCTTAAAAATTTCTGTTTAATTTAACTCGTCGAACTGAGATCTCGTACCAGGATCACATAAACGTGAGGGGATGTACAAAATAAAGTTTCCTTAAAAATCTTTGTTAACTTTAACTCGTCGAAATGAGTTCTCGTACCAGGATCACATAAACGTGAGGGGATGTACAAAACAAAGGCGCCTCAAAAATTTGTGTTTAATTTAACTCGTCGAACTGTGATCTCGTACCAGGATCACATAAACGTGAGGGGATGTACAAAACAAAGGCGCCTTAAAAATTTCTGTTTAATTTATGTCGTCGAACTGAGACCTCGTACCAGGATCACATAACCGTGACGGGATGTACAAAACAAAGGCGCCTTAAAAATTTCTGCTTAATTTAGCTCGTCGAACTGAGATCTCGTACCGGGATCACATAAACGTGAGGAGATGTACAAAACAGAGGCGCCTTAAAAATTTCTGTTTAATTTAACTCGTCGAACTGAGATCTCGTACCAGGATCCCATAAACGTGAGGAGAAATACAAAACAAGGGCGAGTTAAAAATTTTTGTTTAATTTAACTCGTCGAACTGCGATCTCGTACCAGGATTACATAAATGTGTGAGGGTGTACAAAACAAAGGCGCCATAAAATTTCTGTTTAATTTAACCCGTCGAAGTGAGATCTCGTACCAGGATCACATAAACGTGAGGGATGTTCAAAACAAAGGCGCCTTAAAATTTCTGTTTAATTTAACTCGTCGAACTGAGATCTCGTATCAGGAACACATAAACGTGAGGGGATGTACAAAACAAAGGCGACTTAAAATTTCTGTTTAATTTAACCCGTCGAACTGAGTTCTCGTACCAGGATCACATAAACGTGAGGGATGTTCAAAATAAAGTTTCCTTAAAAATCTTTGTTAACTTTAACTCGTCGAAATGAGTTCTCGTACCAGGATCACATAAACGTGAGGGGATGTACAAAACAAAGGCGCCTCAAAAATTTGTGTTTAATTTAACTCGTCGAACTGTGATCTCGTACCAGGATCACATAAACGTGAGGGGATGTACAAAACAAAGGCGCCTTAAAAATTTCTGTTTAATTTAACTCGTCGAACTGAGATCTCGTACCAGGATCACATAAACGTGAGGGGATGTACAAAACAAAGGCGCCTTGAAAATTGCTGTTTAATTTAACTCGTCGAACTGAGATCTCGTACGAGGATCACATAAACGTGAGGGGATGTACAAAATAAAGTTTCCTTAAAAATCTTTGTTGACTTTAACTCGTCGAACTGAGACCTCGTACCAGGATCACATAATCGTGAGGGGATGTAAAATTTTAAGGGTCCTTACAATTGTGTTATTAATTTATCTCTTAGAACTGAGATCTCGTACCGGGATCACATAAACGTGAGGGGATGTACAAAACAAAGGCGCCTTAAAGATTTCTGTTTAATTTAACTCGTCGAAATGAGACCTCGTACCAGGATCACATAAACGTGAGGGGATGTACAAAACAAAGGCGCCTTAAAAATTTCTGTTTAATTTAACTCGTCGAACTGAGATCTCGTACCAGGATCACATAAACGTGAGGGGATGTACAAAACAAAGGCGCCTTAAAAATTTCTGTTTAATTTAGCTCGTCGAACTGAGATCTCGTACCGGGATCACATAAACGTGAGGGGATGTACAAAACAGAGGCGCCTTAAATATTTCTGTTTAATTTAACTCGTCGAACTGAGATATCGTACCAGGATCACTTAAACGTGAGGGGATGTACAAAATAAAGTTTCCTTAAAAATCTTTGTTGACTTTAACTCGTCGAACTGAGACCTCGTACCAGGATCACATAATCGTGAGGGGATGTACAAAACAAAGGCGCCTCAAAAATTTGTGTTTAATTTAACTCGTCGAACTGAGACCTCGTACCAGGATCACATAAACGTGAGGGGATGTACAAAACAAAGGCGCCTTAAAAATTTCTGTTTAATTTAACTCGTCGAACTGAGATCTCGTACCAGGATCACATAAACGTGAGGGGATGTACAAAACAAAGGCGCCTTAAAAATTTCTGTTTAATTTAACTCGTCGAACTGAGATCTCGTACCAGGATCACATAAACGTGAGGGGATGTACAAAACAAAGGCGGCGTGAAAATTTTTTGTTTAATTTAACTCGTCGAAATGAGTTCTCGTACCTGGATCACACAAACATGAGGGATGTACAAAACAAAGGCGCCTTAAAAATTTCTGTTTACTTTAACTCGTCGAACTGAGATCTCGTACCAGGATCACATAAGCGTGAGGGGATGTACAAAACAAAGGCGCCTTAAAAATTTCTGTTTAATTTAACTCGTCGAACTGAGATCTCGTACCAGGATCACATAAACGCGAGGGGATGTACAAAACAAAGGCGCCTTAAAAATTTCTGTTTAATTTAACCCGTCGAAGTGAGATCTCGTACCAGGATCACATAAACGTGAGGGATGTTCAAAATAAAGTTTCCTTAAAAACCTTTGTTTACTTTAACTCGTCGAAATGAGTTCTCGTACCAGGATCACATAAACGCGAGGGGATGTACAAAACAAAGGCGCCTTAAAAATTTCTGTTTAATTTAACTCGTCGAACTGAGATCTCGTACCAGGATCACATAAACGTGAGGGGATGTACAAAACAAAGGCGTCTTAAAAATTTCTGTTTAATTTAACTCGTCGAACTGAGATCTCGTACCAGGATCACATAAACGTGAGGGGATGTACAGAACAAAGACGCCTTAAAAATTACTGTTTAATTTAATTCATCGAACTGAGATCTCGTACTAGGATCATATAAACGTGAGGGGATGTACAAAACAAAGGCGCCTCAAAAATTTGTGTTTAATTTAACTCGTCGAACTGAGATCTCGTACCAGGATCACATAAACGTGAGGGGATGTACAAAACAAAGGCGCCTTAAAAATTTGTGTTTAATTTAACACGTGGAACTGAGATCTCGTACCAGGATCACATAAGCGTGAGGGATGTACAAAACAAAAGCGCCTAAAATTTCTGTTTAATTTAACTCGTCGAACTGAGATCTCGTACCAGGATCACATAAACGTGAGGGGATGTACAAAACAAAGGCGCCTTAAAAATTTCTGTTTAATTTAACTCGTCGAACTGAGATCTCGTACCAGGATCACATAAACGTGAGGGGATGTACAAAACAAAGGCGCCTTAAAAATTTCTGTTTAATTTAACTCGTCGAACTGAGATCTCGTACCAGGATCACATAAACGTGAGGATGTACAAAACAAAGGCGCCTTAAAATTTCTGTTTAATTTAACTCGTCGAACTGAGATCTCGTACCAGGATCACATAAACGTGAGGGGATGTACAAAATAAAGTTTCCTTAAAAATCTTTGTTAACTTTAACTCGTCGAAATGAGTTCTCGTACCAGGATCACATAAACGTGAGGGGATGTACAAAACAAAGGCGCCTCAAAAATTTGTGTTTAATTTAACTCGTCGAACTGAGATCTCGTACCAGGATCACATAAACGTGAGGGGATGTACAAAACAAAGGCGCGATTAAATTTTCTGTTTAATTTAACTCGTCGAACTGAGATCTCGTACCAGGATCACATAAACGTGAGGGGATGTACAAAACAAAGGCGCCTTAAAAATTTCTGTTTAATTTAACTCGTCGAACTGAGATCTCGTACCAGGATCACATAAACGTGAGGGGATGTACAAAACAAAGGCGCCTTAAAAATTTCTGTTTAATTTAACTCGTCGAACTGAGATCTCGTACCAGGATCACATAAACGTGAGGGAATGTACAAAACAAAGGCGCCTCAAAATTTGTGTTTAATTTAACTCGTCGAACTGAGATCTCGTACCAGGATCACATAAACGTGAGGGGATGTACAAAACAAAGGCGCCTCAAAAATTTGTGTTTAATTTAACTCGTCGAACTGTGATCTCGTACTAGGATCACATAAACGTGAGGGGATGTACAAAACAAAGGCGCCTTAAAAATGTCTGTTTAATTTATGTCGTCGAACTGAGACCTCGTACCAGGATCACATAAACGTGAGGGGATGTACAAAACAAAGGCGCCTTAAAAATTTCTGTTTAATTTAACTCGTCGAACTGAGATCTCGTACCAGGATCACATAAACGTGAGGGGATGTACAAAACAAAGGCGCCTTAAAAATTTCTGTTTAATTTAACTCGTCGAACTGAGATCTCGTACCAGGATCACATAAACGTGAGGGGATGTACAAAACAAAGGCGCCTCAAAAATTTGTGTTTAATTTAACTCGTCGAACTGTGATCTCGTACCAGGATCACATAAACGTGAGGGGATGTACAAAACAAAGGCGCCTTAAAAATTTCTGTTTAATTTATGTCGTCGAACTGAGATCTCGTACGAGGATCACATAAACGTGAAGGGATGTACAAAACAAAGGCGCCTTAAAAATTTCTGTTTAATTTAACTCGTCGAACTGATATCTCGTACCAGGATCACATAAACGTGAAGGGATGTACAAAACAAAGGCGCCTTAAAAATGTCTGTTTAATTTATGTCGTCGAACTGAGACCTCGTACCAGGATCACATAAACGTGAGGGGATGTACAAAACAAAGGCGCCTTAAAAATTTCTGTTTAATTTAACTCGTCGAACTGAGATCTCGTACCAGGATCACATAAACGTGAGGGGATGTACAAAATAAAGTTTCCTTAAAAATCTTTGTTAACTTTAACTCGTCGAAATGAGTTCTCGTACCAGGATCACATAAACGTGAGGGGATGTACAAAACAAAGGCGCCTCAAAAATTTGTGTTTAATTTAACTCGTCGAACTGTGATCTCGTACTAGGATCACATAAACGTGAGGGGATGTACAAAACAAAGGCGCCTTAAAAATGTCTGTTTAATTTATGTCGTCGAACTGAGACCTCGTACCAGGATCACATAAACGTGAGGGGATGTACAAAACAAAGGCGCCTTAAAAATTTCTGTTTAATTTAACTCGTCGAACTGAGATCTCGTACCAGGATCACATAAACGTGAGGGGATGTACAAAATAAAGTTTCCTTAAAAATCTTTGTTAACTTTAACTCGTCGAAATGAGTTCTCGTACCAGGATCACATAAACGTGAGGGGATGTACAAAACAAAGGCGCCTCAAAAATTTGTGTTTAATTTAACTCGTCGAACTGTGATCTCGTACTAGGATCACATAAACGTGAGGGGATGTACAAAACAAAGGCGCCTTAAAAATTTCTGTTTAATTTAACTCGTCGAACTGAGATCTCGTACCAGGATCACATAAACGTGAGGGGATGTACAAAACAAAGGCGCCTCAAAAATTTGTGTTTAATTTAACTCGTCGAACTGTGATCTCGTACTAGGATCACATAAACGTGAGGGGATGTACAAAACAAAGGCGCCTTCAAAATGTATTTTTAAATTAACTCGTCGAAATGAGTTCTCGTACCAGGATCACATAAACGTGAGGGGATGTACAAAACAAAGGCGCCTTAAAAATTTCTGTTTAATTTAACTCGTCGAACTGAGATCTCGTACCGGGATCACATAAACGTGAGGGGATGTACAAAACAAAGGCGCCTTAAAAATTTCTGTTTAATTTATGTCGTCGAACTGAGATCTCGTACGAGGATCACATAAACGTGAGGGGATGTACAAAACAAAGGCGCCTTAAAAATTTCTGTTTAATTTAACTCGTCGAACTGAGATCTCGTACCAGGATCACATAAACGTGAGGGGATGTACAAAACAAAGGCGCCTTAAAAATTTCTGTTTAATTTAACTCGTCGAACTGAGATCTCGTACCAGGATCACATAAACGTGAGGGGATGTACAAAACAAAGGCGCCTTAAAAATTTCTGTTTAATTTAACTCGTCGAACTGAGATCTCGTACCAGGATCACATAAACGTGAGGGATGTTCAAAATAAAGTTTCCTTAAAAACCTTTGTTTACTTTAACTCGTCGAAATGAGTTCTCGTACCAGGATCACATAAAAGCGAGGGGATGTACAAAACAAAGGCGCCTTAAAAATTTCTGTTTAATTTAACTCGTCGAACTGAGATCTCGTACCAGGATCACATAAACTTTTGGGTTGTACAAAACAAAGGCGCCTTAAAAATTTCTGTTTAATTTAACTCGTCGAACTGAGATCTCGTACCAGGATCACATAAACGTGAGGGGATGTACAAAACAAAGGCGCCTTAAAAATTTCTGTTTAATTTAACTCGTCGAACTGAGATCTCGTACCAGGATCATATAAACGTGAGGGGATGTACAAAACAAAGGCGCCTCAAAAATTTGTGTTTAATTTAACTCGTCGTAATGAGATCTCGTACCAAGATCACATAAACGTGAGGGGATGTACAAAATAAAGTTTCCTTAAAAATCTTTGTTAAGTTTAACTCGTCGAACTGAGACCTCGTACCAGGATCACATAAACGTGAGGGGATGTACAAAACAAAGGCGCCTTAAAAATTTCTGTTTAATTTAACTCTTTGAACTGAGATCTCGTACCAGGATCACATAAACGTGAGGGGATGTACAGAACAAAGACGCCTTAAAAATTACTGTTTAATTTAATTCATCGAACTGAGATCTCGTACTAGGATCATATAAACGTGAGGGGATGTACAAAACAAAGGCGCCTCAAAAATTTGTGTTTAATTTAACTCGTCGAAATGAGATCTCGTACCAGGATCACATAAACGTGAGGGGATGTACAAAACAAAGGCGCCTTAAAAATTTCTGTTTAATTTAACTCGTCGAAATGAGATCTCGTACCAGGATCACATAAACGTGAGGGGATGTACAAAATAAAGTTTCCTTAAAAATCTTTGTTAACTTTAACTCGTCGAAATGAGTTCTCGTACCAGGATCCCATAAACGTGAGGGGAAATACAAAACAAAGGCGAGTTAAAAACATCTGCTTAATTTATGTCGTCGAACTGAGACCTCGTACCAGGATCACATAAACGTGAGGGGATGTACAAAACAAAGGCGCCTTAAAAATTTCTGTTTAATTTATGTCGTCGAACTGAGACCTCGTACCAGGATCACATAAACGTGAGGGGATGTACAAAACAAAGGCGCCTTAAAAATTTCTGTTTAATTTAACTCGTCGAACTGAGATCTCGTACCAGGATCACATAAACGTGAGGGGATGTACAAAACAAAGGCGCCTCAAAAATTTGTGTTTAATTTAACTCGTCGAACTGTGATCTCGTACTAGGATCACATAAACGTGAGGGGATGTACAAAACAAAGGCGCCTTAAAAATTTCTGTTTAATTTAACTCGTCGAACTGAGATCTCGTACCAGGATCACATAAACGTGAGGGGATGTACAAAACAAAGGCGCCTCAAAATTTGTGTTTAATTTAACTCGTCGAACTGTGATCTCGTACTAGGATCACATAAACGTGAGGGGATGTACAAAACAAAGGCGCCTTAAAAATGTCTGTTTAATTTATGTCGTCGAACTGAGACCTCGTACCAGGATCACATAAACGTGAAGGGATGTACAAAACAAAGGCGCCTTAAAAATTTCTGTTTAATTTAACTCGTCGAACTGAGATCTCGTACCAGGATCACATAAACGTGAGGGGATGTACAAAACAAAGGCGCCTTAAAAATTTCTGTTTAATTTAACTCGTCGAACTGAGATCTCGTACCAGGATCACATAAACGTGAGGGGATGTACAAAACAAATGAGCCTAAAAAATTAGTGTTTAATTTAACTCGTCGAACTGTGATCTCGTACTAGGATCACATAAACGTGAGGGGATGTACAAAACAAAGGCGCCTTAAAAATTTCTGTTTAATTTATGTCGTCGAACTGACATCTCGTACGAGGATCACATAAACGTGAAGGGATGTACAAAACAAAGGCGCCTTAAAAATTTCTGTTTAATTTAGCTCGTCGAACTGAGATCTCGTACCGGGATCACATAAACGTGAGGGGATGTACAAAACAAAGGCGCCTTAAAAATGTCTGTTTAATTTATGTCGTCGAACTGAGACCTCGTACCAGGATCACATAAACGTGAAGGGATGTACAAAACAAAGGCGCCTTAAAAATTTCTGTTTAATTTAGCTCGTCGAACTGAGATCTCGTACCGGGATCACATAAACGTGAGGGGATGTACAAAACAGAGGCGCCTTAAATATTTCTGTTTAATTTAACTCGTCGAACTGAGATATCGTACCAGGATCACTTAAACGTGAGGGGATGTACAAAACAAAGGCGCCTCAAAAATTTGTGTTTAATTTAACTCGTCGAAATGAGATCTCGTACCAGGATCACATAAACGTGAGGGGATGTACAAAACAAAGGCGCCTTAAAAATTTCTGTTTAATTTAACTCGTCGAACTGAGATATCGTACCAGGATCACATAAACGTGAGGGGATGTACAAAATAAAGTTTCCTTAAAAATCTTTGTTAACTTTAACTCGTCGAAATGAGTTCTCGTACCAGGATCACATAAACGTGAGGGGATGTACAAAACAAAGGCGCCTCAAAAATTTGTGTTTAATTTAACTCGTCGAACTGTGATCTCGTACTAGGATCACATAAACGTGAGGGGATGTACAAAACAAAGGCGCCTTAAAAATTTCTGTTTAATTTAACTCGTCGAACTGAGATCTCGTACCAGGATCACATAAACGTGAGGGGATGTACAAAACAAAGGCGCCTCAAAAATTTGTGTTTAATTTAACTCGTCGAACTGTGATCTCGTACTAGGATCACATAAACGTGAGGGGATGTACAAAACAAAGGCGCCTTATAAATTTCTGTTTAATTTAACTCGTCGAACTGAGATCTCGTACCAGGATCACATAAACGTGAGGGGATGTACAAAACAAAGGCGCCTTAAAAATTTCTGTTTAATTTAACTCGTCGAACTGAGATCTCGTACCAGGATCACATAAACGTGAGGGGATGTACAAAACAAAGGCGCCTTAAAAATTTCTGTTTAATTTAACTCGTCGAACTGAGATCTCGTACCAGGATCACATAAACGTGAGGGGATGTACAAAATAAAGTTTCCTTAAAAATTTATGTTTAATTTAACTCGTCGAAATGAGTTCTCGTACCAGGATCACATAAACGTGAGTGGATGTACAAAACAAAGGCGCCTCAAAAATTTGTGTTTAATTTAACTCGTCGAACTGAGATCTCGTACCAGGATCACATAAACGTGAGGGGATGTACAAAACAAATGCGCCTTGAAAATTGCTGTTTAATTTAACTCGTCGAACTAAGATCTCGTACCAAGATCACATAAACATGAGGGGATGTACAAAACAAAGGCGCCTTAAAAATTTCTGTTTAATTTAACTCGTCGAACTGAGATCTCGTACCAGGTGCACATAAACGTGAGGGGTGTACAAAACAAAGGCGCCTTAAAAATTTCTGTTTAATTTAACTCGTCGAACTGAGATCTCGTACCAGGATCACATAAACGTGAGGGGATGTACAAAACAAAGGCGTCATAAAAATTTCTGTTTAATTTAACTCGTCGATCTGAAATCTCGTACCAGGATCACATAAACGTGAGAGGATGTACAAAATAAAGGCACCTTAAAAATTTATGTTTAATTTAACTCGTCGAAATGAGTTCTCGTACCAGAATCACATAAACGTGAGGGGATGTACAAAACAAAGGCGCCTTAAAAATTTCTGTTTAATTTAACTCGTCGAACTGAGATCTCGTACCAGGATCACATAAACGTGAGGGGATGTACAAAATAAAGTTTCCTTAAAAATCTTTGTTAACTTTAACTCGTCGAAATGAGTTCTCGTACCAGGATCACATAAACGTGAGGGGATGTACAAAACAAAGGCGCCTCAAAAATTTGTGTTTAATTTAACTCGTCGAACTGAGATCTCGTACCAGGATCACATAAACGTGAGGGGATGTACAAAACAAAGGCGCCTTAAAAATTTCTGTTTAATTTAACTCGTCGAACTGAGATCTCGTACCAGGATCACATAAACGTGAGGGGATGTACAAAACAAAGGCGCCTTAAAAATCTTTGTTCACTTTAACTCGTCGAACTGAGATCTCGTACCAGGATCACATAAACGTGAGGGATGTACAAAACAAAGGCGCCTTAAAATTTCTGTTTAATTTATGTCGTCGAACTGAGATCTCGTACCAGGATCACATAAACGTGATGATGTACAAAACAAAGGCGCCTTAAAAATTTCTGTATAATTTAACCCGTCGAAGTGAGATCTCGTACCAGGATCACATAAACGTGAGGGATGTTCAAAATAAAGTTTCCTTAAAAACCTTTGTTTACTTTAACTCGTCGAAATGAGTTCTCGTATCAGGATCACATAAACGCGAGGGGATGTACAAAACAAAGGCGCCTCAAAAATTTGTGTTTAATTTAACTCGTCGAACTGTGATCTCGTACCAGGATCACATAAACGTGAGGGGATGTACAAAACAAAGGCGACTTGAAAATTTCTGTTTAATTTAACTCATCGAACTGAGATCTCGTACCAGGATCACATAAGCGTGAGGGGATGTACAAAACAAAGGCGCCTCAAAAATTTGTGTTTAATTTAACTCGTCGAACTGAGATCTCGTACCAGGATCACATAAACGTGAGGGGATGTACAAAACAAAGGCGCCTTAAAAATTTCTGTTTAATTTAACTCGTCGAACTGAGATCTCGTACCAGGATCACATAAACGTGAGGGGATGTACAAAACAAAGGCGCCTCAAAAATTTGTGTTTAATTTAACTCGTCGAACTGTGATCTCGTACTAGGATCACATAAACGTGAGGGGATGTACAAAACAAAGGCGCCTTAAGAATTTCTGTTTAATTTAACTCGTCAAACTGAGATCTCGTACCAGGATCACATAAACGTGAGGGGATGTACAAAACAAAGGCGCCTCAAAAATTTGTGTTTAATTTAACTCGTCGAACTGTGATCTCGTACTAGGATCACATAAACGTGAGGGGATGTACAAAACAAAGGCGCCTTAAAAATGTCTGTTTAATTTATGTCGTCGAACTGAGACCTCGTACCAGGATCACATAATCGTGAGGGGATGTACAAAACAAAGGCGCCTTAAAAATTTCTGTTTAATTTAACTCGTCGAACTGATATCTCGTACCAGGATCACATAAACGTGAAGGGATGTACAAAACAAAGGCGCCTTAAAAATGTCTGTTTAATTTATGTCGTCGAACTGAGACCTCGTACCAGGATCACATAAACGTGAGGGGATGTACAAAACAAAGGCGCCTTAAAAATTTCTGTTTAATTTAACTCGTCGAACTGAGATCTCGTACCAGGATCACATAAACGTGAGGGGATGTACAAAACAAAGGCGCCTTAAAAATGTCTGTTTAATTTATGTCGTCGAACTGAGATCTCGTACCAGGATCACATAAACGTGAGGGGATGTACAAAATAAAGTTTCCTTAAAAATCTTTGTTAACTTTAACTCGTCGAAATGAGTTCTCGTACCAGGATCACATAAACGTGAGGGGATGTACAAAACAAAGGCGCCTCAAAAATTTGTGTTTAATTTAACTCGTCGAACTGTGATCTCGTACTAGGATCACATAAACGTGAGGGGATGTACAAAACAAAGGCGCCTTAAAAATTTCTGTTTAATTTAACTCGTCGAACTGAGATCTCGTACCAGGATCACATAAACGTGAGGGGATATACAAAAGAAAGGCGCCTCAGAAATTTGTGTTTAATTTAACTCGTCGAACTGTGATCTCGTACTAGGATCACATAAACGTGAGGGGATGTACAAAACAAAGTCTCCTTAAAAATTTGTGTTTAATTTAACTCGTCGAACTGAGATCTCGTACCAGGATCACATAAACGTGAGGGGATGTACAAAACAAAGGCGCCTCAAAAATTTGTGTTTAATTTAACTCGTCGAACTGTGATCTCGTACTAGGATCACATAAACGTGAGGGGATGTACAAAACAAAGGCGCCTTAAAAATTTCTGTTTAATTTAACTCGTCGAACTGAGATCTCGTACCAGGATCACATAAACGTGAGGGGATGTACAAAACAAAGGCGCCTCAAAAATTTGTGTTTAATTTAACTCGTCGAACTGTGATCTCGTACTAGGATCACATAAACGTGAGGGGATGTACAAAACAAAGGCGCCTTAAAAATGTCTGTTTAATTTATGTCGTCGAACTGAGACCTCGTACCAGGATCACATAAACGTGAGGGGATGTACAAAACAAAGGCGCCTTAAAAATTTCTGTTTAATTTAACTCGTCGAACTGAGATCTCGTACCAGGATCACATAAACGTGAGGGGATGTACAAAACAAAGGCGCCTTAAAAATGTCTGTTTAATTTATGTCGTCGAACTGAGATCTCGTACCAGGATCACATAAACGTGAGGGGATGTACAAAACAAAGGCGCCTTAAAAACTTCTGTTTAATTTAACTCGTCGAACTGAGATCTCGTACCAGGATCACATAAACGTGAGGAGATGTACAAAACAAAGGCGCCTTAAAAATGTCTGTTTAATTTAACTCGTCGAACTGAGATCTCGAACCAGGATCACATAAACGTGAGGGGATGTACAAAATAAAGTTTCCTTAAAAATCTTTGTTTACTTTAACTCGTCGAAATGAGTTCTCGTACCAGGATCACATAAACGTGAGGGGATGTACAAAACAAAGGCGCCTCAAAAATTTGTGTTTAATTTAACTCGTCGAACTGTGATCTCGTACTAGGATCACATAAACATGAGGGGATGTACAAAACAAAGGCGCCTCAAAAATTTGTGTTTAATTTAACTCGTCGAACTGTGATCTCGTACCAGGATCACATAAACGTGAGGGGATGTACAAAACAAAGGCGCCTCAAAAATTTGTGTTTAATTTAACTCGTCGAACTGTGATCTCGTACTAGGATCACATAAACCTGAGGGGATGTACAAAACAAAGGCGTCTTAAAAATTTCTTTTTAATTTATGTCGTCGAACTGAGATCTCGTACCAGGATCACATAAACGTGAGGGGATGTACAAAACAAAGGCGCCTCAAAAATTTGTGTTTAATTTAACTCGTCGAACTGAGATCTCGTACCACGATCACATAAACGTGAGGGGATGTACAAAACAAAGGCGAGTTAAAAACATCTGCTTAATTTATGTCGTCGAACTGAGACCTCGTACCAGGATCACATAAACGTGAGGGGATGTACAAAACAAAGGCGCCTTAAAAATTTGTGTTTAATTTAGCTCGTCGAACTGTGATCTCGTACCAGGATCACATAAACGTGAGGGGATGTACAAAACAAAGGCGCCTTAAAAATTTCTGTTTAATTTATGTCGTCGAACTGAGATCTCGTACGAGGATCACATAAACGTGAGGGGATGTACAAAACAAAGGCGCCTTAAAAATTTCTGTTTAATTTAACTCGTCGAACTGATATCTCGTACCAGGATCACATAAACGTGAGGGGATGTACAAAACAAAGGCGCCTTAAAAATGTCTGTTTAATTTAACTCGTCGAACTGAGATCTCGTACCAGGATCACATAAACGTGAGGGGATGTACAAAACAAAGGCGCCTTAAAAATTTCTGTTTAATTTAACTCGTCGAACTGAGATCTCGTACCAGGATCACATAAACGTGAGGGGATGTACAAAACAAAGGCGCCTCAAAAATTTGTGTTTAATTTAACTCGTCGAACTGTGATCTCGTACTAGGATCACATAAACGTGAGGGGATGTACAAAACAAAGGCGCCTTAAAAATTTCTGTTTAATTTATGTCGTCGAACTGAGATCTCGTACGAGGATCACATAAACGTGAAGGGATGTACAAAACAAAGGCGCCTTAAAAATTTCTGTTTAATTTAGCTCGTCGAACTGAGATCTCGTACCGGGATCACATAAACGTGAGGGGATGTACAAAACAAAGGCGCCTTAAAAATGTCTGTTTAATTTATGTCGTCGAACCGAGTTCTCGTACCAGGATCACATAAACGTGAGGTGATGTACAAAACACAGGCGCCTTAACAATTTCTGTTTAATTTAACTCGTCGAACTGAGATCTCGTACCAGGATCACATAAACGTGAGGGGATGTACAAAACAAAGGCGCCTTAAAAATTTCTGTTTAATTTAACTCGTCGAACTGAGATCTCGTACCAGGATCACATAAACGTGAGGGGATGTACAAAATAAAGTTTCCTTAAAAATCTTTAACTATAACTCGTCGAAATGAGTTCTCGTACCAGGATCACATAAACGTGAGGGGATGTACAAAACAAAGGCGCCTCAAAAATTTGTGTTTAATTTAACTCGTCGAAATGAGATCTCGTACCAGGATCACATAAACGTGAGGGGATGTACAAAACAAAGGCGCCTTAAAAATTTCTGTTTAATTTAACTCGTCGAACTGAGATCTCGTACCAGGATCACATAAACGTGAGGGGATGTACAAAACAAAGGCGCCTCAAAAATTTGTGTTTAATTTAACTCGTCGAACTGTGATCTCGTACTAGGATCACATAAACGTGAGGGGATGTACAAAACAAAGGCGCCTTAAAAATTTCTGTTTAATTTAACTCGTCGAACTGAGATCTCGTACCAGGATCCCATAAACGTGAGGGGAAATACAAAACAAAGGCGAGTTAAAAACATCTGCTTAATTTGTGTCGTCGAACTGAGACCTCGTACCAGGATCACATAAACGTGAGGGGATGTACAAAACAAAGGCGCCTTAAAAATTTCTGTTTAATTTAACTCGTCGAACTGAGATCTCGTACCAGGATCACATAAACGTGAGGGGATGTACAAAATAAAGTTTCCTTAAAAATCTTTGTTAACTTTAACTCGTCGAAATGAGTTCTCGTACCAGGATCACATAAACGTGAGGGGATGTACAAAACAAAGGCGCCTCAAAAATTTGTGTTTAATTTAACTCGTCGAACTGTGATCTCGTACTAGGATCACATAAACGTGAGGGGATGTACAAAACAAAGGCGCCTTAAAAATGTCTGTTTAATTTATGTCGTCGAACTGAGACCTCGTACCAGGATCACATAAACGTGAGGGGATGTACAAAACAAAGGCGCCTCAAAAATTTGTGTTTAATTTAACTCGTCGAACTGTGATCTCGTACTAGGATCACATAAACGTGAGGGGATGTACAAAACAAAGGCGCCTTAAAAATGTCTGTTTAATTTATGTCGTCGAACTGAGACCTCGTACCAGGATCACATAAACGTGAGGGGATGTACAAAACAAAGGCGCCTTAAAAATTTCTGTTTAATTTAACTCGTCGAACTGAGATCTCGTACCAGGATCACATAAACGTGAGGGGATGTACAAAACAAAGGCGCCTTAAAAATGTCTGTTTAATTTATGTCGTCGAACTGAGACCTCGTACCAGGATCACATAAACGTGAGGGGATGTACAAAACAAAGGCGCCTTAAAAATTTCTGTTTAATTTATGTCGTCGAACTGACATCTCGTACGAGGATCACATAAACGTGAGGGGATGTACAAAATAAAGTTTCCTTTAAAATCTTTGTTAACTTTAACTCGTCGAAATGAGTTCTCGTACCAGGATCACATAAACGTGAGGGGATGTACAAAACAAAGGCGCCTCAAAAATTTGTGTTTAATTTAACTCGTCGAACTGTGATCTCGTACAAGGATCACATAATCGTGAGTGTAAGTACAAAACAAAGGCGCCTTATAAATTTCTGTTTAATTTATGTCGTCGAACTGAGATCTCGTACCAGGATCACATAAACGTGAGGGGATGTACAAAACAAAGGCGTCTTAAAAATTTCTGTTTAATTTAACTCGTCGAACTGAGATCTCGTACCAGGATCACATAAACGTGAGGGGATGTACAAAACAAAGGCGCCTCAAAAATTTGTGTTTAATTTAACTCGTCGAACTGTGATCTCGTACCAGGATCACATAAACGTGAGGGGATGTACAAAACAAAGGCGCCTCAAAAATTTGTGTTTAATTTAACTCGTCGAACTGTGATCTCGTACTAGGATCACATAAACGTGAGGGGATGTACAAAACAAAGGCGCCTTAAAAATTTCTGTTTAATTTATGTCGTCGAACTGAGATCTCGTACCAGGATCACATAAACGTGAGGGGATGTACAAAACAAAGGCGCCTTAAAAATTTCTGTTTAATTTAACTCGTTAAACTGATATCTCGTACCAGGATCACATAAACGTGAAGGGATGTACAAAACAAAGGCGCCTTAAATATGTCTGTTTAATTTAACTCGTCGAACTGAGATCTTGTACCAGGATCACATAAACGTGAGTGGAAGGAATACACTTTAATATTATAGACAGCGTTAGACTAAAAAAAAACATAGTTGTTGATACAATGTTTGACATAATAACGAAATAAAATTATAATTACGAAAGATACTTTTTAGTATTTTTCAATGTAATCGATCGCAAAATACAACGAACTCAACATCGTTGTTTCATATATCCTACTTTCTTATTTAAATTTTTATTTTATCCTGCCTGTTTGATTTTACCGTAAAAGTAATAACCTGTAACTAAAAATCAGATTAGGGCAGGCGGTGCAAAGAAAATGTATGTCTGTGATTAAATGAAAAGTCAATAAATTTGACAGTCCATGAATGTATTACATTAATTAATTCAGTTAATCACAGACATACATTTTCTTTGCACCGCCTACTCTAATCTGATTTTTATTTGCTCACTTTTTATTAAATGAAAATATCAGTTTTAATACCAATCTGCAATTTTATAAATTTCATTTGAGAAAACTATTTGAATTGAAGAGAATTTTCTTTCGAATAAAATAATCGACGAGATATTGGTTTCTTTTTATAAGATTACCTACAGTAAACCTACTTGTATCAGTTATATTTTGTTCACATAAATATTTATATTTTTAAACGGAGGAAATAAATTGAAGAATAAATATTTCCTTGATTTCATTTTACTTTTTATAATTTACTTTTTAGAATAAGATTTTAAATGCTTTGCTAATACTGATGGATTATTAATGCCTGGAGTTTCTACAATATAAATATAATTGTCTATCATTAATTGCGCCCATTATTAAATTTACCTTATCTTGAATCGAGAATAAATTTTAATGAATTTATTAAAACCAAGTTTTGAAATGAATAATCATATACAGTGACTTTCAAAAAGTGTGCTACAAATGGGAATTTTTTTTATTATCGGTTTTTATAAAAATTTATTGACGCTGAACGCTTCTGCATCCCTTAAAGTAAAATTGGAAGATGTCAGATGAAATTTATCTTGAACGGTATACAGCGTGGACACCGAAAAATGAAGACGTACCCTTATTTTACAAGATACAGCAAAATGTCATAAGAATAAGTTGTTCAGAATTAAAAGTTATAGCTAAATACAGCCTTCTATCTCAAAAATAAAAAAATCACAATTTATTGTGAACCACTCTTTATACACACTACATTAGGAAATACTGGTTGGATTAAAGTGTCCGCCAAAGTAATATGAATAGGATAACACGAAATTTGTTCTTATTTCTCAATTATTTCATTTGGTTCTGAGTAATTATTTCAGTGCATTCCGAGACTTTGTGCTTTCTTGTAGCACACTTTTTGGAAGACACTGTATGTAGATCATCTGCGTCACATGATTTGCAGTCGATCAATTGTAAAAGCTTAGCACAAAGGTCCCGTTTTGGTGCAAACGTTTCCAACAACAATTTCCATTTAACCCATGAATGGATTCTTGTTTCCATACTTTTGAACTAAGTTTCCGCGGGGCTTCGTAATTTCGTTAAAGCAAAACGAATGGTTGTTGTTTCATTCCATTCATAAATTGTTACATATTCGTCAATAATTTTTGCATATTCGTCAATAACTTGCGCCGACTTCAGAATATTATCAATTTAATTGACTTGCTAATCGACGTAAGTTACTACAATATTTAATAATTTTGTTAATTTCGGTTAATAACATGGAACAAAATCCGAAATCGTTATTCGATATATTCTTGGCAGACTCACCCCTCCTGTGCGCTAGTATACCATACCAACACCTGTTAGACTAGGACAACAAATTCACTTCCTAGTTGGCGGCGGCGGCGCACTATGGGGCCAAAAGCACTTTCGCATCTCAAAAATCTGTAACTCTTTTATTTACTGACTTACGTTAATGAAATTTGGTACATAGATTAAGAAGACTATAGACTTTATGACTGTGATGTGATTTTTTTTAAATTTTTATTCACTTCTTTATTATATATGTTGTAACACCAAAAAGTGAAGATTCCTTAAGAGAAAAGTGCCCTTATTTTAAAAGATACATAAAAATGTCATAAGAAAATATTGTCTAGAATTAAAAGTTACAGTCAAATACAAAATTAGAGCGATTAATTTGAAGGTTGAGAAATTTACAGTTCGATGCGAATCAAATAGCGGCTACTCTGAAGCTCATTTCTAATGAACGATTACGTACATAAGACACAATCAATGTGTAATGTATTATACATCATTGGAAAGGGCACATCTTCTAGTGTTAGAATAACTATGTAAACATGTAAATTGCTTACTGCTTTGTTTAATAAATAAACATAAACATAGGTATGTTTAATTTGCCATTTTAAATCTTAGCTTAAAGATTTAACTGTCATCGGGATTTGCCGGTGTGGAGTTATTGGTAGGATATGAAAGCGAAAATAGTCCTCTAAATGATAGCGGAAATAACTTTTGCACATATTTGCACCTAACGTCAAAAAACAGGTTGAAAGATGGTGACCTACTTTTAGTGTAAGTAGCTGCTCGTATTTTCTGCTGGTGACATGGTGGAAAAAAATGTATGGTTTTTGACAATGAATAAGTATTATTCCCTTTTCAGTGGTTGTGATCGTCTTTTGTGGTTAAAAACAAAATACGAGTAGCTACTTACACTAAACGTAGGTCACCATCTTTCAACCTATTTCTTAATGTTAGGTGCAAATATGTGCAAAAGTTATTTCCGCTATCATTTAGAGGACTATTTTTGCTATCATATCCTACCAATAACTCCACACCGGCAAATCCCGATGACAGTTAAATCTTTAAGCTAAGTTTTAAAATGGCAAATTAAACATACCTATGTTTATGTTTTTTATTAAACAAAGCAGTAAGCAATTTACATGTTTACATAGTTATTCTAACACTAGAAGATGTGCCCTTTCCAATGATGTATAATACATTACACATTGATTGTGTCTTATGTACGTAATCGTTCATTAGAAATGAGCTTCAGAGTAGCCGCTATTTGATTCGCATCGAACTGTAAATTTCTCAACCTTCAAATTAATCGCTCAATTTTGTATTTGACCGTAACTTCTAATTCTAAACAACATTTTCTTATGGCATTTTTATGTACCTTTTAAAATAAGGGCACTTTACTCTTAAGCAATATTCGCTTTTCGGTGTTACAACATTTATAATAAAGAAGTAAATAAAAATTTTAAAAAAATCACATCACAGTCATAAAGCCTATAGTTTTCTTAATCTATGTACCAAATTTCATTAACGTAAGTCAGTAAATAAAAGAGTTACAGATTTTTGAGACGCGAAAGTGCTTTTGGTCCCATAGTGCGGCGTACTTTCTAGGTACTGACGTTTGCGGTTTTGTTCTCTTGCCATTCTTTTTTTTTGCACTGCTGGCGATTCCACTTCTGATGTTAATAATTTTAGATACTTAAACTTTAATTAAATGACATTATTTTAGTTTAGAAATTTTTCCCTTCCGATTGAACTGTGTATGTATTTTTAGTTTCCCAGAAATAATTAATAAAAAATTATCCCCAAAATGACCATACGTTCCTGGTTAAGAAAGAGAAGCAGATTAACGAAATAAATACAATCATAAAAGTGTCTTATAGCTTTATGATTGTTAAATCGTCGTATAGAATTTTTAACATTTTCCCGTCTCTTCTTTTGCCAGTATTTTTTGTCGGAGAATCACCCTGTTATATTACTTGAACGTGAAGGTGATGAAGTTCAGTGATGTGACTGATGTGTATGGTGTTTTACAATACAAATAACTACCAGTAAATATCATTATGTCATATTCAAAAATAATTTGATGGCGATTTCCCCCATTATAATTTACATTTTTTTTAATGTGAAGATATGCATGCACGTATACATAGATAACAACTTGGTCTGTATAAACATTGTTATTATAATGACTGTTAATTCAGTGAAATCTTATCATAGTTATGCATTTTTATCGTTTTATAGCATATCATGTTACAGCAAATTTTAATATGTAGGTATACAATGCGATCGAAAATGATTGAGCGTCCTTCAAAAATACGTACCAATTTCGATATGAAAAACTTGTAGAAGACTCAATCAATAAACAAACCATGCATAACATACGAACGCTATTGATCGTCACCTAACCTTGAGTATTCAAAAATTCGAAAATTCTCTAGGCCGAAGGTAGTTTTGATCACCTTTGGGTATTTATTTTCTCAAGGATTATTTTCGATCGCATTGTATGATACGTATGTTTAAACTATGAAGTTTAGTTTAATAAAATTGAAATTCCAACAATAGTTACACCGTGTGATCAACAAAAGAATTCCTAAAACCAGCTTGCAAGTGTTTTCTTTGTGGTGTAGTGGGTACATATTACAATTTATCGATTCTTAAATGTTTCAAGTTAATTGTTGATTTGTTATATCTAAAATAACGACAACATCAAATCATTTTGAAAAACCCTTTATTTGACATTTAATCAAATGTACGAGTACATTCAAAACATTTAAGTATTTAAAGTGTAAATAACAAGAAAAAAATATTTATGGTCGCCATCACGAAATAAGATAGTCACAGGTGTAAAAGCTTTCTTCAAATTGCTCGAAGTTTTTATAATTTCAAAAGTGCATTTGATACATAATCCAGATATCAATAGTCAGAAGTTTGCTGGTTACATTTGACGTCATTTCTTGAAATGAACTATCTTCTTTTGTAGTAGGAACCATATTTAACATTGTGGTATAGTTTAATAAAAAAAACAAATGAAAAACAAGAAGCAAAAATTAAATGAAAAAAGAGACAAGTGAAAAACTTTACGTTTTAACTATTGTGCTTACAATAAAATATTCAGACAGGATACTATAAGCGCCATTTTCGCATGAAAATTGCGTTGGTATAAGATTCCAAGGATATTCAAAGACGTTCGTAAAAATTCATAACGGAAAATTTTATTTAAAAAAGTCGGTGTAATACTAACGGTATACCGTAAATATCAAATAGTAACCAAGAGGTTGGTTGTGATTTTTTGAAGGTTGTTTGTGTTTGTTAGCGATTACTGAATAATTTCAGGACAGTCAGTGGTTTAATTATGTAGTATTAACATAGTTAAATAATTTGCGAACCATTTATTTTTCTCTTGAAATATAATTCATAACGCTGAAGACAAAGTGGCTGCAAGTTGTTTACTTATTGTTATTATTTTTATGCATTATATGTAATTCTTTTCCTATGAAAAAAGTGACATGTAATTGTGAATTATGTATAATGTTTCTAATAAAAAATCAAAAATATATTATAAAAAAAAGTATATTTCACCTTGCTTTCTATTTAAAAAAATGAGTATATTCAGTCTTAGAACTTAACATGTAGACAGCAATAAGTACGTCAACCAGAAAACATCAAGCTTTTATAGTGACGACTGTTCGAGGCGTGCTTGCCAAAAAACACGGCAAACTTTCAAGGAATTTAGAAAAATCAGAAATTAAAAGAAGCAAACGTTGGTAGCTGCTGAAACCACCAAATTTCAATAATCTTGTTCCGTAAATATCAACTTTTTCAGGAATATGTTATTTTCGGAACGCAAAATTTACAACCTGATTACAATTTGCTAATTACGGTCCGCACCCTAACTTTATATAGGGTTGCGTTTCGTTTGCGCTTAAAGCTTGTGAGCACGCAAACGAAATGCACCCTTATTATGTTATGTAGTATATACTTATCTCTCTCTCTCTCAAAATGTAAAGGGAAGTGTAGCATTTTGCGCAGTTTATCATTCCAAGGTCAACTAAAATGAACTGCATCTCAAAGGCGCTGATGAATAATATCCTTCTGAATATTATATGTGTACTTCACATGTTCGGTGCTTTACATATGGTTATTAGACCATTCCTTCAAGCCATTATAGCATGCCGAAGAATTCCTTGAATTCACACGGGCCGTATCGCTCATCCAAGACTGGAAAGCTTGTTTATCTCCTCCCTGGACTAAATATTGTCCGAGCACGCTTGAAGCCTGAAACAAAAAATTAAATTTTGAGTAACTTTTGATAAATTAAACGACAATGCCCTTTACCCTTTCATAGCCTCGTGCCGCTAAGCGTTCACCAGAAGCTTGGCCAACCCCCGGCAAATTTGTAACAAGTTTACTGCCCATCGGCTCGGAAACGAAATTTCTGTGCTTCTGCGTTGAGTTACTCATCGTTCAGCTGTTTCTTTGTTACTGAGTTATGCGAATGTTATTGTATACGTTTAAGCTGTGGCGGTTTAGGTCAGTTTAGGTACTGATGATTCATAAAGAAAATGCACGCGGAAGTGTGGAAGGGATGGGTTAATAATTGAATTGATTAGCATCTATGCTCATTAGCAATCAATCGTGTTAACGCAATAAATTAAGATTAAAACAAAATAAACTCAACGAAAATGACTAGGCATAGGTAAACTGCGATTATTTCATATTTTATATTTTCACGGGCAAGAACCTCCCTATTGTTAAAATTTCATAAAAACTTTCGGTTGCCTGACCGAGGGGTTGTAATTCAACCAACGTATAAAAAGCAGAAATTCCTCAAGAGCTATCAAAAATCAGCATAAAAGACCCCTAAACTTGTCACTAGATTCAGGAATAAATTTAAAACAGAGGTAAACAATGATTAAAAATTAAAAGTTAAAGAAAACTGAAACAAAGGACGGCGCAATTCAGTAGGATTAATAATAAATGAACAAAGAAAACACAATAATAAAAATTCAAAAATAATCCAATTGGAAAAAATTATAAAAACAAAAAATAATCGAATTTTCAACACAATTTAATAGATTAATAAATTTAAAAAAAAAACAGTTTGGAAGGAGGGGTGACAAAACAAATCGACAAAATTTTAAAAAATATATAACAATAATATTTAAAAAATAAAAATGAAAACAAAAGACACAACAAAGCAGAATTCAATAGATTCATAAATTAAAACAAACGAAAAAACTTTCATGTTGCAACAGACGGCGTTGTTGAATTTCTTAGGCCTGATTTATCAATCACAAGTTAACTTTAAGTTAAAGTTAACCTTCAGTTAACTGTCTTCATAGTAGTTACTATGGGAACAAACTGAAAGTTAGAGTTAACTTGTGACTGATAAACCGGGCCTTAATAGTTTTAAAAACATACTTTAATAATAGACACTTTTAGAAGCTTTGCAGAGCGTATTTGTATTACTTCCCTACTACACTCCCGTCAGGACAAACCTGTCAGTAATCCCGCTAATGTATGGGTAACTATTGTGAGCCCGATGTGAGGTTATGTAAATATAGTATTTTTATGATGAAAAGAAATTACTTGCCTGGAAAATTTGAAACCATTTCGTGAATGATTCGAACAATTAGCAGCTACACATTCGGTCATATTTTACCAAATATGTTAACCACGTACACAACACCAGTTGACTGAGATTCAAAATGGGCGACGAGCCAGTTATGATAATCAAGTAGCTTTAGTTTTTTACAATTTTTACACTGCGGTCCGGAACACTTTATAATTTATACGAAGTCATAATCGCAAATAAACACATTTCCACTGATTTGACACCCTTCTTAGCAGCTCGCACCAACAACTGTAAACATACTGTAATGATTCGTCGACACCAGCCGGCGCCAAATTGTCTCTTGCGTCACAGCCGTCTAGTCGACGAATCTTAGGCGACAGCCTAGAGAATTCTGACGGCGGAATGAACTAGACCAGACAGTCCGTCGCCTACAGAATGGGAGTGGGATAGTTCGAATTGAATTCAACGTTAGACGGAATTAAAGTCGCGTTATAAACTTTCGCTCGGCTGTTAAAATAAATTAGGATTAAGTTTGTAAATTATCTAATGTTAAATGTTAGTGTTAATTAATTTGCTTGTAAATAAATTAGTTTATTAACTATTTCGTGTTTTTATTTTAAAATAAAAATTAATAGAACGTTTAAAATCGTTACAATACGTATATTTTCATCATCCGTCTTCAAGTTCCACTTAATTCCGCCGCGCGGTGATTCTTTCACTCAAAGACGCGTCTAGAATACAATTGATATTTCTCGGTTCTTATTTAATTAAATTTAAATGTAGTAAGTGTGTTATAAACAATTATGATTTGTGGATTCTAGAACTTTGTAAAACGCTTGTAGCTGAATTCGGCAATGCGCTCAGGGATTCGAGCAGAGCCATGGCCAGCTACATTAACATTCCCTGACGTCTATGTATGGCCGTCAATGGCCGTTTCAATTCGACTTTTAGAGGTCTTAGAGGTCTTAGAGGTCTTACACACTGGCGACTTAGCAGCGCGATTCAGCCGCGCAATTTAGTCGCGTATATCATTTTGCATGTAATTCCCTATACCTTTACACATTAGGGGCAAAGCCGCGCGATCACGTATGCAGCAGCGGGTCCCCGCGATTAGCCGCAGCGATTTGATCGCAATTGTCTTTACACTCAGCAATTTGGGACTCTCGATCTAAAAATTATTCTGATAAGATTGAGAAACGAAATGCTTGAGAAGAGATATGTAAAATCCATCTTTCAAATAACTATCAATCGAGTCGTGATCGTTGTGTGGTTCGCGATTTAGCAGCGCGATTCAGTAGCGCGATTTAGTCGCGTACCAAGCGATTAAATCTCGCGACTGAATCGCGCTGCTAAGTCGCTAGTGTGTAAGAGGTCTTAAACATTTTGCCGGTACTCCCCTCAGCGCCTCTTGTGAGTTTTTAAATAATTGCAGTTGTCATTACGTTACTATCAGTAGTTTTGTAGTATCTTTAATACGGAACGCTGAGGGGAGTACTCCACGGCATGCTTTCTCGGAAACGAATTTTAGACGAATTGAAACGGCCATACATACACGTCAGTGAAAGTTAATGGAGCTGGCCATGGCAGAGCTGGTGAGATTTTAATCAGCTGATCATAGAGTGCTCCACATGAGTAAACTTACCGACGAACGATCGGAGTGTAGATTCCGACAGTTAAGCCAAATTACCCAACAAAAAATCTAATGTTTGGTAAAAATCGAAAAAAAATTTGCTTAAATTGATTTGAACTGTGCCTGGGAACTGCCTCTGTTGCAAAATAATTCGCTTTTAAAAATTGGTTAGTCAAACATTATTAAATTAATTAAACTTATTATGATGTTGAGGTTCGTCTTAATTTCGTTATTTTACACGGTACATCACTAAAACGTTATAATCAAACAACAATTATTCTTAATTCTTATATTTGACAATGTCTAAATCTCAGAGCTCCTCCAAAATTTTTCCGCTCTGAGCGAGCGCGATCTTTTTCATCTGATCTGCATTTGCTGAACGCTTTAGATATGTCAAAAGAAGTTCTACTTTTCATTACCAAACGATTCTGAGGTAATTGATCAAAAAGATCGCATTGCCGAGCACAGCTTGTGTGAGCCTATGATATACAGCGGCCATAGTTAGTGACCAGTTTGGACAAGAAACTACTGTTTTAGTTTGACTCCTCTCTCCTGTTATTCTTAACTTGTTGGTTTTTATAATGTACTAAAATCACGGAAGTAAATTGAGTTGCCTAATTTCAATTTTTAAGGCGTCACGATTTAACAATTTAACATGGGACCATGTGGAATTATTTCGAAAATAAGGTTCCGGATACGAAAATTTTAACTTGCGTAATTAAGGAGATTTGTATTTTAAAGTTCGTACATAACCTTATTTTTTACTCTTATAACATATTATGCGAATTGTATCAGTTTGGAAAGTACGGTCAGGTAATTTAGTTTAGAACACTATATCGAGTAAGCGGACATTGGAACAGAAAAGGCGAATTAGCTGCGGATGCTCCTTCCACTCCATTGTCCGTCTGCTCGGCATTACTATCACACTTTACGGGGCAGACGTCTCTTTATTACCTGACTGTACATATTTTAAATTACTTGTTTTCTAACTTCATGTAAGTTTTAGGTTTGGCGTGACTTATAAATGTTCATGCAAGAAAATATATTTTTTGAATCTTATTTGTCGTCTGAGCATTTTTGAAATTCGCAACAAAGAGATGATACTAATAGCGTTTTCGATTGATCGCACTGGTCCGCACTCAGAGTATCTTCATCTCATGTTATTGCATAAAGTTAAAAGGAGATACAAATATGTACACTGAGTGCAACCGGTGCAGGTGAATCGAAAACGCTACAACAATAAGTCACATTATTCTGCTACTAATAAAAGCGGCTGTTATATCAAATAAAACTTTTTTTTCCTAAATCTAACTCGTATTCTTTGATCAGAACAAATGCAAAATTATTATGTACATTTAAAAAAATATTCTTTAAAAGCAATTGTAATCAAGAAATTACAGACATTTTTATATTACATAAAATCGAATTTTTGTTTTAATCTTCAATTATTATTTATTACTAGGCTGAATGGCTGGGTACCATGATATCAAAGATCACAATGGTTGCTGTATTTAATTCAAAATAATGTATGATTCTAGGTACATTTGTGGTGATTATAAATCAAAATATACATACAGATTGTATAACTTTTACTCCAGTCAGTCAAAATTAAATTAGAAACGTCGTTGTATGAAATCTATTTCCGTTACATTATAATCGATTTAGGGCTTTAATTCCTAAATTCCTAAACAACATAAATCGTTTACAATTTAACATAGATTCTATTCAATCTTTTAAATCACTGTCTACATCCATCACAGCAAAATGCTGAATAAAAAAAACATGCCTTGTACTATAACGTATCTAATTAAATGGTGCAAGATACTACCATATAGTAGGGCAGTGCTGCATTCATTGGAGCAGTTGGTTTTCACCGACTGGCCTAAAAATTACACGCACTGTATAAAGATTGAGTTGTAGGCGCTAATTTATTACTCATGTACTATTTGTACAGTGCAGTATATATACAAAATATTCCTAACCTACAGAAAGTGTACTTTTTACAATTCATTCCAATAAACATAACCGAATAAAAACAAAAAAAATTATAATAACATAAATAATACAAAATATCTGTACTATAAACCTTTATGCATGTAGCACCATCACATTTAGTTCAAATTATTGGAAAATGATTTATTTAGTTATTTTACAGTCACTGTAGTGTCATTAAAGAGTGGCAAGTATACGAGTAAATCCAACACAAGCAGATACTACAGTTTGTCCAACTCCCCAGAAAAGCGCATAAAGTGGTTGCATTGGTAAACTTGAATATCGATATACACAGGCGATAGCTGCACTACTGATAATTCCGGACATAACTGGCGTAACCACCCCCATAAACAGTATCAGAATCGGGAAAAACTTGCCAAACTTGTGTTTTCGCAATGTTAAGAAAGCTATCAATCCGGCCACCTGAAACAGACAAATATGTATATCGCTATGATTCCCATTAAGAATAAAATTTAATTCACTTATACCCAGTTTCTGAAACAATCAATAACTTTATGTAAGAGGCAAATTCACTATAAATTCTAAAAACTGTTTCTTAATAAATAAAGCTCATTAGTGCTTTTACTTTTGATTTTTCATTCTTTAATTTTCCTTTAATTTGTGAGGTTTTAATCTTGATCCATAAGTTATACTTACATTTAATTGTTCTTTACAATATAAGAATCAAGGTTTTTAAGAATTTGAAGCAAATGACACAAATTGAAATATTACGTTTAAGTTCTTTATAAATTTGGGAGAATTTTCTTGCAGTCTAACCATCTTTCCATATTACATGTCACACATTTTTTGTTCTTGAGTGCATATTCGAGTGGTAGTAGATATGAAGTATCTTCAATATTTTTTCTTATAGTTCTCATAAAATGTTTGCAAAGGCAATTGAGAGACTATCGAAGGATATTGATTGCAGCTAGCAATTTTAAAGGCTTAGAGACTCACTAGGCAAATACTTTTCTGTTACAGTACATGTTTTAGAAACTGTTTTAAATCGTTTGCTCTTGTCAATAACATTTAATAAATAAACTGGTACTTCTGGATCACTGTACTTTTTATATGCCTTCAACAATTATATTGCCCCAACTGTTCTCAAGATATTTGCTTCTTTGCAATCAAGTTCACCAACTGTACAAATCAGTCATATGGTTTATGGAATCCTGGTTAACATCCTCTATTAATTTTTCTTGTTTAGTTCTACTATGAAGATTCATCTTGATTGGAGACTGTTGTGCCACTTCAAATTTTTGCTGTTTTCACTCATTTAGAGAAAAAGTTAAAATCTTGAATTTATTGGTACAAGAATTAAGTAATCAAAGTACTAGATGATGTTAAATCATTCAATGTTAATTTTCACGTTACAGAATTAAATCTCTTTTTCAAGTTAGAAATATTATTTGGGTTAAGAAAAACAACAAAAATCAGTTTATCTTTCTTTTATGTTTATCAAAACTAGGATGTACTTGATTATTAAAAAAACTAAAGATAAGTTTGTAAAGGTAAGTTCTTTTATACTACCATTAATTTGTCACTTGAATTTAACAGATGCTCAAGTTGCCTTACTTGCAAATATTTTCACCGTTCAAATTAGAAAAAAACATATTCAAAATTTCTTTGTACAATTATACTATTTACTGTGTCAGAAAACTTGGGACTAAATAACATGTGTTTTTTTAAAAATGCCATAAAATTAAAATTAAAACTCATGTCGTAGCTTGGCATATAACACACGCCAAATCTGAAAATTTAGAGTAAATGAATGGAGCTAAGACATGAATTTTCTTTTCCACAGCCACCCCTTATGGCATTTTTAAAAAAACACATAGTAGAAATAAAGTACACTTGTAAATAATTCAATAACTTTTAAAAGTTTAAATAACATCAACTGTTGTTTTCGATACTGTAAATAACTTGTACTTTATTGCTTTACCGTCTGTATTTATGTACTTTTTAAAATTCAAATTTTACTTTAAAACCAACAAAAACGTAATATGAAGAACTACATTAAGAAATAATGTAGATATATGATTTTAATAGAGGAACTTTATAGAGAAAGATGTTGACCACTGTACAGATATTATGAATACACGCATTTTAAAGAAATAAAATACCTATACAGGCTTATGGTCAACATAGGGATCTCATTTATTATTCTTATAGATCTGTTAATCCATTGATTGATTTTTAAAATCATGAGTTTCAGTTTCATTCATCTCTTTATAATAAGAACCCTTGAATTTCAAACTCTGTAGATACCAAAGGTATGTTGGCATTTAATTGGAAATGTAATACTTACAGTATGCACAAACATTGATGAAAACAAGGCCCACAGAAAGACGTGATACCACATCTTAGCGAATGTGTTCAGTGGTTCAGTTTGTTGCAACCAGAACACTGTTCTAAGGGAGTCCATTTCTCCGTTCTTGGACATGATCGCCTCTGCTGTGGGCCTTCAGCTCATGTTCCACAATTACTTTTATAACTTAAATTCCTCATTGTAAGCCCGGGTTCGTCCCCTAAACAGTATTAAGTACACCTTAGATATTATGACAGTCAAATTGTTATCAAACGTATTAAAAGATAAGTTGTATTAAAGATACTTACAGCACAAAGACTAAAAAATACTCAACTAACCTTTATACTTAAGTTTGTAAGGTCTTACATTTTATTTGCGACTGATTTTCGTTAATATTTATTATTCTGACATTATTTATGACAGTTCTTCTGTTTATGGTGAAGTTAGCTACTAATGGCGTAACTAACAGTGAATTTTGATCTTCAGAGTTGGTCACGATTGGAACTGTCTTTTTAAAGGAATGTCGGCTGTAATGAAGTAACATTTTTAGAAGATACTAATTAAATTTTAAAAGTAAGTAATTATGAATTATATATTTTAAGATTCCAGCTTAATAAAGCCTTTTTGCAGGTACTCGGTTGCAACAACTGAAATGAACAATACCGATTTTCCGGAGGATAGTGACAGCAGTGATGAAGATTATATTCCGGGAAACGGTCAAGCAGAAGTAGTTTCTGAAGTAGATTCCGAAGGAGATCCTGAAGATCCACTGTCTGATCAAGATGATGTAAACAACTCTGGGAGAAGAAAACGAAAAAAGAAAAGCACAAAGATCAGAAAGAAAGTTAAACGTGACTCACTGGATGATGGTAAAAATTAAATGTTATTGATTTTTTATATTTTTCAACTAATTTGCCGATTGCGTATTTACAAATAGGCTACTTAATAATTTAACTTTTTTGCTATTATTAAATATTACTTATAATATTAAACATTTTCACAATTTTTTGAAATTATTAACACAAACTTGAATGTTCATGGTACTTGTTTCTTTACTATTTAAAAACTGCTCAGTACTAAAAATATTTTTATATAACAAGCTTGATATGTAATTTTCATTTTTGTATTCTGTATTAATTGTACTTTGGCTATTGCAGTTAATCAATGTATGGATTAAAAAAATGAAAAATTGTTCTCCGAAGCAATAATGTTTTGATTAGGTAAAAGAAACTCCAAAACAAAAGTAAGAACAATATTAGTGTTCAGTTTCAATAACGAAAAGAGTTTCTTAAAATTGAATTAAAAGATTGCAGATAATGTTAATTATGTAAAACAGAAAATTGCTTTGAATTTGAATTAAGAAGAACAAAATTTCTTGAAAATTTTTGAGCTTCGCAGCTTTTTTTGTCATTTTAATTTTTTTATATTTCCTTTTTCTGATTATAAACAATTTTGATTATAAAGTTATACTTACAACAGCTTCAAATTTCATTTTGTTGTATTAGTGTAGTTCCTGCTTATTAATTTGAGAATTTAAGTCAACAAAGCTTTAAACATTAAGAGCTTCGTCAAGATAGCTTCGTCGGAAGCAAAACATTGAGCAATTGTGAGATATTTATAGAGTCTGTTAAAGATTAATAATAATAATAACAGTAATAACTTTATTGATGTCACCGATCATCAGCAGATATGGACAGAGTCAAGTAGAATTGAAGATATAACAGTTTAAAATTAAAACATTTAACATGTTCAAGTCAAAAAACAAAACAGCATAAACAAATACAATCAACTTAAAATCATGACAAAAAAAATCACAATGCCGACTAGACTATAATTAAAGATAAATTAATGAATAAAATTTTTGACTGTCTCAACTCCAGAAATCTACCAGAATTGCAATCACTGTAGTGCTTAAGTACTTAGAAGTTCGTTCAAATGATAAAAAAAAATTCTAACTAGTAAATTTTTAATGAAGCTTTAAATTTAGAAAAATTAGATTCTTTAATATAAGTTGGCAAACTATTAAACACCTTAATTGCTCTATAATGTGCTCCTTATGTATAAAACGCAGATTTATGTTTAGGAATGCTAAAATGATGTATCTGTTTCATTTTCGAAAAAAAGTTGTTCAAACAGTTACAAAAGTTATTCATTAAATTAATGTCGTACAATATTTCATTACAATTATTAAAAGGAAAAGCAGCTGTAAAGGGCCTTAAGTTGAAGTGAGTAGAAAGTTTAAAAAATAGATAAATCATGCCATAGAGTAATTAACCTAAATTGATGGATTTTCAATAAATTCGTAGGACGCAACTGTGATTAAAAACATTAAATGAATAGGTGGAAAATAATCGTTATTAAGTATAAAAAATAATGTGTAGCAAATTTGTAAATCATTGCTGATTTATCCATCACTTATTTTTTTAATATTCTTAAATATTCTTGTTATATTTTTGTAAGTGTTAAGTCAAATAAAAAATGTAACGAATGTAAGATTAATTTAATCAATCAATAATGCAAACATTGAAAAGACCCATTGCACCTGAAAAATTACAATTAATTGTTACTCGCTACAAAAAAGTTAATTATATTGATTATTTTTCTATGTGAATTTACCACAAGTTCTTGCTCTTAGCTTTAACATATTTATTTTTGATCAGAAGCTTTTATACTTGATGAAATTTTATGTTTTTTATGCGTTACATTTTCTACAAACCCTCAAATTTTTTGACAATTTCTGTTCTTCTCCTGAGTCAAGCTTTCAATGTATTCTATAACTAATATTTATTTTTCTAAGATAACGTTTTAATATTTTCCAAATTAGTTTTTATAACAACTTTTTGCTTTGCTTATAGAATTTCTCTAATATGTAATACAATAAAGATATTAATTACATGTATTACATATTTTAATTTGTTATTTTATTTCAATATTCAAAAATCTTTTTCAATCTTTTTGAGCCAGCCATACTATCTATCTTATTGTAGATAAAACTGAAGAAACAAATGAGAAAACAGAACCGACGGAAGAAGAAAAGAAGAAACAAGCGGATGACTTATGGGCAAGTTTTAAAAAAGATACGGGATTTAAATCAAAAACTGTCAGAAGTGAAACAGTAGCTAATAAGGAAACGAAGGAAAGCCCGACACAAAACAAGACTTCTTCAAAACCGCCGGAGAAGATTACGGTAACTCAGATCTTTGAGTTTGCAGGAGAAGAGGTGAAAGTAGAAAAACAAGTACAAGCTGATTCGGCGGAAGCTAGATTATTTAGTAAGGCTTCTGGCTCGGTTCCTCCAAAAAAAGGACCAGCAAGGGGTGGCTTAGGTGGTATAACTTCGGTTTTAAGTCACTTAGGAAAAAAACAAAAAATCAGTACTTTGGAAAAGTCCAAATTAGATTGGGACAAATTTAAGAAGGAAGAAAACATTGAAGAAGAATTACGAAATTTTAATAAAGGCAAGGATGGGTGTGTATTAATAATCACTGTTAAAAATCAAAGTTGTTTTATTATTATTTTAATTTTGTAGGTACTTAGAGAGACAAGACTTCCTTCAACGGGCAGATCTTAGACGTTTCGAAATAGAAAAAGAAGTTAGAACTATTGAGAGAAACAAACGGATGAATGATGTGTAATTTATTCTGAGTAATACAAACAGTATTTTTTTCTTGTAAGTTGTGGACATTCCTGTAAGGTAGTATCATTTTTTTAAGACTTGTTCTAAATATTCTTATTATTGATAAATAAAGCAATGAAATTTGGTTTTTTAAAAATTTATTTTACCTTTGAATATGTATATTTTTTTAATTTATGAATTACATAAATATTTGGAAAAAAAAGATCGAAAAGTCGTAAAATGATACAAAGTGCCCAAACTACAGTCTTTTTTTAATTGTCTTTTCTTTAAACCCATACATTTTTAAAAATTTTGTTGCAAGTCGGTTATGATTACAGTGGATTCCTCGAGCAACCTCTGTACAGCTGTTTCGACCCTATTTGGGGCCTCGACAGCAAAAGCATAGCTCGAGAATTCCACTGCAAACCAAACCGACCTCTCATAGGTTATTCGCTATAGCGATGTGATAGTAATGAAAAGTTTTAATCGCGACATCTTGCGACCACTTTTTGACCTAACATTGCATTAGGATTGACAAATTGAATCCAGTTTGCTACATAATAAGTAAAGCTCGTGGAATTTGTACAAAACGTCACGAATGTTGCCCCAGCAAACAGACGACTCGCAGTGCAGGTTCGTTACAAGCAAATATTGCCGCCTTAGCGGCGGCGTAGCGCTCAATAAATGACATCACACGCCGCCGGGCTGTGTCTCTCGTTCAGTAGTGGGGCGAATTTGAACATTTTTCACGAGGCCTAATAATAAGTCATCCCATACAAAGCGGCCATGCGTGCTGTCAAAGCATAATGAAAGTTTTAAAAAATTTGTTGCAAACCGGTTAATCCTAATGCAATGTTAGGTCAAAAAGTGATCGCAATCCAGTGGAATTCTCGAGCTACGCTTCTGCTGACGAGGCCCCAAATAGGGCCGAAACAGCTGTACAGAGGATGCAACAAAATTTTTAAAACTTTCATTATGCTTTGACAGCACGCATGGCCGCCTTGTATGGGATGACTTATTATGTGGCAAACTGGCTTCAATTTGTCAATCCTAATGCAATGTTAGGTCAAAAAGTGATCGCAAGATGTTACATTTGTGTTCCTAAATATGATTCATTTTTAAATAACTACAGTATACAAGCTGCGTTCGTTTATTCAACTCCGTTCACTCTATTTACTCTTTTCGCACTTTTGTCCAGCTCTTACTTGTATTAAAACTTATTCGCTCTCACTCTTTAGAGCGTGAAAAGAGTAAATAGAGTGAACGGAGTTGAATAAACGAACGTAGCTACAGTATAAGAATCTACACAGTAGCGTCACTCGCCCATAACTGTCACATTTGTCATTTTGTTTGATACCTACTGATTTGCTAACCTCTGTCCGCCGATAGATTGGAAAATTTCAAGTGTGCTAACATATTCAAATACCCTAGAATCGAGTAACGTTAACCAATAGTATTACTTCGCGGGCATTTATATCAACCGCAAGCACACGATGTGCTCACTCGATGCTACTCGATTCTAGAGTATTTTAATATGTTAGGATATTTGAAATTTTCCAAGCTATCGCCGGGCAGAGTGTAATAATTAAAGATTACATTTGCATAGGGGTATAAAACAGTGTGGCGTCTTTTTTTCACACTGACGTTTAAGTGTCGCTACTAGATAATAGCTGCGTTTTATTGTGCACTACCGGTGGCAAAAGTATACGCCAGTAGATGCGTTACAATAAAACGGTAATAGTTACGCTTTAACCTTCAGCTGTCAAAGTGGTACTATTTCGTCTTGATTTAACGGAATAATGGAAAACGGTGAAACACCGTTTCCGATTATAGCTCGATTTTTACAACAGCAAAGAGTCATTGAAGACGAATTGATGGATTCAAATTGAAATGACATATCCCCACCCTCTCTACCGTGTTCTACCGTCTTGAACGACGGTAGAGAAAGTTGCCACCAGTGGACACCAGCAGCACAATAAAACGACGTTTTACTTCTACCGGCTGACGCGAACGTTGCAATAAAACGCACCTAATTACTTATACCTGGGGTGCGTTCAGGTACAGTGAGAGTACTTTGTGCGTTTGCTCCCAGAGTGTTTACCCTTAACGTCAAGAATTATTACACTGCCTCTTCAAGTATTTATGAACGGTAAAAAGTTAACTGAAGTTAGTTGTGTCATTGGTGACTGAAACAATAACCTATATGTTTCAAAACTGAAAAATGAGCAGTGACCAAAGATTTGCAGCTGTAATTGCAATTGCAAATTGTATTGTTGATAGTGTAAATAGTATAACGTTGTTTGGAAAATGATGAATCAGATATGGATACAGATACAGAAGACGTAATAATAAGTGGCCTAAAGAAAAGTAAAAAAACTTTGTACTCACATTGTTTGCATTCATTTTAAACTTGAATTCTGTCGGGATGATTACCCAAACATAACCTCAATTACAGTTTTGTCAACTTGTACCAAGTTTAGACCGAGTACAGAAGAACGCGCTCCAAGCATTTATTCTATCTGTTTCTGAACTCATAAAGATGATTATCTAGAGTGCGATTAAACTTTTTCTCAGGGTTGGGACGTAGATAATGAGACGTATAAATACCCATTAATTACCCGTAGATTTTGTAATTATCTACGTCGTAAAAATTGAATTAACTACTGTAAAAACTACGTTATTTTCTATTTCTTCATTTTCAGGTTATAATTAATTATTTATACACAATATAATATCTATTTTGATGTAAAATAGATAAAATTGTTCTATTCAAGCATTGAAAAACATCAAAAACGCAATATTTATTTGAAATACGTCAAATGAACATTCAATTTTGAGGTTAGAAATGTGACATTTCACGTAAACTACGTCGAGTCAAAATTACATTTAACTATGTACCATCGTAATCAGAAAAACCGACTACACTCGAAATTTTAGTCATTTGAAGCGTGCTTTAAAATGAACTTCTGTCATTTTGACATTAATATTATTTTGACAAATCAAATAAAAATACCCCAATTAAAAGCAATTCAGAAAGCAATAATTCGAACGCGACTGCAAGACAAAATCAGTATTCGAGTAATTGCAACTGAATTTGCTGTTAGTATTAGTAATCATAGAGAATATTTATTTCTTTGCAATGGAATGAGATGGATGAGATTTTAGAGGTTGACAAATACATGACAAATGGTGTCAAACCTAATGTTACACAACTAAATTTTTTCAAAATTGAAGTGTCGATCTCACTTCGCTTGTAGTCGGTTTTTATGATCACGATGGTACATAAAAATTACGTAATGTAATATAGAAAATATTTTTTACACGTAGTTTTCCCAACCCTGCTTTTTCTGAACGCTGTAAGAGTACATTGGAGTACATAGAGCGCGCTCTCTTTAGTCAGAGCGTTATTCCTGAACGCACCCCTGTGAAATAACTAACAGAGTTGTCAACCTAGTAAAGTGAGAATTAGCATTCCAGTCCCCACCGTCGTTTCTTTTTGCGTTACCGAATATGAAAGTTATCAACATTAAAATTAAAAAAAACTGCTTTTATAACAGCAATAATTCTTTTTTAAATAACTTTTCTGCCGCACTCAAAATTTTGAGTTAATTTTTTTAAAATTCGCGCTTTAACATTGACAGGAAGTTAGCGCTTTGTCAAGAACAGCTGTCATGTGTCAATTTTATCAGCAGTGTTTGTATACACCAGTTTTAAGTACTTTGTTGATTTAATGTTTAGTTTTTGTAATATTTCGCTAGCGCTAGTTTTATTAAAATGTCTGACATTAATAGAGGCGACAATGCAAGTCAAGTATCAAACGTACCCATAACCTATCAAGACATCGCCACAAAATTGCTAAGAGATAGATTATTGCTTACTGCTTTGGAACTGCACACTGAGCTCGTTGAATCCGGAAAGGAACTGAGATTACTAAAAGATTTCTTTTCGAATCCGGGGAATTTCGAAGCACATACTCATGAAAATCCAACCGGAATGTGTAAGTACGTTGCTTTCAGAAAAATCTCACGCTAAGAATATTTTCTTTATTTTAGCAAGGTCTGGTAGTCAAGCAACTCTGGACAGTTTAGATTTAACAAGATATTCAGAAGATGGAGAGCAAAGCACCGACGAAAGGGTTGCAGTATTAGAGTTTCAATTGCGAAAGGCAAAAGAAACTATAAGCGCTTTAAGAAATAACTTAACTGTTGCAACAGGTAAATAACAGCAATTTTCCTTATTGTTTTAATTTCATGGATTAAATGATAAGCACTGATGTCTACAGTAAAACTATGTATTTACATTGATAATTGTTGTAATTATAGAATCAGAGAATAACACACCTAATAAAAGCTCCATTCGACAGTTACCAACAGACAGCATAAAACCCCATGAACAAAGAGCTTTAAATTTTTTAATAAACGAATACCTCTTGTTACATGGTTACAAGTTGACTTCAATTACTTTTGCAGATGAAAATGAAAATCAGGTATTTTCAAATTAATATTAATATGAGAAGTGTTTAAATAAATCTAGCATGAATCATCCTTGAGAAATTATACACACTTCTTTTACGTTTTGGAATAACAGAAACTGATGGTTATTTTTCAGGATTTTGAAGACTGGGACGATGTAGGTTTGAATATTTCCAAACCAGCTGAGTTACTAACTCTTTATCGGGAAGGTTTAAAACAGACTGGGCATAATTTAGTCTCTGTAGAATCTCAAACTGACTTTTTGTTGAAAGATGAAAATCTGGAAAAGCGAATAGAACTTCTTGTAAGTGTTTACCCTTTACTTTGTAAATTTAATACGCAATAGATTTATATAAGAATGTACACTTGAGAGAAAAATTATTTATGTAAAAATTATTATTTTGCTTAATTTTTATTAAAAATAAATAACTTTACAAAATAATATAGTAGTACTGTATGTATTTTGTAATTAGTTTTGATAATACATTGGTAAAATTTGATATTTTTTTAGAATCTAGAGATACAAGAATGTAATTCGAAAGTACATTCTTTGGAATCCGAATTAATATTAATACAAAATGAAAATGTTGATCTTAAGAAACAGAACGACGTTCTGGTATGCAATCAGAAGAACTTTATGGCAAGTGAAACTAAACAAAATATCAGCGACAGCAGTAAAAATTCTACAATAGGGAGCAACTCACCAGAACATTTTGAAATCATAGATAAGAATAATTTAGTCAGTAGGAACGAAGATAGTATTATAGCATTAGATGATAATATTTCAAGTAACAGTCTGAACGAAACAGACTGGAGTGATGTTACAGTTAATACTCAGAATTGCTCGGACAATGCATGCACTAGTAGTAGAGTGTCAAATTCTTTGAGATTTGTAAACGTCTTTGATTGTGATCATAAAACTAAGTAAGTGATTATTTGTTTTCAATTTCCAAAACTAAAGCTATTGTACTTTTAGAAATCTACCTGATAATTATAAAATGGAACTCTTTAAGCTTTGTTCGGTGAATATTCCCTTGAAAGTAGAAAATGAAGTACTTGAGAACATTCTAAACAATGAGGTGACAAATGAAAGATTGGTCTGCATTTTATCTGATTCTCTCTTGCGCATCATTCCAAATATAATACTGAATAAGAGGGAAGAAGTAATACCTCTCTTAATAAGCGCAGTACTTTTAAGTAAAGACAGCAAAACGAGAGATAAACTACTTCAACAACTGTTTAATTTGAAGAAGAAACCGACTGAGTCTGAGAGAGTAGCAATTTTAACAGGTAGTTACAACTCTGTAACAATTTTTTGAACAAATAAATGATTCGCTTTATAGGAATTATTGGAATTGCAAAGTATTCAAAAGAATGCTTGGTGGAAAACGAAGTTCTTCCACAGTGTTGGGAGCAGTTAGCTCACAAATATATGGAACGTCGTTTGCTGGTTGCCGAATCTTGTATCGCATTGATACCCTATGTGTCAGTAAGTTAACGAATAATTTTATTTATAATATAAAAGTGAAATATTTTTATATTTTCAGGAACCGATTAGAAATTCATTAATATTATCAATGCTACAACAAATGTTGGAAGACAGAGAGGACCTTGTTAGAGATTCAGTTGTTAGGGCAGTTGCTCTCGTGATGGCATTATGTGATGACACCAATAAGTATAACCAATGCGAGGAACTAACGTTCATAGTATTAAAAGATTCTAGTCCTATCGTAGTCAACAGCAGCACTCAAGTTCTGTTTCCGGTTTTAGCAAAATGGGCCCTCGAAATAGGTAAGACGATCATCAACTTGATTTTATTAAATGTAAATAATTTGTTTGTTACAGACACTTTCAGTTCTGGGTTAATTAAAAATCTACTACATAAATTAAATGATTGCTTAAAGACGACGAAAAATGAGTCTCCTACAAAAACCCAGTTGTATCCCGAGTTGGCTTTAAAAATAGTTAACGTTTTAGATTGTCTTCTACCTTTCATTTTAATGTACGTAACAAATAAGGAGGAGGTAATTGGTAGAATTGAGAAAGACATGGCGATTGAATTACGTAAGTGATTATGAAGTTTTTTTTTTTAAAGATGCTACTTTGTAATTGTTACAGGACCTGATTTAACAGGCCTCTGCACAAATTTAACAAACCCCGTCATTTTCTACGCGAAAGAAGTCAATGTGGGTATGATTCTGTATGAATTTGATAAATTAATAAAAGAGAACTCAAAGGTTACTTGGTATGAGATGGAATGGCTTTTAGATAATGTGTACGTATCAATTGGTATTTAATTAATTTACCAGTGTTACAGTGTATTTGTTTGTAGAATACCGGATTTATTGAATAGTTTAAACCTCATGGAATTATCACAGCATCTATTAATCGAGGCGTTTGTAAATCTATTTTCTCACATGTGCTTAGCTTTCGGTAAACACTTCACAATGCATAAAATACGTCCAATATTTCATAGTCATGTGGCTAATTTAGAGCAGATACTCTCTAGTTTTAATCAGTATGGCCCCAGCCTCAATATCATTCCAATTTATTTAGTATCCGTATTGAGTTATTGTGATAATGCAGAAGAAGTTGCAAGTGTTTTCAAACGGTTCTTATATGCCTTGCCCTTGTGTGGCACTCCACTTGATTGTTTAGAAATTACAATTAAAGGACTTTGTCTGCGTGGCTGTCAGGAAGCGGTGATAACTAGTCTGTGGGATGGAATTGTGCATCAAAGACCACTGGTGCGTGCAGCTTCAGCAGGATTGCTCTCTTCCATTGTAGGAATGTGCAATGAAAATATTTTGATAACTAAAGTTACACCTGCAATTGTAACTTTGGCTAATGATTGTGATATGTGAGTAGAATTTAGGTTTTTAAGTATAAACTAATACGTTGTTTTAGGTTAGTACGAACGGCTGCTATTCCAGCATTAGGTTCTTTAATCACTGATTGTGCAATAATAGAAATTCATGATAAAGCGTACATGCAATTGGAGACGTTTCTCTCAGATGCAAACACTTTGGAAAATCATTCTTTACTGAGGCAGTTAATCGTTACTATGGGAAATATTGCTATTTCTAGTAAACAATCGTTTAGACTTGAAGGTCAGTAATAACTCGTGTCTAAATAAAAACCTGGTCAAGTAGGCTACAATTAGTGATTCTGCTATGTAAATGCAATGGATAAATTCTCGATCACAACCCACTTGACCAGGTTTTTATTTAGACGCTCGTTATTTATTTTAGTTTTATGTGGGGGCTAAATACTGTATATGCATTTTAATAATACAACTGCACTTTTAATATTACAAATAATACAAAAAAAGTGCAAGTGAATTTATGTTGTTCTAGTTATCTTCCCAAAGCTTATTGGTTTAACGAATTATACTTATCAAATGTCAAACCATACAAGAAAAATTGATATGGCAGCTGCGCTAATCGAAACATTTGCTAAAATTTTGTATTGTTCTACGTTAGACACTCATACAACAATGTACCTACTGCTTCCAGGATTGAGGTAAATCTAAAAAAAACTCAAAGAAAATGTTCTGTATAAAAACTAAATTTATTTGTAGGCATTTGGAAGTAATTGCAAGAGAAAATCCTTCACTTGCCTCTCATTATGACAATATTGCATCAATGATCAAATCTGTCGAAAGTAAACTGGACATTTCTTCCTCTTCATCTTCTAGCGAGAAAAGCAGCAGAATGAGTAGTCAAAGTGTAGAAGAAGTTAGGCAGAGAGTCAGCAAAATATTTAACACACCCGTTGTAAATAAGTCAACCACACTGCCCAATCTGCAGGGCATATTTAAAAAGAAATAATATCACTGTAAATATTGTGCTTAGTGTAAGCTAAAATTTTTGATATTTTTACAGTATGTAATGCTAGTATTTTACATTATTTATAGTGCCTTAAATAACTGTAATTCTTTATATATGCAAATGGTACTTTCTGTATTGAGTGGTTGTGAACCAGATGATACTTAAGGATTGTTAGATTTTTTTGTTTTGTTTTAAAAGTGTCTCTTTTTTAATTGATTTATACATTTTATATTGTGTTACCACCAAGTATAATTTAACAACACTGTAATTGAATAAGACATGTTAAGTTTGTAAACTCATTTATTAATTTTATAAGTTCTTTTCTGTATATCTAAGCACGAAAAAATAAAATTCAAACTAATTAATTCATTTTAACAATTATTAAAACATTATTTCTTGTAATTACACAAATATATAAAATTAAAAAGCACATTTAAGAAACAGCAACATATTTTTTGATAAAGCAATTTTAGATTAGGTACCTCAAATAATAATTAAAAGCAAATACTTTTAAAGCTTGCTATTTCCCATTACAGATTCTTTAATAAGTTTAACAGCATGGATTGCAGTACCTGGAGCTGTTGTTACTCCATACCCACCGTGGCCATAATTGTGGACGATTTTTGCAGGTTTACCGTTAACATACTTTATCTCTTTTTCCACTCGGACCGTGTCACGATGTGGCCTTAATCCAACTCTTTGAGAAAGTATTTTCGCGCCTTTTAAACTTGGAAGCAGTGATTCACATCTTTCTTTGATTGCAAACCCATCATATTTACTCACGTTTAAATCATACGATTCATACTGTCGACAGCCTCCTAAAGTCACAGAATCAAAACCTGGTATTATGTACGTGTCAAAATCTCCATAGAAGAACGTTTTTAACCAAGGAGCTTCAACCTAAAATTTGTATTAATTTATATGAAAGAAACGTCAGTGTAGATGCTGTTAATACTTTTAATACTTGTCCTCTGATTGGAACAAGTCTGTTATCGTTACATAAAACTTTCGCTCCAAGGCCAGTGCAGTTCACTGTGATATCGTATTTACCAATCACATCAGAAAATGAGTCAATTTTCTGTGTAATTATGTTTCCTCCAGTTGACTTGAATTTACGTGTTGCCCAAGGGATGAAGTAATTGCAGTCTGTTAAAACAGTCGTAAAGAATGATCCGTACTTCCAGTGTCCTGGACATAATTGTAATTCTTCGTCAGTAACAGATCTATAAAGGGGAACCAACTTTTCCAAGTAGAGATTCTAGAAAATAGAAATTATGTAAAAGTTCAATTCAAGATTTTCAGCTTCAATCGCCGTTTATTTTTAGATTCCAAGGAAATGTATCTTTAGAAATTTAAAAATATGATCTGTTTTAAATTAATTTGATTATGTCAGTTTTTTATTTATGTTGAAATGATGTAAATATGTAGTTGCCTGCCAGTTATGAAAATATTTTCTAACGGGAAATATGTAAAGTACAAGTACAATTTCACAGTAGATATAACAATTTATGCGATGACTTCATCTTGCTTAAATTTTGACCATTTAATCAATTACTACCACTCACATCGTCATGTTTGAGCTTGATCTATGAATAACTTGAACCGATATTTATTTTTGTTTATAAATAAGAATTCTATCAATTTTACAAAACAAAAATATCAATTTTTATTAATTACAAAACAAAAATAAGCCAACGTGTGTTACTACAAATATCATATTTTATAATAAAACAATTAGAGCTTTAATTACAGTAGAAAATAATGAAAGCGCACTTTCTTTATGAAGTGAAATAGGATAATTTTAAAAGAAATTGTGTCAAATTAAAAGAAAACAAAAACAATAGTAATTTATAATTTTTTGCTTTCCTTTGAAACTAAGCAAATCATCTATAGCGAGTGAACATTTTACTATAATAAAATGCTATAAAAAGCATGGATTCTAATACTAAAATGAAAATAGTATTACTTTTAGAGTAAACAACAAATGCAAATTGAATGTGAGATATTAACAGATAAGTAGAAATATAAGTGGTCCAGATGGTTTAATCAGTATTGAAATATTACAAACAAAATTAATTACAAAAAATCAATAAATTTGTTAAAGTGAAATGTTATTCTAAAAAAACATAGGTAAGGTAATTTTGTTTAAAAAAAAAGTAGGTAGGTATAGCAATATCCTGTTGTTTCTGTGACGATTTAATAGTTAGAAAAACATCTAATTTGCTCTGATGAAGCTAATAAATTTAGCGAAAGTTTAGCATCAATTAAAAAAGGTTTATGTTTTAAAAATAATTTGGGCTGAAAACTCTGATACTTAAAGGAACTAAGTTTAAGAATAAAAAAATCGCTTTACGTTACCACCTTAATAAGTGAAATATTATCAATAGTTTAGATCTCGACATTCTGCGGTTGATTTTTGACTGAACAGAATTTCGAGCTGCTCTTCTCCTGAAGAGGCACCAAATAGTGCCGAAACAGCTATCCAGTGGGAGAGGACGCCCAAAGAATCCATTGCAATCAAAACCGATTTGCAACAATTCTTTTAAACATAATTTTTAATTCTATGTGAGCTGTTATCAACGTGTACTGTGTACATTGTAAGTTCAATTGGAGTAAGTAAATTTGTAATGTCATTTCAATTTTAGAAAGTATAGAAAATTGATCAAGATTTTTCCGTTTGGAGTAATTCACGTTCTTTTATTTTATTTCGTAAAACTCCCTTTTTGTCTTCTTCAATTATTTCTGTTACAATCATACATGTGTTGCCTAATTTTACTACAATCCCCTACATTGGAACACTGTTCAATGATTGTGGGGATTCGCAATCGACAATGCAATTTTAACGCGATTTTTCACCCTCAATTTTCTTCTCCCATTTATTGTAGCAGCTTTACTTATTATATTTCAATATTGTACATTAAATAAATCATTTATTGTCTCTTTTGTGTACTTTTTTACTTTTGTTTTTGTAAATTTCCTTCTCTGTTGCCAGATCTGTTAACTTTCTATAATCATCTATGCCAATTATTTATCCCAATTATGCTCTACACTTTCGATTATTAATTTCTGATGACCTATTTTAATTCTTTTTTCTTTTTCCATTTCACGATTTTTTTCGACTTCTTGCTCCCTCTGTGTTGAGTGTTCTTTATAATTATCCTCGTGTTCATTGAGTTTTGTATTTCTACAATAATTTATTATATTTCACAGTCATTCAATTTAGCCTGTTTTCTTTTCTTATTTCTAAAATGTCTTGTACTTTTAAATTATTTCAATCTTTCTCTTTAAACGTCTTCTCTACATCGATTCTTATTTTATTACTCTTCAGTGCAGAACAAACATTTTTTCGGCAGATTTCCTTAGTCTAATGCTAGATTATGGCATTCCACCTCATTTTAGGCCTTGAATAGCATGTTACATGAATAAATAATAAATTTGGAATACCGTTGACTTATGGGGTTTGGATTTTGACTTGCACTGTCAAGAATGCAACAAAACAAGAAAACTTCTTTGAAATATTGTTTAGTTTACTATCAATTGTTAATAAAAATTACTTCATTAAGAAATTTTCAAAATAAGCTTAGTGAGCACAATTTCACTGTAGAAGTCTCTGATGTTCGTATCTTTCCGAATGTAGCTCACAAGAGAGAACTTTCCATAAGGCACTGACTAATAGGGTTTCTCAAATAAACGCACAATTCTTTTCCCAATTGGTGGCTTGTGGTGGCCTGAACTGATGGTCTTTCTCCATCAAACAGAGAATTCTCACAACAGCAATCAATTTTTTGACAGGAATTCGATTCCGGCAAACATATATAGGGTCTTTATTAGTAAATAACAATTCAACAATTTCAACTCCAAATAAGCATATGGAGACGAAGTTCAGCTAAAGCAGCTCTCCCACTTAATCTCTGACCTAATACTAAAATTACAACTAATTATTAACAACAAGTTCAACCTTAAGTTGCGTTCATATTATTTCTCAGAAAAAGTTTGACCTGTACTTTGAAATGACTTATGAGGTTTCTCAAATAACCGATTCAGTTGCTTCTTATCCTTATCATACTCTCTCCTTTTCTTTTACAATTTTTCTATTTTCGTTGTTAGAACTACATTCTCAGCAATCCATTTTTCTTTTTGTTTAACTTCTCTTACTGTCTCCTCTTTGAGTGCTCTTACTATGTTTTTATTGAAATAGTAATGACGAAGTTCATTCGTATGTTTATTTCAATATCAGAAGGTTCTAGTATTTCACACCTGTGCCTAAACTCATCAAATTGCCCAACAAAATTCCTGAAATTTGTGGAATACGACAAAAAATATTACACAAAAAATCTCCAAGAGATTAACCTATTAATTGATATAATTTATTATTATTATCAAGTATTAAAAAGATTACTGATCCTTTAGTCAGTGTTCATTTGAGCTCAGGAGGACGTCTAACAACTGAACTGTAGCCTTCAAAAGCTCATTCAGTCGAAGACACATCATGAGGTGATATTACTTATACTGTACAACTTGCAATCAAACCACCAACCAGAGTTTGCATGTTTAATAAGTCCATGTACATATTTACATTCTGAATCAACTTTTTTCTGTTTTAAGATGTCCACTATTTGGCGCCGTAACCCCAAAGTGGTGACTTTTTCACTTCGTGCACATTTATTTGTAACTTTCTTTCGTTCATGAGTTTCATTCCTTCGTTTTTTATAGAATCAATACATAAAAGTTACGAATAAATGTGCACAAAGTGAATCCAGTATTTATGATTAGTAATCATTGGTATGAACGAAAGCACCTCCAATTAGACTTCGGACATTTCGGACTCTTACCGTGGCTACGCAATGAACGGACACTTTTCATTGGTCCTCGTAATGCGTTACCATGGCAACGCTCCGAAATGCCCGAAGTCTGGTTATTATAGAGAGATCGCTAGATAAGTCGGGCCATATGGGAGTAAAGAACCTTTATTTTTCAAAATACGCGAAAATATTATTTGGAAAAGCTATTCAGAAATGTTATGAGATCTCAAATTTGAAATCATGGCAGCGTACGGCGAAAAAAGAAATTTTCCATATTTTTCAATTTTTCTCAAATCAACGTGTGTATCGTGGAAATTTGAAAATGTAAAGATGGATGTTTCTTCAGGTGTGATATTAATATACTCTGGAATTTCTTTTTCACTATTCTACCAACTAGAAATTATTATCAATAACATTCATACCATAAATCTTTTAACATTTTTGTCAAATTTTTTTTTTCTTCCTAGACAACCGAGATTTCATATTTAAGATCTCAGAACAATTCTTAATAACTTTTTCAAATAATATTTCCGCGTATTTTGAAAACTAAAGGTACTTTACTTTTATGTCGATTTCAAATATTTTGATCTCCTCGGTATATGACAACAGGTATTCAAATTTTGATAAGTGTATGTTGAGTTTGGGAAGATGCAGGGACTTTTATAAAGAATAAATTTTTCTGAGAAATCAATAACAAAAAAATTTCCCATATGCCCCGACTTATCTGGCGATCACTGTATATTGTTTAGATTTAAAGTTTTCTTTAAAAAAATGTTTAAAATTGACTCTGTGATTTAGGCCCAGTTGTACAATTCCAGCTTAACTTTAAGCCAAAGCTTAAACCCTTAACAACAATTGTTGAAATAATCGTTAGCTTAAACCCTTAACAACAATTGTTGAAATAATCGTTAGGTAATAAGCTTCAGCTTAAATTTAAACTGACATTGTACTATCGATATCATAAAAAACTAGGACAACTTTTAAATCCAGTAGCCATGCGTTTCCATTATTTTATTACATTGCTTACTTTGCTGTCAAGTCAGTAACTGTATTTTTGTTAATGCTGAAATTCTGAGCAGTTTGTCAACTGTGATACCCTTCACTATGCAAGCAGCTATCCTAGCTTTTAAAACAATATTTACTGTAAGTATGATTGAGAATGAGTGACCATTTCAAATAAATTTAAATTTTTGAACGGTAGCAGTTTTACACAGCTTAAAAAGGCTTGTCCTAGTTTTTTATGATAGCAATAGTACAACTGGGCTTCAGTGTTATTTTAATAAAACTTTCAAAAACAATAAATTTTTATAAAAAGCAGTACTTAGCTCATGCTCTTTGGATGATAAAACTTTAAAAAGTGTGACCCTTGCCTACAAGAGGTAAACAGCTTTTTACTGAGAAAGATAGTAGAACAAATTTGCAAAGTAAATTTTTGGTTTATGTGTTCTATTTATTTTCACATGTATTTTTTTAATACAGAAAAATTTAAAAAAAATGGCATTTAAAAATGTCCATAAGTGTCTCAAAAGTGACCGCAAAAATGCTTAAGCATTAAAGAGATCTTTTAAAAATCCTGGAGCATCTGCCATCACTATACATATTGAATAAGCCAGGCAATCAAAAAAATCTACTTTTCAATTTATGTTGAATGGAACCTAAATACATATTTCCAATCCATAATTAAAGTTGGATTTAATTGTATCTACATTGAAAAGTAAAAGTTTGAATACTTATTTTTTCACAAAATATAAATATCTTCTTCATGTCATGTCAGAGTACAATCTTCTAAATTTTTTGGTGATACAAGTTTGTTAAATACTCAATCAGAACAATCATAAACTACAAATAATACAAATAAATTTCCTGCTTATGTTAAAATAAATGTAACAATTTAAAAGGAAAAAAAAATATGTAAGAATCACCCTTTTGTATTTACTTATTAGTTGAATTTTTTATATTGAACTCGATTGTTGATTTACTTTATTTGAATCTGCACACCTTTATTAATTAAATTTGAAGAAATTTTTCTTTTATTAGACAGAATACAACGAATTTGAAATTTATTTATGTGATGGTCCTAATGTAGAGTTTCATTCATTAATACTATCACAAATCAACATCGCATTCACAAGGTTTCAATAAAAAAAAATGGACATACGTGGGTAGAAATTACTCGTAAGGTAGTATTACGATGTTGTTTACATAATGCCATGTACACATCAAAAGCCTGCCTTAATTCAGATGCAATTTAATTCTACATACAAGGATTACATGATACTTACTTGTACGATGTGCTTGTCCACACTAGAAAATATATAACCCGATAACTGTGTCACTCCAGCTTCTGCTGAATCAGATGTTACTCTAATGTCATCCCAATAATTATAAGCATCATTTATCCATTTGCTGCACACAGAAATGATGAAAGAAAATTAAAAGTGAGGTTAAAAAAAAATTACCTTGTAATTTCCTCAGTAGGGCCTTTAAAATTAGTGCTTGGCCTAAAAAGCCCAGCTGCTACAAAACTTGTAGTGTCCTGGTAGAATTTGTCAGCTACAATGGTTACATTTGCACCTTTCAATTGTTTTTGTATTTCTAAACCTGTAGTTAAACCAACAATTCCAGCTCCAAGCACACAGATGTTGAGGTCGGGCATTTTTGTGCTTAACAGCCACTTACACTTTCTGTTTTATCTTAGCATGCAAAGGTCAACTTTATTTTCAACAAGCTCGATAAAAGGGATAGTGATTGTGCTATTTATAATAAAACACGAATGATGCATTTTATAATATATGTACTTAGCGTTTAGAATCAATGTACAATGTATAATTTCCAGTTAATGGTATAAGTAATACAAATATTGGTGCTTTTAACTAGTCGGAACTGATGAGCTGATTAAATGCTACGACAGTTCACTACTATATGTTGGTATAGATTCATCTACAGTCATTCCTTGGCTTTGTAAACATATTGAATGAGTTACGACGTCCAATCTGTGTTGTTAACATTTGAATTTAAAAAAAAAAGTCAATCTCAATCCTATAAACCTGATCGGCCAAGGAACTCGTTAATATTGTCTATGTAAACACATACATCACAAATTTTCTATATTACTCTATATACAAATGAAATAACAAAAGGCCCTGTAGAACCAGATTAAATAAAGTACAGACTGAATAAAAAAAAAATTTACAACTGACAGCTTGTATGACGTGATTTAATAAAAAATAAATATGCAAAAGTCCATGAAACAATAGATTTTAAAGTCATCTAATGAGTATACAGAGAGCTCAGTTGAGCCAGGGATGTTGGAGACACATTGCAGCAGTAGCACGTCTATCTGGATCAAAATCAAGCATGGGTTTAAGAAAGGCGGCAAATTCTTCAGCATCCTTACGACTCCATTCATACTTTTCAGTGAGGACATCTTCTAGACCCCATGGTTTCAGACCTGTGATATGGCGCAGTTCAGATTTCTTATTGAAGAACAGTTTCGAATTTTTGCCTTGCGCCGTAATTCTGCGTGGAATTTCTCCTAACAGCTCAATGATGTGAGCAAGGTGATCCTCATCTCTGCTGTAATCTTCACCCGAATGGGGTTCAAAAAGATAATCTCCCGTTGCAAGTTCAAACGCCATGCATGCTGTACTCCATATGTCAGCAGATGTCCCATATCCTGCGCCCAGTAATACTTCTAATGAACGATACTGACGAGTTTGAATGTCTTCTGTAAAATGTTTGTCCACCCAACATGCATTACCCAAGTCGGCTATTTTAACTTCAAATTCACATTCAACGAATGCAGGGTCAAGTTCTATTTTACTTTCACTTTTTGAAGTTATGGATGGACTATCATCTTCAGACATATGAGATACTGCTTCTCCAGAACCTTCGACTGCAGTTGAGGCTCTTATTTCTCCTCCAGCTAACTCATCAACACAGCCATTTGGTAGTTTATCTTCTGTTCCATCTGGCGTGCTATCGGGGCTTGGGCTAGTGCCATTGAATTCCGCTTTCGCATCCCCATTAACATCCCCGTTTTCTTTGACACGTTTCTGCTCTTCGAGCTCAATTATTTGCTCCATTTGTCGCTTTAACAGTTCATTCTGTCGTTTTGCCTTCTTTTTCAGTTTCTTCTTTTTATTCTTGCTCATTTTTGTAGAACCTTGAATTTCTTGTATTGGAGCTGTACTAACGAGAGAAATGGGCAACTTCATTCCAAGCTGATGCATTTCAGAAGCTTCGCAAGCTAGGCGACGAATGTATTCTTCACTTACACAAATTAGAACATTTTCAGGCTTAATGTCAGTGTGAATTATACGACATTTCGAGTGTAAATAGTCGAGCCCCTCTAGTACTTGACGTATAATAATACGTACGTTGCTCCGTGGAATGCCACGATAGTTTGACTTGATTATCAGTTTTAGTAGATTATGACCTAAAACTTCGAATACCATGCAAACATGCACACCGTTGACGCCACTTATTTTAAAGTCGTTTAACAGTTGTACAGTTTTATTACGTTTTGGATCGGATGGATCTGAATCTCGTACGGATTTTAAAATTCTAATTTCATCGAGGGCAGTTTCTTTAAAATGCTGAGCTGACTTGACGATTTTAAGTGCCACAAACCGTTTCTCTTCTAAATCCCAACAAAGCCAAACTGTCGAAAAGTGGCCCCATCCTAGTTTCCTTGTTACATGATAGCGGCCTAAAAACAGATCTCCTATCTTGACAGGATGATAACCTCCTTTTCGGTAATCGCTGCTGTCTTCTTGCTCTTCTTCTTCACTGGTGTACGGCTCGTCCGGATCGGCAATAGTTTCATTGCTGGAGCTATGAGAAGGTTCAAGACGAGAGTTATTGCGGTTTCCTCCCCCCTGTCCATTTAACTCATCGCTTTTCCCTTTCTTTTTGCCTGGCTTGTGCCTCTTCTTTTTAGCTTGAATCGCTAAAACCCTCCTATTTACGTCTAATTTGGAGCTCATTTCGGATGCTTTTTACGCGTTTAGAAACACGAAACAGAATGTCAAGTATCTTTCATTTCATTGGATACACTTTTGTTTGATTATGGCCGCCAATTCGACACACAAAATCAAATTCTACGACACATACACAATACAATTCCACCAGTTCCGCACTCCACTACTGACCTCGGCAATAATTATTTACTCTGAATTTAGAAACACATCGCGCAGGACAAATGGTTGCGTTCAGTCCAACTAAGCGCTCGTTAATTTAACTGATTTTAACATCAGTGCGGCTGCATTCTAAAACCTAATACACAAATTGAGAAATATTACTCATACAAGGAGATCGAAATTGATTGTCCTGATCCTACACTACTTTTCGTGAGCTTGAGATCAATATTTACATCTATCACATGAAGGTTAGAACGAAAAGCAGTGCGTGGCATAGTACCATTGCCGTCTTGAAGTACTTGGACTTGGACTTCGAGACGGCAATGATAGTACATTCATGAAACTTACGTTACATCCAAACCTAGGGTCGCCGGATAGCTTAGCGGTAGCCTAGCCGACTTTGTAAGTCGTGTCGCTCAGGCGGCGTAGGTTCGAATCCTACCATTAGCCATGGATGTTTGTGTTTGTTTAATGTCTCAGACCCAGCTTAAAATCACACTATGTGACTGGCAAAATGAGCCTAAGTAGCTCGGTCAGAATTGGCGGGTATTGCGCAAAACAAAGACAAAGAAGAAGAAGACATCCAAACTTAACCTAATTAATAAAGTACAGTAGCGGACAATAAAATTCGGGCAAGTCATTTGCACAATGTAAACCACACTTTAATATTTTTGACGTTTAATGCATGTCACTAGTAATTCTGACGTTTAATTCAAATTTTATTCATTTATTTTGACAGAAAGATAACGTCAATAAAAGCCTGATTTATCAAATTTGTCGAAATATGCACGACATGTCAAATTCTTTCCCGGATTTTATTGTCCGCTACTGTGCCATCGTGATCATAAAAATCGACTACAGCGAAGTGAAATTCACACTTCCATTTTTAAAAAATTTAGTTGTGTAGGTTTGACACCATTTGTCATGTATTTGTCAACCTATAAAATCTCATCCATCTCATTCGATTTCAAAGAAATAAATATTCTCTATGAATACTAATACTAACAGCGAATTCGGTTGCAATTGCTCGAATACTGATTCCGTCTTGCAATCGCATTTGAATTATTGCCTTCTGAATTGCTTTTAATTGGGGTATTTTTATTTAATTTGTCAAAATAATATTGGGAACTGGCAAATGATCTAGATAGCGCTGTGTTTGAAAACAAATGTGGTCGTGTTAAGGGGATAAGTTGTTCATGGTTGAGTGGTTATACGGGCAATAATTTTTTTTAATTTTTTTTTTATCTGTGGTGGTTGCCCAACGGGGTCCTAAGTCAAAAACTTGCCAGGACCTCAGGAGCGAGAGTGTATTTGAGTGTGTGTAAAGTGTTCCATGGCTTTGTTACTTCCAACCTTCTCGCCATTTAAAGGGAAGCAGTGTCGAATTTTACCCCCAACACTGAAGGGTGCCTGAAGTCGATACCGACCACCCCCGAGAAAAATTCCAAGTGCGGTTCGAACCGACGACCATGCAATTGCAAGGCCGGTCCTCTTACCACTGGACCGTTCAGGCATTGTTAATTGTTATTAACCAACAAATAACACCAAACACGGCAAAACTGTGGCAAAACTTGGGAAAAACTACTATAATCTCTATTATGTCAGTTTTACAATCCCCGCATCAATAGTTTACACTAGGGGGAGACTCTTTCGACGCCAGTTCCCAATAACTTCATTAGAAAGCACGCTTTTACAATGAAATAAACCATTTTTCATGAATGAACGGCAATGAATTGTCAACAAAATCTTGGGGTATCTAGTAACTTCCCCAGATCTCCCAATGTTGCTAACTTCATTTTAATAATTGGATGTAAATATCGATATTGTTACGGTATAAATCGAAACAAGGGGCATAGCTTAAATATTATATTAGAAATATGACTAAGCAAACATTAATTATACAAATATAACGTAAATACTTACATCCTTAATTCACAACACAAATCAAAGTACACGAAGTTACATGCTGTACTGACAGCTGATTATAATCTTATCTCTTTATGCAGATCGCGGGGTTTTTATAAGAAGTGTAACTCGAACAATTCCGAGTTGTTACGAGACCGGAAAGATTCGACAAAATACGAGATAATTTAAATCCGTTTTAACTTGTTCAAGGTTTACCACCTGCATCGGAGGCGCATGTCGAGGTCATTTCTGTTGGCGCCGCCGAGATGCATTTTCTCTTATCTTAACTTCGCTAAATGAATCTAATATTTTAATTTACTTATATCTTGTCACAATATCAAGCTCGTGGAAAGTAGTATAGGATCAGGACAATCAATTTTGATCGCCCTGTACTTATATCAATTCTTATTCTCGTCGCCTATATTAATTGTACTTTAATTAATTGTAATTTTATTTCGTAGGAATCAAATCAGTATTTTGTAATCAATTAGAAATTATTTTTGTTAATAACCATCTCTTTTTATAAAAATGAAATAAAAAATAGATAAAGAAAGCAATAGACTTGCCTCTCGAGATGAAAGGAGATAAATAAAATACCACGTAAGACGTAAGTGTATGTTGCTATGGAAACAAATTATGCACGTAATAAGCCAGGGTTGCCAGACTGCGAAATTTCAGAAATAAAAAAAATCGGTTTGGTGATGTGTGCAGGTTGTACGTTCATTTTGCACTTACCCAGCCTCAAACTTGCTTAACCCCTTTTAAGGCGATTACATAATACATTCGCGTAAAACATAAGACATACGGCACAAGGCATAGCGTCAATAGACTTATCTATGGTCAATAGTATTGACTCAATATAATTTTTATGTCTTTTGTCTATCCAATCAGCAGTTAGTTTGAATAGCGGAATTTGGTGTTTTTTTCTACCGATAGAGTTGCCTTGCTCTCTGACTGGTCCAACATAAGGCATACCGCACGATAAGGAAATTCGAATCTTCTTATGCCATATATTATGCCTTATTGTGTTACAGCGTACTTCTTTACATATGCCGAATTACAACTTACAATTAGTGTTTTATAGCGTTTTCGATTGATCGCACTAGTGCGCACTCAGAATATGTTCATCTCATGTTATTGCATGAGGTTAAAAGAAGATGCAAATACACTGAGTGCAACCGGTGCAGGTGAATCGAAAAAGCTATTTGTCTTATGTCTTATGTTTTACGTAAATGCATTGTGTCACCGTCTTCTGTAATTCATAACGACAATCGTTAAGTGATATATTTTGACCAATCAGAGGTAGAAACAAGTTATATCTAAGTATTCATTGGTCAAAGATTGTCACTTAACGATTCTCGCTATCATGGCCTTCTAAATCAAAAGCGAGTTCTAACTGGCCTGGGCGTTTTGAAAAATTTACATTGAATTTTTGTGCATGAAAAAACGCCAAAAGTCGACACTTTGGCGCTGGTTACGGGACACTGACGGCAATGAGTGAAGTGCACTGTCATTACTATCAATCAAAGTGAGTTCACACAAAATTAATTAATATTGCAATTACCGTAATACAACATGTGTAATTTATGTAGTATAAACTTTACAGATTCATGCATAAATCATTTGATCTCGTCGGAGTGAAGTACGCTTGCGCAATAAAGAAAGACTGGCACTTTAAAAAGCTTTCGTGTTATGAATAATTACAACAAGTTACATAAAAGAGTTTCGACTTTTGATAATGTAAAACGTGTTAAAAAGGGCGTTGATAATTACGCACAATGAGAAAAGAAGCTTTATTATACATGTTGTAACTTACCACAGAAATTCTGAGTACATGCAGGTAAGATTTTAATCTAAAACCGTAATAGTTTAATGCTAAATTAAGTTGTCGAAATTGGACATAAATACTCCACCCTATTCCAACGTAAATAATATCCAGTATGCTCAAATTTTTACAACAATAACATTAATTGTTCTTACACGAACTCATCCACCTTTCACATGTGACAGAACAGTCAAGATTTTAGGTTAAGAAAGCGCCCTGTAAGCAGTGCTTGGCGGAGTACGCCTGAACTGCACTTTTGCGCAGGCCGGATAGAACTCGCTTTTCATTTAGAAGGCCATGCTCACTATTTAACGATGTCGTTATTAGTTACAGAATAAAGCTACATTTAGAGTGTGTTCGTAAACTCTCTTGGGTTCTCCTGAGTAATATTCTTTCTCTCTCATATAAATTATTTTGTATATTTTGCTTTTCATTTTATTCACTCCCAGCGTTACCCATGGAGACTTTACGAACTCGGCCCTATATTCAATTTCGTGCCAGCATTAATTCGTAACACGAAAGTTTGACGTGTGCTTTCTTATGATTTACATTGGCCAATGTAAATGGTATCATAAGAAAGCACACGTCAAACTTTCGTGTTACGAATTTGTGCTGGCACGAACTTGAATGTAAATACAGCCTAAGAGGGTAAAGCAGCAACCACAGGCAGCAACTCACAGCGTTTTCAGCGCAATACCGTTCAGAATAAATTGGCGTCAAAATTTAAAATGCCATATTAACACTTAATTTGCATAAAATCGTACGATGCCTCGAAAATGGAGATATCTTTTAAATTAAATTTGTAAACTGACACCGAAAAACATTGATGACTTTTAGCATTTTGACTTAGTATTAAAAGTCACATGTAATAATTTGTTTTATTGTTATTATTTTACTTTCTTCATGCTATCATGCTTCTTGCCCGAATTTTAATGTCCGCTACTGTACATATTTTTTATGTATGGTTTACTAATCGTTCAGTTTAGGTAGCGCAACCGTCCTGTTGAACGCAACCGTAGCCAACGGTAATATTTAAAATACATCTTCAAAACAAGTAATAGCTTCAAGCTTTAACTTTAAATTAAATACAAAACTTCCAGAACCATAATTTTTAATTACAGTCTTTTTCTATTGCTTTTCCTCTTTTGTCAAATGTGTTTCCTAATTTGTCAAATGACTTTTCAATCCGTTCAAAGTATAGTAGGCCTGTGAATTGGAAATTTGGAAAGTCATTTGACAAATTCGGAAACATAATTGGCAAAAGGGGAAAAGCAAAAGAAAAAGACTGTAAAGTTCCAGTAATCAGCATTTCGGTAATACAGTTTGTTTACATACGACAACTAGGTCAATATTTCGTTTAGTTGGCGTCCTACATATTTGCTTATGCAAACTTCAGTTTAGTCAATTGGAGGGAATTTAACGGTTTTTATTTGTGTTGTTGTTTTCTGCCGAGTCCCTTTAATTCACATTTAAGCATTAAAAAATGTCGCAACCATCGGTTGCCAGTTACTTTAACAACAGAAAACGTGCGGCAGTCGAAGACTTAAAGATTGCAAGTGCACGAAAAGTACTCTTAGTAGATGAAAGTGATGGTTTGTTGAGGTTAAGTCACACAAATTCACTCACCACCACAAAAAACAGCGAATTAAAGCAAAACGTGTCTGCCTTAAATGATTCTCCTAAAATAATTACCGTTGGCCAAAATAAAACTATAACAATGGCTAAGAAGACTGCAATGAAGCAGAAGACTAGGACGAAGACCATCAAAGATATTCCTAACCAGAGGAATATTGAAGAGGTCTTATCCAACATGTCGAAAAAGGAAAGTGTTACAACACCCCAGATGGATGTTTCCGATTTGGAAAGGACTCATCAAACTCCACCGTCTAGTCCTACGAAAAGGATCAATGCCATGGATAAGATTGTTTTGACTGGTAATGAACCATCGTTGATGGAACTGAAAAAATCTTTAACGAGGAGTTCGCGTTTGGCTGAATTGAAGGCGTCCATGGCAAGATTCAAAGAGTCTCAGAAACGCTTGGAGGAAGCTGAGAAGAGAACTGAGAAGATTGCAACCTCTCCGAGTTTGAAGACTTTCAAAACTATTGAATTGGAAGTTACAAGGTATAAACATGTTTTTTTTGTGTTAAATTAACATTTAATTTATTTCATTATCATAACCATCAAGAAACACTTAATTTTAATACCTATTAGTAGGTTTCTTTTAGTTGAGGGAGTTTCTTATATTTCTAATCAAAACTTATTATCTCTTTTTAAATTTTTTAATTTTAGATTTCCTTTCGTTTATCAATTCATAATACCACTTACTTTATTTTGCATTTTATCATTAATACAGGGTGTTAATAATGATAATATACTTACTTCTTTTTTACAGCCCCAGTAAAATTTGTTCACCTGAAAAATCATACCTGAGCCCCAAAAAGGATTTATCAGTTCGAAAAAATCTTCTAAATCTGCTGAGCCCAACAAAAACCAAGCAGACATTGTTCGAAAGCCCAAAAAAAGTACAACACCACGAGCCCGTAGAAAAGAGTTCTCTGACGCTGCCATTTAAATACAGACGTTTAGCCGAGATATTAAGAAGTATTGATACAGTCAGTCAAATTATGTTCAACCGAAAAGAGGTAATAACATTCAGAAAACTAAAACCTGCAGTTGAAGAAATGCTCAAACGGAATTTAAATGAGAAACACCTATCTCAAATCAAGAATTTGTGCCCCGAGTTTTTCAATTTTCACCAAGCAAAACTGAAGACATTTGCAGCAGGAGGACGACAGGATCAATGGGAACTGGTTGTGATGCCTAATATTGAAAGTGAAGCCATGACGGCAGACGTCTTACTAACAAGAAGACGAAAATTTTTTAATATTTTAATCGAGAAAGTGAAATTTTACCACAATGAGTTTCTTCTAACCCAGGAACCTCCACTTCACATTTCTATGAGCGAGGTTAAAAGATGGCACCCTGAGTTCGATATTGAAAAAGTTCCCGACATTGAATGTGCCGAATTACCTCAGCCACCCATGGAAGAAAAATTTACAACCGGAAAGGATGTGCTGGAAAAAGCTAGGATCATGTTTAATTGTAACACTCGCATGGAGCAGGCTTTAGAACGCCTCCACCAAGCAAGAAAGAATAATTTAGAAACCATTGAACAGAAACCTCCGTCTGAAGTTACCTCTGTCCTGAAAGGAATTCCAAAAGCGCTTCTGGAGAAAGTGCGTGAGAGACAGGCAGCCAAAGCTTTAGAATCAATGACTCGATCTGCGGTTAAAGAAAAAGAAGTCCAGTTATACTCTCGCCTTCCAGAAATAGCGAGGCTCACGAGGAATTTATTCGTAGCTGAGAAGAGAAGCGTATTACATATAGACGCGGTTATCGATAAGCTGAGCAATAGTTTTAGAACTTATATGACCAAGGCTGATTTAGAAAATCATTTAAGAATCATTTCTAAAGAAGTACCCACTTGGTTGGTTTTTCATGAAATTCGTCATTCCACTTTTATTAAGATTTCAAAGAATGCGGACCTCAATTTGATTATTAATAAACTTGAAACATTAGCAAAAGAAAAAGACAATACATAAGATATAAGTGTAACTAGTTGAACTAAAATTATTTAATTACTTTACTTTCTTTAAAATATGTCATAATTAATTATAAGGTTTCTATGTTTTTTTTTAATCACTTATAACATTAGTTTTACTAAGAATTTACACCAATAAGTAGGTATTTTTTTGTCATGAGGTATTTTTAATTATGACTTAATTAATGCATTCATTAATTGTGTGTCTCTTTCACAAACTTATACCAATAGGTACAAAATGTTAAATGATCCTATTTTTTTTATTACTTACCTCGGCATTTGCATCCTTGTGAATATGAATAAACAATAAAAGTGACTACTCTTTTTTCAATTTTATTTCCAAACCAAAATATTTTACAAGAAATCAGAATAGGTTTTTTAACAGTGAACAATAACCATGAATAATATTAAAATCACTAGTTATAGGATCAAGTTTAGTTTAGTTTTTTTTTAAGTATAAATGTTAAGCATGCCTAAATTACCTTTAGTTAAAATGTGCAACGAGGGAAACTGGTCATGATGGCAAGGAGTGAGGATAGGAGGTGACTTCTGCTTTATTTTCAAAAGTACTTTCTTAAAGCAGTTTGCGTCGATACTAATTGTAAGTCGTTCTAGTATGTACAAATCAGCATTTGAAACAAACGTCAAATCGAAAGAAGACCTGCAAAGTGGCGTCATTAAGTTATTCACAAAATAAGAAAATCGCCTCAAATCACTGTGGAAATGATGAAGTCAATTTATGCCATGGTGGACTTTTATTTTGAAGAAATCATAAGTGACATGAACTCGTTCTAAGAAGACAAGTAAATTAAAAGAAAACATCTCAAGTTTAAAAAGTTGTGAGAAGATAATTTTGAAAGAAGGAAGAAAGGAAATATGTAGTTAAAACATAAGATGGTGCTTAGTTAAGGGAAAATAAATTAGGTACAATAAGTTTTCATTACTGTTGTTATTAAGCCATCCCTGTATCAGAGGAGGATGACCTGGAATAGCCTTCCCGTTAACTGACGTTTTCACGGCGTTTCTACTTTCTATACTTAGGCCACTGAACCGACGGAGTGATCACGCGTTACCTTCGTGGCAAGGACACGGAAAGACGTATTTACACCAAACAGAAACAAAACCGTATACACAGTAATTATTTCGCTAGCCAGAGTTGGCCCGTGAGACGGGGGTTATCCACCGTTAGTCTAGTGCAGCGATTCTCAACCTTCTTAGCTCCGCGACCCCCCAAATAGTAAATATAAATAAAATTAATATTTCGCGACCACCCTCTTATAATTTTATTGCAAGTAAAATGTTTATAATAAATAATTTTTGTCATAAAATGATTTCATTATTGTTTAGGCTAGACCCCCAGGTTGAGAAACGATGGTCTAGTGTAAGTAGGATTCACAGAAACGACGATCACGTGTACGTCACGCAGCTTTATTGCTCCGTGCGTTGGGTGGCCGGGGTATAGTTGGGAGCCAAATATTTCGCAACGTAGAAAGAATAATTTAGAGAATGTGAAAGCACTGTTTTTTTAGAATGTAAAAGATGTCTTGCTGATCATTTATAAACCTTTAGAAAAAACTCGCCAGTATGGTAATAGTTAAGGAAAAAGAAAGAGGAATTGGAAAAAGGTGCAAAACAGTGTATTCAATGTTGTTTAGGAATTTTAGTTAAGAAAAAAGAAAGAAGCATCGAAAAAACGTGCAAAACAATGTATTCAATGTTGTTTATGAATTTTGAACCATCCCTCGTATAGTCTAGGTATAGTTTCTGTAACGATTTTTATTTATTTTCGAATTTGAAAAACCTGTGAAGTAATTTTGAGGACGATGATGAGTTCAAGGCTTCAAATTCGACGCGCTTTGAATCTAAAGATAAAAAATATTTTTATGAGGATTCAAAGCACCTGAACGATCTAAACACTGTAGTAAAGTCAAGCGTGAATATTTTGAAAAAGAAAATGCATTTCTTTCCTTTATTCATTCCTAATCTTCCTCGCAATCATTCTTTTTTTATTGCAGATAGTCACGCCGTTAATTTTTTTGCTTTAACGAATAGTGAAATTTTTCTTCACTTAATTTAAAATAATATTTTTTATATTTGAATTTTTAATTAATAGCAACTGGAGCATATAAATTTTTGGCTTTATAAATTAACCTGAACTGCTGATCTATTGATTCCAATCCAAACTCCATTCTCAAAATGTTTTATTTATTTGGAGACTATTTGTTCTGCTTCATTTCAGATAAAAATCTCCATTTACCGACTGTTCTATTTCGATTAAAATGTTATATAATCTCTTCTTGATGTCTTCGCTTGCTGCTGATCGTGGTTTCCCCGTTTCACTATCGGGATTTGCACATTGTCTAAGGATTGATGCCAACTCAGACGGTGTGTGTTGCGACATCAGGAGGCCCGGAATTAAGACGGTATTGGACATCCTCCAACCAAGAAATATCTTCTCGCATATTACTTGCAAGTTATTATTGGTGACCGAATCCACGCACGTCTTCCTCTTGGTATCACAGCGACCCCGGCAATCAAAAAATTCGCAATCTTCATCGCGAGAGCAAAAACTACTCTCACTTATTATATTGCTTATCGCCGATTTTGGATACACCCCGACCAAATCCAGAAACTTCACTTTGTTTCCCCCTTTCGTCAGTCCAAAATGGCGGAGCTTTATATCGCATAAGTGATATGGCTCGCGGAAAGCAGTTTCCAATTCATCTATTAGTTCGATAATTAACAAAGAAATTTTCAGCCTTCGTCCCCACTCTTCCTTGTCATCACTGACCGTCAAAAGTGATGATATGGTTTCTATTGGTTCCAGATATTCCACTGCAAAGTAAGGCCCGCATGTTCCTAACAACTGTGGAAACACGTCCCTTTCCGTGTATAGGGCAGAAAGGAGGTACTCGTTATCTTGAAGAAGTACCCACAAGTTATCCATTTCCCGGCGCCTTTTCCTCTCATCGGTTTCCTCATAAGTCGGTTTCAGTCGACTCAGTTTTAAAGCGGCGTCGTGCGATAATGTTACGTTGATTTTGTTCTTTGCTATGGCTTTTACTGTTGTTAGAAAGTCTTTCTCACTGGGGTATTTGATGTTGCCGTTGTCGTACCAGTGTAAGGATTGCACTTTGGTGAAGGCAGACTTAAAAACTAAACGCGTGTCGTGCCATTCGGCACTGAAGACGGCATCTTTTGTCGATTGAAACGAGTGGCAGGTGTGGATCTTGATGTCGTTGCTGATGCAAAGTGGTGCACATAGGGAACCGATGGCGAGGTCATTGGTAAATAAATTGCACTGAAATAATAAGAATAAATTAATTAAGTCAAGTTGAAATTTGCTAAGTAGTGAATTTCTGCATACACTTTGGTAACTTAAATGGTACATCCTATATTTTTATCTACTGTTAGGTAGGTACTATTAAAACAACATTATTTTTTTAACATGAAACAAAGTAAATGGTTAGATATATAGGTTTCTTAGAAAATGTGATGCAATAGCAAATAATATCAAAATCACGAAACTCTGCGTTATCAATCACCAAAGTTACAACCGACAATTATTTCAGTATTATTTCTTTGTTAACGGTGAATGAGAAAAGAGGATGGAGTTATGCTTCTTATGTCTGATGATGCAACACGTTTTATTTATGACGCAGAGCTCTTCTCTTATGAAAGCAACTTTATCTCAAGAAGGAAGCAGGGGAAAATATATCAAAAATATATTTTCTCCTGAATTATAGATTGTATTCATTATTTTGAAAAACGTACTTATAGGGGTATGTATGCGCATGAGTAAATTTAAGAAGGCCCTTTACGACAATGAAAAACTAATAAAATAATGGAAAATGATTCTGAGGTATCATACATTAAATTTTACTGAAAATTTTAGCTTATAATTTACAATGGTTACTCAGAAAAACTTTTTTAAAAATTAGCGCCTTGTAAAAGGCCTCTTAAATAAATATAATAGATATGTGTAAAAGGATAAATAATTAAATAATTGATTGTTTATTATTAACGACAGGTTTCGGCGCTTAGGTCCTCATCAGGTTACATTGTTTTTGGGCTAGCAGACACGTGCGTGCGAGTTGTCAGAAATAATAATATTTTTGATAACTGTAGAAAATAAGACGTAAAAAATACTACAACTTTTGTTTCAAAAGCTCGATAAAAAATTACAAAAACAAGTTCCCTTTGTTTTCTGTTTGCTTGTTTTTCCAAGAAATCGGCAAAATTTTTGTTGTCTTTGGAGTAGAAAGAAAATAATTCAAAAAATGATTATCTTTCGTTAATCTTGTCGACTGAAAGTTTGTTACGGGTGAAAATCCCGTTAAAATCATTTTAGTATTGTTAGTCACCCTGTACTGCGAAATAACTTGAACATTCCGTTATTCTGCCATGCACGTTTCATTTGTACGCCGTTAAACGATAGCCTGCACTACGCAATACGGAATTGTTGCCGTCTCCCTCTGTCCTGAAGTGAGTTAATTCTGTTCTTCTATCAACCCCCTTCTTGATATTTTACATGCGCTGAAAACGTTTGCACGCAGCATCCTGGCCAGTCCTTCGTGGCTCGTTGTAGGGTGTGCACGTGTGATGCCATTGTTGTGGTTTTATGCTTTGCAATTCATTTGGCTGAAAACGCCTGGAGATGAATATTTATGGTACTTTGATTACCGAATTTTAAAAATCATCACGCCTACATTTTTCATGATGCTTGTCCAAGCCTAGTTCCGGCAGTTCGAGATTAGGTAAATATGGCGTGTACTGAATACATTTACGCAAGACAACTAGCTCCTAAGCTAAGGCCTCTAGATAGGGCGCAAAATATTTAAAAAAAAATCTGCACAGTGCTTTTGTTTATATTTTGAACGGTACCTATAACCGGTATCAAAAAATGTCAAATACAAAAGTTTTAGGGATTTACCTGATTCGCCAGAATTTACTAAAGAAAAAACATAGGACGATCAGAAACCTAACCTAAAATAACAAAGTTGATAGGTATACTGGTGCTTAAAAGTATTTGACCTTTGTAGTAAACTTCCACAGTGCCAGGCGGTCACGCCGGTCGTCCGAATAGTTTTAAGCATCAGTATACCTACTCATTTGTTAGGTGTATGATCGTCATTTTTTTTTTCTTTTTTAAATAAATTCTGGCGGTTCAGGTAAATTCCTAAAACTTTTGTGTTTGACATTGTTTATATGTCTAATAACAAAATGTGTAGGTACCGCTCAAAATATGTATAAACAGAAACCCTGTACGTAGTAAGTAGAGAATTAAAGTTGGAATTGACTGTAAAATATTTAAATGGGATTAAATTGTAAAAAAGAAAGAAAGGAGAACAACTATTGCGCTTATTTTTCTAATTATGTCTGGAAGAAAAAGGAATAATATTTGGCAACACTTTATAGAAAAGCCTGGAAAATTAAAAGATAAAACTGGAAACAAAGCAGCGTGCAAAAAGTGCAAAATAGTTCAGAGATTAAAATTCCATTACGAAAAATGTTCACAAATAAAATTTTCGGGAGAAATAGAAATTTTATCAGAAAAAGATCAGTCCATTCCTGTTGCTTTATCTGATGGGCCTCAACCAAGTACTTCCAGAACGCATTCACCATCTCTTAAAAAAGGAAAAAGAACGTCTGTCTCATTTAGCACTAGCAGCGGTTTAGTCTCATCATTTTTAACACGTACATCAAAAGACCAGAAATGTGTGCTTGATAAGTAAATTGTAAAAGCGTGTTATGCAACTAATAGCAATTTTAGGTGTATTGAACACCGAGAGGTAGAAAAGGCCATCGAGTTGTTACGTCCTGGGTATTCACCACCTTCTAGATTTGCATTATCCTTCAATTTATTGGAAGAAGTTTTAATGAAGAAAAACAGAAGTACTTTGCAACTTTATCTGGTGTATGTGTCTGCATGTTTATCGGTTGATGGCTGGCCAAATGTGCATAATGAACTAATAGTTTGTGCCACAGTAACAACAAAAGGTGGTAATAATAATTATTTGTTGGAAAGCATCGACACCCCCGGAAATCCTCATACATCAGATTATATAACCAGCATTACAACTGACTTAACATAAAAGTGTAAAACCATATAGTCAGAAGTGAAAATTTTCACTTCTGACGAAGCAGTCGAACGACTGCGAAACGTAAAGTGTATAGTTGCGCGATTTAGTGTCCGCTTAGAAGATTTTGTGATACAAATTTCATCGGACAAGAACCAACTGTAAACATATAGTAATGGTTTAGTTACAAATGTTGTGACCGTCAATGACAAGTAATATGATAAGAAAATATAAAAAGTGACATAAATAATATTGCATATGGATGTTCTGCACATCTATTAAATTTTCTGTCTGAAGATTTGGAAATCAAGGTTATGAAAAAAAAAATTGTATTCACAATGAAACAACCACCTGGCCAGCGCCAAGTATAAAGCAGAAGGAGATAAAGCCCTCACTGTATCTCAGGATGTTCGTTGGAATACATTAGCAGACAGCCTTGAAACGTACGTTAAGGAATGACAAAAACTTCTGAAAATCTGTGAAGAAAACTGGGATAGATACTAATGTTTCCAAAACAGTATTAGATATCCATCTAAAAAGACTGGCAGAAGATTTTCTAGAAATTTTGAAGACAATCGCTGTGGCCCTAAATCATAGACCCTAAATAGACTTCAGCGAACAAATGCAACTTTGTCAGATGCCGTAGAAGTACGGAAAGACCTGGAAGCAGCATTCGATGAAACGGACATTAGTATAAAGCAGACTGGTTTGTTTAAAAAACGACCTTTTCAGGCTTTAACGCCACATCATTTTTTGGCAAATTTATTAAACTCAACAAAAATTAAATTTAATTTAAGTCGGCAAGAAAAAGAAGCAGCCTTAGAGACAGCAGGAAGTCTTTATGGAACCAGTGGATTGTTGACACTGTTATTAAAACTAGAAATCGAGCATCTTCAAACCTGTATTGTTAAGACTGAAATCTTGACTAGTGTAACATCAATTGAATTGTGGAAATCACAACAAGACGTTGTTCCCAGCTATTGTGTGCGAGACCATCATCAGCATCTGTTGAAAGAATGTTTTCTACCTTTGGACTAGTATAGTACATTCTGCTGTACGAAATCGCTCTGGGAATGAAAAAGCAGCGAAGCTTGTATTCCTTTTCAAAATATTTAATTCTGATTATTCTGAATAGACCATAGTTCTTCAACATAAAAATCATTAACATAGGAAATAAACGAATATATTTTATAATATCATATAGGTATCTACTAACATATAAAGGTTAATTAATGGCTTAACTGGCAAGGAAAAGTAACTGCCGACGTACGTTTCGGTCTTATTAGACCTCATCAGGACAGTATAACCAAGGTGTAAGGTGTTGACACTTGGAGATAAACAACAACAAATGAAGCAACCGACCAGGAGACCGAATGCACATTTGTTACAACCACTGGGAAGACCCCCATTTCGGGAGAAACTTCCAGTATAGCAACGGAGGCAAACAAGGTCAACCTGCGTTACTTCAAGAAAGCCAAGAATATAAAATATAATGGTCGGTTGCTTCATTTGTTGTTGTTTATCTCCAAGTGTCAACACCTTACACCTTGGTTATACTGTCCTGATGAGGTCTAATAAGACCGAAACGTACGTCGGCAGTTACTTTTCCTTGCCAGTTAAGCCATTAATTAACCTTTATATGATTGTATTTTCCTGGCGTAAACTTTCCATTATATGGTATCTACTAATATCTTATAAACTTTATGTTTGATGTGCACTCTACTTTTATGTTGGACTATGTGTTTTCGAAGCCAGTAGTAAACATCTTACTAGCTTGTAATAATGTTATACTACTACTTCATCTTTTTTAGTTACCCATATCAATTTGTTTATTTTTAAATTCGAAAAATATAAAACTTGACTTAAATCAATGATTTTTTTAATTAAATCGCTTGATTTAAAACATTTGATTTAAATCTTCTCATCGCTGATTCGAAGCGTTTAATTTTTTTTTATAGAAAAGTCGTTTCAAAAAATGTATGCATTTTCAGTCCGTGTTTACGACGATGAATGCAAACATAAATTTTTTGCCCGCAAACAAATATAGAACATATAGGTTACAATTTTGATGGACGTAATTGGAAATTAGCCAAAATCTGTAATTAAAAATATATATAGCGCTTAGTCTGAATTCTAAGTGCCGAAAAAAAAAACATAACAAGCACTAACCAATGAATGATGTAGAAATGGTTACAATTTTTAAAAACATTTTGTAATTTTTACGGGAAATTATTTCAAAGTATGTAGTTTAAAAATATTTGGGAACTAAGAACTTGTTTATTACCTGCTATTTATTTTCTAACAGCATTAAACTCAACTCAAAACATTCATATATTCATATAGCGTGTTTAATCAAGTAATCTCTTGATTTTGAAAAAGAAAATCAAATATTGTATCAATATCATATACGAAAGTTGTGAACCCTGAGTGATTTTTAGTAACTGTAATTTTTTTTAACGAAAACATGAAATTTTATTTTAGACAGACAAATTTAAAAAAAGAAATATTTTTTGAAGATAGATTTGGAATTAATCAAACATTAACAATTTTGAAAGTATTTTATAAAAAAAGGATTGTATTTATATAAAAAGCTTAGGTACAATCACTTCTTGTTGAAGTTAAAACTTGTAATGCAGAAGTCATGATAATTCTTTTTCGAAAATTAGTACTGAAATTATTATACATTTTAAAAAACTAATAAAGAACTTGGTATCACAACAAACATTTTTGATAACAGATGAATTTGATAACATGAAGTTCATGATTATTTAAATAAAACGTTTGAATTTTTTATAGGAATTACAATGTTAGTTTTGTAATTAAAAAAAAAATTACGTAGTTACTCATTATTGTACAACTTGGACAACAAATAACATGTGAAGAGGTGTCTGCTGTCTGGTTTTGCAAATGTATAAATATATTTAGTTATTGAATGCCAAGCAAAGGTCGATTATACGATGATGCGGTAAGTTGGTAATTATTTACTTCAAATTATTTAACTGCGCATTAATTCAACATTGTAAGTTTGATTCAGGTAATTAAGATAACTTTTAGAAACTATTTATTAGCATTTGTATGAACCTCATCAAATACACTGATGTTCGTTTGTACTGAACTTCAATCAATTACCTAATTTCATAGCATTTAAGAAATTTATAATTTTGTCTCAGTATGTGTAATATGTGTCCAACAATTGAGAAGTGGAAGTAACAAAGGGGCTAGCTAAGTGCCAATTTGTCGAAGAATGAGATATTCCCACAGAAAGGTCCTATGTGTCATCGACTACATACTATAAAACGGGTTAAGTGCTCAGACACAAAATTCTAGGAGAAAAGTAGGCTGAAAGTTGTGAATAAAATGTTTGTTCTTTGGAAGTGATGGAGTTTTTAGTCAATTTCCTGAGTTGAAAGTTTTGGCAATTAACCCCTTTGTTATTTCTCCTCTTCAATTATTATTGTAGCCCTGGGTGGCTGTGGAACATTTTTAACTAATTATTGTTCCAAATTGCAATAAAAAATTAAATACGTAATCAAGAATTTATTTGTTGTTTGATAGTCAATATTTGAGACGCCCATTCAACGATGCGAAGGAAGAATCGTCATTAATGTTAGATACCACAGCCACCCAGGACTACATTAATGTTGGACACATGTTAGATATTACGGATATTTAAATGATTTAGATCAACAATTCAAACAAAAATTGAAAAGTCAAGAATTCGTTCGATAAAATAAATATTTCGGTGGACTCCTATTTTTAGCATAATTTTCAGCAGTAATCAATGAACTACGATAACAAATACAAATTTATTTACACGATTATTAGTAAGTAATAGTGTTACGTTAAGTTTATAGAACAAATTAATGACTTACAATTAGCTGATCAAAAAGAATTCATAAAGAAAGATAATTTCAACTGCGGACCAACAACTGTTGTCATAGCCCCTGGGGGTCCACAGAACACAGTTACAGAACTACCGATCCAGATGACAGAACAATATAATTGTTTTTAAAATAAACGGTAAATTAACATCTATTAAATATATTTTTATCTCAGAAATATTTTGTTTATATAAAAAAATTAATTATATTGGTTGATATCGTTAGGACTCATCCAATATACTACTTAAATGGTTCAACATACAATTTTTAAGTATAAAAAAGATAAGCTTACCATTTTCTTGACATGATGCCAAGCTTGCACATTTGAACAAATTAAATTCCACCTGAATAACAAATAAGTGAACGTCACCAGCAGAATGACTCCCGTGTAAATTGTATACCGGTGGCAGTATATGATTCCTGGCAATCTTCTCGCGAGTAACATTTTCATTACCACTGTTACTTTCATTCTTCCACACGAAAATCTTTCTTACTTCGCATTATTTTGAGGCTTTACAAATAATAAAGGTTCAGGATTGCGAGTTATGACTCCGGGAACCATTGTGCATACGTATCCTTGCGCACCACAAGCGATGCCTGAAACGTCTGCGCAGCGTCGCAGGATAATACTCGGAAGTCGAAATCGTAGTCCTTTACTACCAACTGCTGTTTTGTAAAGAAAGGTTAAGTTTCTCTGAAATTTTTATCAGGACACACATACAACTTGGAAATTAAGGTCTTCCTGAAAACAGTTTGTTTAAACGAGCGCTAAGAACTTCGGAGAAGGAAGAATTAATGTCAAAAATAAGCTTCCAGTGCAAAGAGCTGTAAACTCCTAGTAACGAAAAAAGAAAAATAAACAGATTATAGAAAATAGAACACTATAGACTATTAATTAATTCTTTTAACGAGAATGCAATAGAAGGAAAGGGAAAAAACAGTGAATTTTTTAAGACAACGCTAAGCCCCACGCAGTAGCAACAATAATGTGACCAGTGAAGAATACCATAAAAAACAAAAGAATAAACCAAAGATCTGCGTATTTTCTCTAAGATATTCCTAAGTCTTGTCAAAGAAATTATGAATGAGAATGATACTTAGATTACTGTTTTGACCTTCTTTTAGAACAGAAAAAAATTTAATCAAATGACGTTAACGAAGTTGTTCTAGACAGGGTGTGCACGACCTCGTATTGTGTACCCATGGCAACGCTCCGAAATATCCAAAGTCTGTTAATAATCCGAAAATTCTGGAGGACTGTGAGGCATGTCCCCAGTACCTATGCGAGTAGGCCGTCAGACATAAATATAAGATATTAGAGTGAATGATGTATAGTTAGCAAGAGATTTTGATTTACTAAGGTTTTTAAGACTTTTAGGCCCAGTTGTACATACAATTCCAGCTTCACTTTAAGCTAAAGCTTAAACCCTTAACAACAATTGTCGAAATAATCGCTGTTATGGGTTTAAGCTTCAGCTTAAATTTAAACTGACATTGTACAATTGGGCCTTAAAAGAAAAATATTATTCAAAATTTTTGAAGCTGTGGGGGCTCATACGTTGTTTAGCGACACACTGGAAAAATGTCAGACTACAAGAAACGTCACAATGCCAAATGTCAAGCAATATCATGCTGACAGATACGGGCGAAACGTCACGTTGACATCATCGTAATAGGCTTACAATGACCACCATCAAAATAAACGAAATGAAGGCCATCCCTTAGGCCCGGTCTTTTCATCTTCAGTTAATTTTATAATAATAATAATGATAAAATGTGTTTATTTGCCCAACAGTTTACAAAAACCAATAATAGAGCAAACAGTATATAATATCATATGAAAATATATGAAAACAATTAAGTTTAACAAAACCTAAAAATAAATCAGAAACTAAATCTAAAACTAAAACTAAATCGAAATGCAAACAAAAGAAAACTGAAGAAAGATAACACAGTGAAAGATAATACAGTGAGAGCGAGAAGTGTAATCAGCAGTGAAGTTGTGGAAGAAAGTTAAGTAAGACTGTTCGTGTAGAAGTTCATTAGACTTTTTTTGAAACTAGAATAGTTTAAATGGAAGATGTCTATACTGCTACAAAGCTGGTTATAGAGTGTGGAAGTAATATGTATTGGGGACCGGGCTAAAGCGTTGGTTCTTGGGACAGGCAAGTATAGTGAAAGGGAGTTTCTGCCAGTTAAACGTAGAGCATGAAAGTAAATTTTTACCAACAGATCTGCAGCATCAACCTTGTTATGAATCAACTTATGTAAGAAAAGTAAGCTTGAGACACATCTCCTGTGAACAAGGGGTAAAGCGTCAAATTCCATCAGCAAGAGTACATGAGGAAAACCTCTAGGGGGATAAACGACATATTCCTTAAACCATCTATACTTAAGAAATTTGCGTTGTATTTGTACTAGGATATCAACGTGGCAGTTATAAATGGGGTACCATATTAAAGAAGCATATTGAAGTCGTGACAGGATAAAAGAATTGAAGAGGGCATTTATCTGACGGTTTATTCCCATAGTAGCAATTGTAATCACAATCGTTACTATGGGAATTAAAGTAAATTGGAGGTGAAAAGACCGGACCTTGGCGAATTAAAGGACAAACGCATTCGTTTCTGATTGGCCAACAAATAGGATCGCAAACCTCATTTTGGTCACTAATGCCTGATTTCTTCATCGCCTTATCTTGAGGTTAAATTTATCTGTCAGTTAGAATGTGACACATAGTATGTATACGGCCAACTGTACGTCACATTCCAACTGTTAGATAAATTAACCTTAGATTAAACATGGTGAAGAAATCGGCCATAAGACAACCATCGAACCAAATACGAAAATTCTGCCCTTTGACAAATAGGAAGCAACTTTGCTCATCGCTGATTCGAGCAAGCAAACAGACTAATGATGCAGAATTACTTAATCCCCGCCACAAAATAAGGGCACAAAAGGCAGAACGCTTCTCAATATCAGTATTCGCCGGTGCTGTTATATTTTGGCAAACCACACATCTCACCCGCTGGTGCTGTTATAGTCCAGCAAAGCATACATCTCATTCGCTGGTGCTGTTATAGTCCGGCATACCTACCCAGTTTTGTCGACGTCAGGTCATTTTATTGGTGGATAGAAGTCGAAAAGCTATGTTATCTGTATGGATTGCCCAATTTAGTTGAGGATTAACATAAAGACCTAAAAAATTTAAGAGAAACTGGGTTATCGAAATCAGTTAATGTACCACGTATAACATTTTTAGGGTTTTCTTATAATTAAGAGCAAAAATAAATATACAAATAACCCTAAATAAATGATATAGTAATTCGGGCATTCTAGAGAATAAAATTTTTCTTACATAGAATTCTTTTATGATTCAGGAACGTTCTTTAGGTTACTTTAATTTTGGATGTTGGCAGCTAAAGAGGATTGGGGTAGCAAATTTTTATGAATCAAACGAGCGTAAAGCGTAAAGCAAGGAAGTAGTTCTGTGGCGGTGGCGTCTGCGCTCGTAGGGCGTCGCGTCGCAGGACAGTATTCGAACTCGTGATCCTGCACTGCCAACTACTATAAAATAGAATCATGTGATGTCTGACGAACATCTCTATGCAATACATCTCGCAAAAGTATATTGCGAGCAAAGTATAATTAAAATAGATATGCATTGCGTTGCGTGGGGATGGTGTACGGAGTGGGGTTTATGACAACCTTTGGCGGCGCCTTGGTCGGATGCGCGACCTTGTTTCGCCCTTGTGATGTGAGTGTGGTGATTTTGTCCGACTAGCTCGGACGCTTGTGCGTCTTATCTGCTGCGGCGTCTCGACGCACCGTTGACAAGCCGTTCAAACAGGTCGGTTCTGCATTTAACCGAAATGTATGTGTTGCTTGCCTAGACGCACGTTAACCTAGGTCGCTTGTTATTACTTGTTCGTTGATAACATGTCTAAATATAAGTGATAAAATTATTTTATTTTGTAGAGCTTCTATCGCTTACGATGTAATCTTTAGTTTTATCTTGGCTAATTTGTGCTGATTAGAAACGCCGCAAGTTTTTTTTCTCATTATTATTAGAGACCGGCATTATTTACATGCAAGTTTAATTCAACGCGCGTATTTAAATCGCCGTCTTGTTTACTACGATTACAAACATGCTTCGCGTGCTCACCGGCATTTTAACCCGCAGATTTCTCCTAAATATTAGATTTTTAACTTTAAAACCGATGTGTACGTGCGTATTTTCACATTATATTTAGCGTGGCAACTGTTTGGAACATTTTTAGCAATATTTTTATTTAGAGAACATCTGGCGCGCCTAACTGTTTTAGAAGACGTTCCTTTTTATTTCGGTTTATTGATAGCGTATTAAAAACAGACGTCATTCACCAATCGCCAAAAATTTAAACCGCTTCGTGTTTGCCTTAGAGGCACCCTTCATCATCTCTGATTTAACGCAATATTATATTAAATTAAAAGTAATATCCAGAGGGGCCAAATTAAATTACTTAGTTGGTTTTAGTTGGCCATAAAGACTTTATGGAAAACAATTATTTTCTGTAAAATTATATACAATTGAAATTTAAAACAATTAAAAGCAAGCCACTGTGTTTATTTACGATGTTTTAAATTAATATTGGCACATCTTTTAATTAGAACTAATGAAACACTTCGTTAAATGACTGACATACATGCAAAGTATAACGTTTTCAAAATATGTGTTGCACCTAATTTGAATAAGTACTTTGTATAAAAAAGTTCGCGTTTTACAGTACCCTATTTCTCTATGTATAAGATTTGGTTCAATTTCTAGAAGAATTTAAACTATACAGTAACTTGTATCAAAAACTAGCTGTAAAAATAGAACGTGTTCTATCTCCGAACCATATCTGCAGCCCAAAAATTTCTCGTTCCAAATATTTATTGTAGAAATTGAACAAAATCTTGTACCTACTTAGAAGATATAGGGTAGTCTAAAATGGCCTTAAGAAAGTAAAAATCATACTTGTATCGCAAATGGCTCAAAAAATTAATATTTCTATTGTGTTTCTTCTTCTTTTAATAAAAGTAGTTTGATGAATAATGTGCCTCAAAAATTTGAACTCTTTGACCTTAAAGGTAACGTAAGTGTGTCATTTGTGGATACTATTACAAAAATGAAGGGTTTTTTCTTTATTTGCTGGCGCTTCATGAAAATAAATAACAAACTTTAAATAAAATCCAGTAAAATTATAAATTAAATTACCTCAGATATCATTATTTTAGTTTTTATTTTATGAGGTAAAGATAAGGATTATTTGCACAAAATTTTTTCATGTCAGCCATTGCAACACTAACAGTTTTGCAAATTTTTTTTGGAAATGATTACTTACTTAGGGGGGATGATTCACCCAGGGGGTAGATTCAACCAGACTATTTATTTTTGTTGTGATTTGAATCACCCGCCTTCTGGATACTGCAGTGACTTCCTCATATCACAATCTCTATGAAAGTTGTTGTACGTATTGATGGACTAGAAAGAAATATGGAAAGTAGTCTAAAATAAATAGTTTGGTTGAATCATCCCCCCTTTCCCCTACATTACTTCTGGCTGGGCTGGGTTTGATGTGATAATATATTTCTTTCAATTTTCGACTGTGTGGTATTCTTAATGTTCTCATTTCTTTAATATTTCCTCTCTCACATTCTTATCCTTTCATTTCTTCTAATTTTTTTTCATATTCGGAAATTTCTTTATCCAGAATGAAATTATTAACTTCTACAATATTATAATTAGTATGAGTTTGAATTCACCGAAATATGGCAGATCTTTAAGTCCCCCATACACCTGCGAACAAATTGCGCAAACTGGCGTTGCACAACAAGTTGTTGTGCAAACAAGTTGTTGTGCAAACAAGGTCACCCATACACTATACGCAATATTGTGCAAACTCCAGTTGCTTTTGTAGTGCACCTACGGAAACATGCCGCCTGACGACGGTATAAATCAATAAACTCATTCAAAAATTACTGCACAATGTGTCGCACAAAGCCCATACACGATGCAATCGTTGCACAACGCCACTCGTTGCACAATTAATTTCAAACAATTTTGAATTTCTGCAACTAGTTGCGCAGCACGCCAAACAACACCATACACTATACAATTGTTTGCACGACAGCCTCTGTTGCGCAATTTGTTCGCAAGTGTATGGGGCCTATTAGTTCCTCTTTGACAATTTTGTAATCAATTAGTAATTTACGAAGTTTTTCTTTTTTGATAAAATGTATTAAACAAAAAAATTGAAGTGATCTTTGCTACCAACATAAAATACGTAAAATTTTTGAATAATTATAACATGTCAGAATTATACGTATAAAATTATTAAATATTATAATATATACGGTGATTGAAATTCGAGGGCCAGCATGGGGATCTCGCTTATTATAAGAGATAGAGAATCGATTAAATAGAGGCAAAGTTGCCAAATTTCATGGTGATTAATAATCTGTTAAAATTTTTTAACTATTTCGAACGGTTTCTCTACAATTGGAGAAAAATGAAAAATCGCGATTTTCGAAAATCGGACATAACTTCTTTATTTATGATTTTTTTCAAAATCTGTGAAAACATTCCTAAAGCAACTTTTTACGCTTGATTGAATGCCGAACGTACTTTCTTTCTAGAGCGATTCGTTTTTGTTTTTCCAGAGCCAACTTCATTTTTTCTTATGGGCGAGATTTTTGTCGTTTAGACAGATAGATATGCCACACTTGTTATTTTGTTTAAATTTTCATTGAGAAATTTTGAAAAAACTCAAATTAAATTATGTGCACACATTAAGTTAGCTTAGTTTCATACATTCAGTTAGCTTAGATTCAATTGTATGCTACGTAGCAAACCTTCGTTTAATTGTTCTGTCACTAAATACAGAATAGCGATCCAAATCAAGAAAAACGTGATATGTTGCGAATGTTTTATTGTCACAACGAAATTTCATTACAAGTGCTCAGCGGTATTTAGAAACTTATCCGGAAAGAATCCAACCAAGTAAGTATTGCGGAAAATGTCTTTGAACAAATACTCTGATACGTTCTCTTCGAGTTTCAAATGTGTCATTTTGAATGAATTTGTTATCCAACTTGGAAAAATATCGAATATGCACTTGGATAGATTCCTAAATTTCGCTGAACACTTGTAGTGGAATTTTTGTGACAAATGAAAAATGCGCAACATATCACGTTTTTCTTCATTTGAATACGTGATTCTGTATTTATTGACAGATCAATTAAACAAAGGTATACCTATCCTTACCTATGCAGCTTACAATTGGACCTAAGCTAATTTAATGTGTGTACATGAATCTATTTTCAGTTTTTTCAAAATTTCTCAATGAAAATTGAAACAAAATAGCAAGTGTGGCATACCACTGAATTCAGAAAAAAACGTGCTATCCATCTGCCTAAACAACAAAAATCGCGCCCATAAGAAAAAATGAAGTTGGCTCTGGAAAAACAAAAACGAATCGCTCTAGAAATAAAGTACATTCGCCATTCAATCAAGCGTAAAAAGTTGCTTCAGGAATGTTTTCACAGATTTTGAAAAAAATCATGAATAAAGAAGTCATGTCCGATTTTCGAAAATCGCAATTTTTCGTTTTTCTTCGATTGTGAAGAAACTGTTCGAGATATTCCAAAATTTTTAACAGATAATTAATCACCATGAAATTTGGCAACTTTGCCTCCTTTTAACCGATTCTCTATCTCTTATAATAAGCGAGATCCCCATGCTGGCCCTCGAATTTCAATCACCCTGTATATAATATTATATATACATAATAATAAATTATTATTATTAAATATTAAGTTCTGTGTTCAAAGAGTTCTAAAATTAAAATATTCGTTTAAAAATTTGAAATCTAAAAGATTGTTTCAGTTATTTTTCGGAGCTATTGATATTAACAAAAAATATAATTATCACAGTGTTTACATTTCTTTCATTAACTTTAATAAAATATTTATTTTCAAAATTAAGAAGTAAATTCTATGAAAACTAGAACAATAGCACCGTGTTCTTATTTGTTGATAATAATTAAAATAGTGTGGTAGTCTCATTCTCTATTTCTTGGAATTTATCACAGGATTTCTATTTTTATTTTCTATCGAGTTAAATGGGTTCTGTAATAACGTCTACTTTATGAATGATAGATAGATAGATTTATTCGTTTACCAGTAGTAGTGTCGAATCATGGTAACAAAATATCACAGTGGTGAAACACGTTACATAAAAAAAATCATAGTAATACAGTAATTAAAATGTTATAGTAGTCAACACGTTATGTAAATAAAATATCACAATAGCACACAAGTACATTTATGTACTTACAATTAGTGAACCATGCTCCATAATATACAGAATCGGAAATTTGGGTACTGAACGCAGAAAGTTTGCTTCGATTCGGTTCGTGGAGAACTAATTGCCAACGGTCAATTAGTTCTCTGCGGTAGAAGGCATAGAAAACAAGTTGGCGTTATTAGTCAAATTTGTCTCTTTATTTTTCTAGTGCGTTCCCTGTCGCATGCATTATAACAGGATGTCAAGTTAAACATCTACCGAATCTGTATGTTTTCTAAAAAGATTTGTGGATTAGACATTTTTACTATGTATAAAATTCATAAGTGAGGAGTTCATGTATTCATGTAGTAAACACACTTTAGAAAGTATTCTTTAATCTTGGACCTGAATAGAATCCCGGGGTGTACCTAGTACCTAGTACCTACTACCTGAATTTCGATTGGTAGTTTATTAAAAAAAATTATTCCGTAAAACAGAAAGCACGAAGAATATAATTTGTTCAGCACGCAGATAATAAGCGTGTCTCTTGTTATAATTATGCACATCATTATTTAATAAAAAATATTTTTGTTCTTAAAGGAGAATAAAATAGTTTCACTACGTTCATTAAACGCAATTCTTTAAATGCCATTCTAAGCTAATCTATCTTGTCCTAATATCTCTTTTTTGTAGTTTTAATATCTCCTTAAAATGCAAGGATTGTCCTCAAATTATTAAGCCATAGCGTAAAATTGATTCAAAATATCCAAAATACGTCATTTTAACATATTTAATATCGCACATTTTATTTATTCTTCTAATAGCAAAAGCTGAGGGGTAAGAGAGTGGAAAATAAGTTATAAAACTATACAAAAAGTAGGATATCATAATTTTTTGATCAGTTGATTTATTTGAATTCGTATCAATCTTGTATCAATTCGTATCAATCAATATTTTAATGGAAGATATAGTTTCCTTTTCCGAGAGATGAAACACTCGTCCCTTTCGGAAACTTCCCTACAGCAGCATGTTTTGAGGCATTTGATTGCATTAGAGACTGTAGTAGTAGTAGGCTTGCATTAGTGGAGTATGCTGCAGGAGGTATCAATTGGGGGTGTGTGATTATGGGCCTACGAGTCAAAGGCCCCCCAGTATAAGATAAATAACAGTGTTTTCGCAGCAACATCTCTATATAACTATTGAAGAAATAAAAACAATTCAACGTAACTTTTTTTTTAAATTATTGATGTCTACAACATAAAATTATTTTCATCTACACAGAGCGAATCAAAACAGTCGTGCCGGAGGTAACTTTTTTATTTCAAATGGCATACCGTATATACGAAACCAAATTTGGATTGCTCATAAAATTCTACACATTTTCTGTATACCATTGTCTAAACTTAAACCTAACCGTTCTTGAAATATTTAACATTTTGTTTAAAAACTGCCATTTGCAGCCACTACATATTTATTTATTTTTAACTCTAAGAAAAAGATTTCTAGTACAGAGGTAGTCGACACATAAGCTTATTATAAGCCATTATTAAATGCACTTTTATCGCTACAGAGTGGTCACCAAATATCAGAAATTTCAAATCGACAAAACTCATTTTTTTAAATAGCTTGCTCTATATTTCTCTGTTCCAACTTCTTCGTTTAATAAAGTTGTACTTACATTTTTGTTAAGTATGTTTTATACCTACAATTAATTTTTTTTTATATGCCGACCGATCTATCGATAAGTCAAAGAATTTTTATGTAGCTGTCTCCTTCTAACTTTCGTGAAACAGCTTTTGTCAAGTTTTTCTTAAATTTTTAAATGTATATAAATTATTTCTTTAAAGCGAATAATGATCTAAGGTGGCCATGGAAAATGGCAAACATTCATCAACACGAGCAGTAAAATTCAGGTATACGAACTACGAACATGACAAAGACGAACATTTTATAAGCAGGCTCATTCTGTTTTTGATACGGCATTGACATCAACTGACATGTTCTAAACAAATATCAAAATGTCACCTCGCAAGCCAGTACTAATCTCTGCTATTTTGTGCCAGCCAATCTTTTTTTCGCAAGTTCTGGAATGCTACAGCTACTGAAGGTATTACGAAGGCAGTGGAAGAAGATTCACCGAACGAGATTTGTCAAGAAGACCTAATGTGTAAAGTTCTCATGGTTCACGTCAAAATCACAAATTCTAAAAGTTATTATGAAGTAGAAAGAGGTTGCGGACGTGATGTGATTGGAAGGGTGAGGGAGTTCAAGATAATTTACAAGAATAGGTGTCAAACGGATCTTTGTAACTCAAGATCAGCGAAAGATGTAGGGATATGGTGTGATAATGGTTCTGTACAGAAACCTATCATTTTGTATGGAAGGGCCTATCAGGCGTGATTTTCATGTTTTGCCTTAACTTGTATTTACTAACTCGTTTGAACAAGCTAGTAAATACAAGTTGAGGCAAAACATGAAAATCACGCCAGACACACACTCTACTGCTTAAGCCTGAGTAAATTTCGACCACTTCTTCTAGTTGCTCAGTGAAATTCAACCTCCGTTCATGAAGAACTTTAACAAATAGAATGATATTATATTCCTAGAGAAATTGTATTTCGTAATAAAAAGAAAATCAGATTTGGTTTTTATTCATAAACTGCACCGTCAGTTTTATTAACGTTCTAATGTCGTTATATACTTTCGGCTTTGTATGTTTACTCATTACCTCATTAATCAACACAAACAATCTGTCTATTCTGCACTTTCTGCACTTTTGACTCCTTTACTCTATTTTTCTCACTCCTACTTACACTATGTTATATACATCTCACTCTCTTAAGAGTGATTGGTGCAAAAGTGTAAAAAAGTGCAAGAACAAACGAACAGACCTAATGTTTATTGGCATATTTGATCAGGAAACCATCTGCGGGGGTTTTATCTAACAGTAGGAAAACTGGGGGTCCTACGGTTGGTCCTTGAGCGACACCTAGTTGCAAGTTAAATATCGAAGATCTGAACCCCTTTAATTAGACAAGAAACGTTCTATTTTAAAAGTGTTTTATCTCTTTAAGGTATTTTAAAATGAGATATCCAATCTCTCGTCCTATTCTTAAAGGGTGCGTTTCATCTTCAGAAAGTTTACTGCCTATTGTATCGAAGGCTCTGGAAAAAATGGAACAATAACTCGTTAACTTTTCTGTTGAAAAAATTTTGAAGAATTTTCTCAACAAAAGAAAAGATTAGGCTTAAGATGCCAGATAATTGCAGAGTATATGCAGACCTAAAGGAAAGGAGGAAATTGATTGATTGACCTTTATTATTGAAGTATTAAAAATTAAATTTGTTATTATGTAATTCAAACAGAGTTTACATTAAAGCGTGGGGTTTATCGATTGCTCGGTAAAAGGAGGGCACGCCCTAGTTTTAAACTTTGGGTAATGTGGCAGAACAGGAACTTTTAAATCTCAGACTGCTTATATGAAGCACAAAATAAAACATTTCACTCTATTTTATTAGATTTTTATTAGTGTCTCACAGAGCTGACTCTAGTAGGATTAAATCTGTCAATTTCTCTAACAGAGTAAATATATTCTCTAGCCATTTAATTTACAATAAGATTAGTAATTAAAGTAGATTCTTGTACGATGAAAACTGTCCGTTAAAAGAATTTGTTACACAATAAGATCAGTGAAATAGTTTTCTATGTATTCACAAGAAAAGTAAATTGGTTGGTGACCTATTTTACTACTGCATTAATAATTTTCTCTTGTCGGAATTTGGCTTTGTAGAAGATTACTGATTACTGATAATTTTATTCCCATTGAAATTAGATTAAAAAAGTGTAAACAAATGATTCTATAAATAATTTACATGCATTTATTAAAAAAAAACTAATTTTTTAATTAGAAGGTTCATCTTGAGAAATAAGTAGAGTTTAAAATGGTAAACTAAGTAACAGTAGAAGTACACAGCTTGTTACGGCAAGGGAATGTAAGCAAAGGATAATTACTTAGGGTTAGGGCATTAACAATGAGGGAAGGTCCCCTCTGTGATATTTGGTAATTTTTTTTATCCACCATGGGAAGACAGACTACAAACGAGTTCCATAATCAAATTGCAATTTTTGCTTAAAAGTGTTAATACATAGTTGATATTCAGAAAGATTTTAAATGGAAATAATTTAATAGAATACATAGCCAAGGTTTTGAGAATAGTTATTTATTTGCTTGCCATGATATGCATATAGAAATCGACAATAAATTGCGTTGATCATTATTATCCATGATCATGAGCATAAAATTTCTCAGTTTGACGAAATAATTGGAAGATTAACACCAGAACCGCAATCATTATTACTGGTAATTCGAGTTATTATTAAACGTAATGGCCTCCGCGTCAATAGCTCGTTATAAGTTGATTTGTTTGGTACACTATTTTGCTGCAAGTAAAGTAGAAATGACTAACATCGATTAAACACAATTTCATTTTAAATTCCATTCATAGCAAATCTGCAAATTGCATATGTAAGTGAGGTAATGCCATTATGTTCGCAGGTCTAACCAAATAAGGGATGCTACACGAATTCCACTTTTACATACAATGAGGCTTTTAAATATTTGAAAAGAAAATTCTTTACGTGTTCGGTATTCGAAATATGTATTTACAAAAACGAATTTTTCAAATCTTTCTGGTTTAATGAATATTCTGGAAGCTTGGTATCGATTGCAAAGTGATGAAATTGTTTACCGCGCATCTGGTGCAAAATTCAACCGTATGATTAAAAATAAATTGATTATATTATTCATCTTATTATTTTTATTTAGTTTTTACCAAGTTAAGTTATTTATATTTTAATGGATTAAACAACTACGGTCATTAGGGCAGATAAAATCACATGCGTCACGTAATTTATGGTCATGTTCGAAAATGAATGGTCCAAGAAGAAACTAAAAATAAAAAGAACTTGTCATGTATTAGTGGATTTGATATTTAATAATATACTAGCTTCCCACAATTTTTCATATTTAAAAATTGATTCCTTTTAGAAATCGATGTAAAGGACATACCTAAGTACACAAAACTTTTTTTGATATTTCATTCCCAATAGGAAGTAAAAAAACTGTATTCAATAAAATGGAACAAAATGCAATAGAGAAAAATAACGTAAATACAAACAAATAAAAGTACAAAATACAAAATAAAAAAGGATGCAACAATAAAAGGTTGGTTGGTGCTCTATGATTTGTTGCTAATTTTCTTTAAGTAAATAAATAAAAGAAAAGATAAGCAATTTGTAAGTAAAATTTATATACAGGTGATTCAGGATAAGTCAGTAAAACTTCTTGGTGTAATGATATGTCAACAGAAAATAAAAAAGTTTTCGAATTAAAAACTAATCAAAAACAACTAATTTTGATATACTTATTTTAAGTATATGAGATTGGACAAAGAAAGAGAACTCTAACGTTCCACACCAGAATTTCTTGCAGAATATGAAAGAGGACATTCAAATCAATTCGATCTGAACAATAACAACACAAATGCACTGAATTATTTTGACATGATTATTTCTTAGTCCTCAACTTGTTCAAAAGAGACCATTCATTAAAAAAAAGGATTAACAATGAAAGAAAATTTCGTTATTCGAAAGCAAGTATAGATATCGGAATAAAATGCATCTTTAGTGCAGTTTAATGCTCGACCGTGAGAAATTCCGGACGATACAATGTTAACGTAAAAATTAAACGAACTACTTAGTTTGCATAACAGGTATTCTGCCGGCGTAAATACTTCTGCAAACCTTCAACTTGGAATAAATTACACGCAAATTATCAGTACATCCCGGATTCAAGGTGCTAAAAAATACTAACAACTTATCACAAGAGCAAATATGATAACAAAGCAGATCTGATGTTATCCCAAAAAAATTCGAAGCAATAGCTTATTTTTAAACCTCTTTTATACCGCAAATAGTAGGCGTAATTTGTATAATAAAATTTGTATTATGATTTCACTATCTTTATAGGCGGTATCTTGGTATCTTCCTTATGAATTCACCCACTTTTAAATTTCCTTATTACTCTATTTAGTATTAATAAGTAGAACACTATTCAATTAAGTTTTTATTTTTGCAATAAGAAAAAATCCTAAATTGTTAAGTTGTAATCAATTATTTTGTGATTTTAATATTTTAAATGAATAACCTTTGAGCCGCTTTTTAAATGATTGGTTGTTGTATTATTTCTGTTGCCACTTGATTAACGCAGGGCAGAAAGTTTGCTGTGCGTTCGACTTATGAAAATAATCGTTTTCGCATTAAAAATAACTCAAAGGTTACAGTATTCAGTAATCAATAGACGATTACGATTATTTGAAAACAATTTTTATTTTGTAAATAAGTTCATCGCATATCATTTTTATTACAGTCGCAGGATGTTAATTCAGTTTCTTGTTGCATTCATTCCAAGCTAAGAATTATCTACCTTGCATAAACTTCATTGTTAGATATACAAGTAAGCTTTAGAGATACATACGTAAATAGGACGACTATGTATGGTTATTAATTTTATATTATTATTAATGAATAGGAAACATACTAATTTTGTTTAAACTTTAATTGAAAAGAAGAGGAATTTGTGGATCAAAATTAATTTCAAATTATTTTTCCTTTTAGTCACAAAAAATAAGAATAGTTCGATGTATACAATATGTCTTTTTAAAATCAAATTTATTTCCTCATTTGTCTCAAACCATTAAACAGGTTTACTTTTATACTGGTCTGCATAGTTTTGTAAGTACATACACATACATACATACATACATACACCGTGTCCACAGAATATGGAATATGTTATATACTGCAAGAAATACGCGTTACATCAAAAAATCCTGAAACAGGTAAATTTTTGATTTTTCTTGCGGATCTTATGACATGATTAAAATTTTAATTTCGCTTGTCATTTGTCATTAGTGACGTCATTGACAATTTTTTTAAATGGCATGACTAGGTTTCATTTATTTCAAAGAAAGCCCACTACTTTACTCTTTACAATGGTATCCTACTTTTGAAGTTTACATTCACAGACAAAAGCACAACGAGTAACAAGTAAATATTTTTAATTGATAAGGTACCCCCATATTATACTCATTTGACAGAGATTTTTCGATGATATAAAACTATTATTTTATCCTTCATCAATTTTGAGAAAACAGTAAACAGTAAACAATGTAACAAGTTTAAATGATTCTTCGAATAATAAATGAAATCTTCAAACGAGGGTCACAATCAATAGAAAAAATCCAACTGCCGCTCATAAACTACAAAAGATGTTTGAATTGTATTCCATTTACTGTTAGACAATGATAAACTCGATTTTCAAATCCATTAATCACATTATCAGTCATTTCTGGTGTGATGGCTCTCATCTCTGTTCTTATGCTATCTTTTAAGATTTCAATGTTTTCTGGTTTATTTATGTATACTCTGTCTTTAAGATAGCTCCAGAGGAAAAAAGTCTAACGGGTTTAAATCAGGTGAACGAGCTGGCTATTCTATTGCACCTCCTCTCCCTATCCATCGATTGGCAAAGATAACATTCAGAAAATGACGGACGTTAATACCGAAATGAGGAAGAGCCCCATCCTGCTGCAACCAAATTCTGTTATGAGGTATATCCTGATCTCCTTCGTTTGGATATAAAATAGCTAAAGCAGGAACTAATTCATATCTCAAAAAGTCTAAATAAGTTTCTGCAGTTAGATTGTTCTCAAAAAAGAAGGGTCCCAAGATTCGATTTCGAATAATTCCTGCCCAAACATTGATTTTTTGCTGGTATTGAGTATGTCCTTCTACATACCAGCGAGGATTTTGTGAAGAAGGTTCAGTAGTGCCTTAACATGGATAACTAGAATACTTTTGTGAAAAACTTCAAAAGTAGGATACCATTGTAAAGAGTAAAGTAGTGTGCTTTCTTTGAAATAAATGAAACCTAGTTATGCCATTTAAAAAAATTGTCAATGACGTCACTAATGACAAATGACAAGCCAAATTAAAATTTTAATCATGTCATAGGATCCGCAAGAAAAATCAAAAATTTACCTGTTTAAGGGTTTTTTGATGTAACGCGTATTTTTTGCAGTATATAACATATTCCATATTCTGTGGACACGGTGTATATATCGTAAGATGCATCATTCTAGTCCAGTTAAGTTTCTAAATTTGGTCAACTTGGAGGCCTTGAGAATATATGGAATTAATTAAATTAATGGAGCATGTGTTTTTCTATCTATCTAATCAATGTTGTTGTAAAAAATTTGCTTGTTATCATTACATTTTCATTTAATCAATTGATGAAAGGATGAAAGTCCTTTTATCATTCCCAAAACTGATTTATTTACATAAAATGTCTTGTTAGTCATGCAACCGAACCAATTCTAATCTTTTTTGTCATGTTTTGTTTTTTTTATCTCTAGAAGTGCAACATATCAATTAATGAGATAGATTCTATATCTACTGAATTTTTCAGTGTGGTAGTCATCTTTAAAAAAACATTTGTAGATAAGCCATTGGTTATACACAATACTTTCGAATTGCTTCTATTTTTATTGTAATTATTATTATTATTGTTATTTCCGGTTGATTGATTAACAATTTAATTTTTCTAAAACAATATATTATACTGAGCGATTCATAAAAATTGTTACCTAAAAGGTAACGTAATAAAAATAATGAAGCTATCAACAGTTAATGGTTTAACTAGAAGTAAATTAACAGAAGTTGTATTGATTAGGACAAATAAAGTGAATTCTGATCTTGTTACCCTCACTGTAAAAAAGAGAATAAATATATTGTTTTTTTTTTAAATTTGTATACAAAAGATTCCATTCCTGCAATGTCAGTTTTTGTCAATTGCTCTTGAACAATTTTGTGTAGGCTTTACTTAAATAATAATCGAAAACTATTACTGTGCGATCCAAAATTATTCAGATAAGGGTAGGCTATGGAAAATAAAAACAGAGTCTTAGTTTCATTCCAAACTTTCTGTCTGATATTTGCTTTCTGACTCCTGTCAAATCAGTTAGTTATTTAAACGCTCTCGAACATTGTAGTCTTTGGTGTAAAAGCAAACCCGCGGCTTTTGAAATTGGTCGTTACCATATTAAAGAGTTTTAACAAACCCTTATGTATTCAATTAGAAAATTTTTTCTACTGTCGTCAAATGTATCTTGACGTTTCAGTTTTGACAGATGATCAATTGGTTAAATGTATCAATTAAGCGATGACTCTCTTTATCTAAATAATTTTGGGTCGCATCGTATTTTGCATAAATATGACGTCATTCCTGATTGATTTTTCCTTGACGAAACTATTTATAAGTGATATACTCGCATTATATGATAATATAGGTATAAACAAATACTAAGGTAAAATTAACGTAAGTTAATTGATTAATTGTTCAGTCTATGCGTAGATAATTTATTTTATTACGCAAGTTATAGCTAAAAATAAATTAGTTTCCTTGAAAATTCTGCGCAAGCATTTAATAAGCTGGTCCCAATACCTCAGTGGGATCAATCGATTCGACATAATTCGTTGAACTTTGAACTTTCGTGTATTTTACAGGTAGATTCACGATGTAGAGCAGGTGAATGTATAGTCCAAAAACGATTTTCTGAAATACTTATTTGCTAAGAATAAAATGAGTGCCACTGTGTTGCATAATTGACGGGTTTTTGTGATCGAATACCGTTGAAAATTGAGAATAACTCCCAAAAATGTCTCTTGTACTTAATTTTTCAAGCGGTGCCTCTAGAGACCACATTTAAGATGTTATGGTATGCAAAGGTAGGTGTGTAGATGGCTTTAGCACTGGGATATGTTGCATACACATTGCACCGATAACATATGCGGTTAATAAATAAGTCGTAAAATATTTTTATTGGAATTTTGCCGATAACTCCATTATCAAATTGAACATTTGACTTACAAATCAGTCCGACGAAGACTCGAGAACAAGTTCGAAGTGTAAAAATCGCAATGTTTACTGTGATTTTTACAATTGTGCGTCAAACACGCAATGCGAATGATACTGGTAAGTAAACGAAATTTTAAACCATCTCGAAATTAATCTATTTGAATTACCGTTAGATTTATTAAATGTAACCAAATTTTATTGGGCGAAAAAATTGAATTATCTTCATTTTATGCGAAAGTAGGAGAAATAGAGTAGAAAAAAAATGCGCATCATAACTTTTCGAATATGTAATAAAGTTTACTACCCTTTTGGGAACATTGAACTGCGCGAGTATGATAAGACATTTTTCATACCGGTAAAGTTACGATAAACTTTAATTTTCAAAAGCTTTTTTACGTCATAAAACTCGAGCATCTTAGACCCAGGTTTAAAAAAATATATCAAATATGAACAGGTATGAAATTCTATTGCTAAGATTTAATAGAAATTTGAAATCTATTTTATTCTGTAAAGAATTACTTTTTAATAGTAATTTTTCACACTTTGTAGTTAAGCCTGATAATCTAAGCTTGTCTGGTTTCTTAATTACAAAGTTGCTACAATTTAAGAAATAAAAAACTAACTCACCTTATTTAATGATGTAATATACTGGGTGATCCTGTTGGTATTTGCATTCTTATAACCGATATAAAATGGCTACATTAATCCGGTTTAAACAGAAGTGCATGATATAAATTGGTTCATTACTCTACATTATTCTTAATTTTGTTATATAAAAAAATTAAATAAAAAAGTTACAAGTGTACAAGACTATCTTTAATCATCCGGTACGTAGCCATATATTAATAAATGCTTAAAAATTGGTTTCTTATTTTGAAAACCTAAAAAGAAAGAAAGAATTATATATATTTACATCCGTTCAAGGTCATACTAATTTAGTTTAAACTCGTTCTATATTGATGATACTCGAAATTTAAATAAATTAGGCTCCGTGTGTGAGAAGAATATCAGAAAGAATTTGTTGCACCGTAACTAGCAAAACCGGAATACATATTTCGTATTGGTTTGTAAATTTTCTTTGTCAGAATCTCATTTTCACTTTTTCGTAATGTATTTAGCTTTAATTTCGTACATAGTTCATTAAAACAATGTTAATTTTTCGTTGAGTATTTTGAGTTCTGCATGTAATTGAGGTAGGATAACATAATATTTACCTATACTACGTTATTAATAGGAATACATATACTACAAAATTAATTTTTTTAAAATGAAATCAAGAAATTCCAAGGAAGTTTCATAATTAGAAAAACTAAAAAAAGTGGGTCTTATTGGACCAAGAGTGAAGGAATTAGTTGATTGGTAAATGAATGTACAGCCTCAATCAAAAGTAATGAAACGTTCAAAACCGAAACGCTGTAGTCAGAGTGCAACGGTGCCGAGTCAGAGAGAGCGCAACGTGTTGTGGGATTCCGAAGGACTTCGGAAACATTCGTTCGCCATAAGGCTTCATCTCTCTCGGTATCTACTCTCTCTGATAACAGGGTTTCGGTTTTGAAAGTTTCATTACTTTTGATTGAGGCTGTACACTTGAGCCTTTATAGTTTTCAATAAAATAATTCTAAACGGATATTGTTCCTCATTTTTAAATATCAATAACAGTTTTAACATTCAACTGCGATCAAATTTTTTTGCTGACGAGGCCAAATCATAAAGCTATAATCTTTAACAACAAATGTTGCAAATCGTCAAACACACACCAGCGTTCCACTTCTTGTAACATAATATACCTATTATTTTGTATTAGCATAATTTCCAGAATGTTTTATGATTTTTAAAGCTAGTTTTACACGGTTATACAGTAAAGAGTAATTTGTATTTATAATTTGATGTTCTTTCATTTGTCAACAAAAAATACAAGATGTTCCATTAAAAAAACTTTACACATACAATTATTTTGAGAGTGCGATGAGCAATTGTTTTCTTCATATCACCATTGTAATCCTGAGTGAAAACAGTTAATTTTTGCTAATTAAATTAATAAATATACTTCGTAGCTCCAATAATAACGAAGTTAGCAATAGTGCGGCAGTAACTTTGATCACCCTGTACATTTACATGTAATTCTACGTGTATTCGTTAAAATTGCATATTTTTCCGTGTAATACAGAAATTTCTACATGTAAATAAATATAATGACAATAGAATTTGTTTTAATTTTGAAGGTCATATACGTGTATTTTGTGTATTTTCGAGAGATTGTGTATTTGGGGCCACAAATTATTGGTATTTTAGTGAAATATTTTATATTTATGTTTATTATTTATAAGAATTTATATTCTTGTTCTACCTTCATTCAATTGTGACTATTTGATCAATTTTCAAGGTTTTACTAACTTACATTTCTGTCTACCAGCTTAAAAATACCAATTTATCTGTTTAAGTATTGAACGCCGATTTTACTGTGTAATACACAACAAATTACATGTAAGAAAAACATACACGTATAATTACGTGCAAATATATAACCGTGTAAAACTAGCTTAAGAGTAATTCTGATTTGTCATAAAGTTCTGTTTTATTAAAGAATACTAAAGTCATACATGTCGTAATATCGATCTTATAGAATTAGAATAGAATCCTTTTTTTGTAACTTATTTGTAACGTGTTATATTTTGTGATGATTAATAAAAAGAAAGTCTTATCATTTTTATAGTTACAGTAAAAATTTGCATATATATAAGTTAATATAATGTGAAATAATTTTTTTCCTGTTTGTCGCACTTTTAAATAATAATGTGTGAATTTACTTTGGATTCAACTTTAATTGGTTTATTAATTATCTATTTCTGTTAATGTATTTTTCTGTTTTTTACGCGTTTCTTTAAATTACTCTAGCTTTGTTAGTACAGCGACTTCTGACAAGTCCGAAACTGTCAGAAGCATGCGCCGATACAAGTTTTACATTTAATGCAGCTCTTGAAAGCGGTGATTGATTCGACGGGTGAATATATTTAACAGTTTCAAACTAGTCAAAAATGCTGTACGAACAGACCTTCTTATTCTTTTCCTATACAGGGTGTTTCAAAAGTCGCGACGCAAAATGAAAGGGGTTATAGGGAATGAAATTTCAAACATTTTTTCTCATATAAACATGTGTCCGATTTCTACGCATTTACTAGATACAAGGTTTAAATTTGTTACATGTTAATTTTGTTACCGGAGGTTGCTATGACTCGATTTTGATCCTTTTGGCTTGTTTAAAGCAAATGTTGAAAAATACCGCCTCCATTTGCAAGACAAGCTTGATTCACATCGACGAACTAATTAAATTGGAAATTCCTATTTTGGATTTCAGCGAAAGCTAAGTCAGTTTTTTCCAAAAGCTGTTCTTCTGTATGAATTCCGACAGCATAAACTAGTTCCTTTAGTGCTCCCCAGAAATGGATATGCTTGAAGTTCTTAGTTGGCGATGACTTGATTACATTACATAAGTGTCTGTTTGAGAATAGTTTAATGTTAATTGGCAATGTTTGTACTTTAATAAAGGTTTACATGATGAGTAGAAATCGGACACATGTTTATATGAAAAAAAAAAGTTTGAAATTCAATTCCCTACAACCCCTTTCATTTTGCGTCGCGAGTTTTGAAACACCCTGTATAATAAATCTATGTTTTTTTTATCTGTAGATTTTACTTCCGAGTTTTTATTTTCCTTCAATTTTTATTATTTTTTCTAATCGCATTCTTGTTTTGTTAAATACATATTTATAGTTCTCTTAAATCACTCTTTATTCAGTTAATTAATTTTTAAAATTTCTTTACTTTATTATAAATTTCTTGCCTTACATGTTAAGTTATTATGCATTATTATCATGTTATTGCAAATTTCATCTTTTATTTATGAGGTTACATAATTTGCTTCATTAGTTAAATATTCTAAATTTAATTTCTTTTAATCTCAAATGTAATTTTTCGCCGGTAATTCTTGGTTTCCGGACTAGAATCGCGAAGAAAGTATATGATGATTTTTTACTATTTTTCTACTTTTTTCTTTCGTTACAAGAGAAAATAGTGATGCATTGGATTAAACATAATGTGTGTGATTAATTGAAATAAGACTGAACTGAAATGTCTTCTTTTATGTGACTTTAAGATTTTGAAAATGGTGGTTCACTTTGATGAGCGAAAAATAAATAGCTTTTATATCGCCGACGTTCATAGTGAATACATTTTTCCAAATTTGTCTTAGAGAATAGTGACTTTTGGAGAAAAAAGAATAGTGAGAGTTTTAAAAGTTCGGATGAAGTTAATGATGATTTTATTTATTTTTTAATGATGTTATTAATTTTCTTAAACTACAATGCTTGAACATTTTATTATAATTTTTTCATCAAAGTATAGATTCTTGTGTAGATGTGTTTATAGTTATAAACATTATTGAAATGGTTTAATGAAATAATTAAATATTACATTAGTAATCACTAAAAATAAAATGAAGAAGAAATTTTCTATTTAAACGTTTAAGTTAATTTTTTTCAATTTTCATTGCACAAAAATTTAGTAGATGTTAATTATCAGAAACAATTTATATCACAAAATCTTTTAAACGGACACTAAATAGCGCACAAACACTTATTAACGTTTCGCCGTCGTTCGACAGTTTCGTCAGAAGTGAATTTTTCTTTTCACTTCTGACGAAGCTGTCGAACGACGGCGAAACGTTAAGTGTTTGTGCGCTATTTAGTGTCCGTTTAAAAGATTTTGTCATACAATTTTCATCGGACAAGAACCAGCTTTAATTAGAAATAATTTAAACAAAATATAGATATAAATTAAAGTAAATTTAGATTTTTTTAAATGCGATAGTCGCATATACATATTTTATTTCTTTACTATGCCTTAAGTAGTGACAATTCATAATAATAACAAATTCTAATTTTTTTTCTGTAGTCATTCTTTTTGATCACATTTTTTTATTACATTGCGTATACTTTTTTGAATATTTCCTTATTTTATGTTTAATTTCTTAGTATTCTGCTGTTTTTCTTGCAAATTAAATTTTAATTTTAAATTATCGTAAGTTTCGCTTTGCCTTGGAAATATATGCGCATATCTTGCGCGCACTTGCGTTAAATCCACTAGCATGTATAGGGACTTAAGGCCAGTACACAATGGATTTGCATAAAACATAAGACATAAGCCGTAACAGTAATTCGACCTATGTAAAGAAGTGCGCTGTAACACAATAGCTCCGTAACTAGAACAAAGCAAATGTGTTTCTTACGGCTTATGTCTTATGTTTTATGCAAATCCATTGCGTTCTAGGCTTTAGGCTTGATTTAAGGAGTAACTGAACAATTACGTTTTATATCAGCTGCTTTCTTTTTCTGGGAAGTTGAAATTGTTATTCGAATAGTATTATGGCTACCTTTTCTGGATCTGGATTATTGCAACAGAACATCCCAGATTTGAACGAATTTGAATCCAAACGAAGAATTTTCAAAGGGCAAAGGGGATTATCGAACAGGATTGAAATTTTACGAAGAGTGGGGATTAATCCATTTGCAAAAGAACATTCTTCTTTGAATCTAAATTCGTAATATTGCATTTGGATCACGATTTTGTTAACAAAGGAAATCAGCTATTGGTTTTTTAATATTACAGCCATTTCCGTCCTGCATCTGCCTTTTTTCAAGTTTCAATGAAACAATCAGTAGTTCTTCAAAAATGTGTATCTTATTACTGTGAGTTTACTTAAATATATCAATTGTATTTTAAACCTAATTCAAATCATTGGAATTTCGATCTTATCATCATGAAGCCCAGATCCTGTGATACGGTTGGAACGACTTCAAGCATATATGCAATGCTTTTTATTATTACACAACAAAATTTATTGAAATTTTACTGGGACAAATTTAGCTCCACGGTATTTTTGGGACAAAAAATTCTGAAATAAAGTCATAGCCAAATAGTTAAAGTCTAAGACATTTTTTTATGGTCTCTGAAGGGAGATGATATATATGACCACATTCTGTTGTATTTTAGATAAAAGTAGACGACATTATTTTAAAATTCAGATTGTCTGTAGATACTGTAATTGTGGCCTTCTATATCGTTGATTGATTAACAATATTTGATAGCAATTTTATGATAAATAGGTAACCACAGATCGATTTTTATTGTACGTGGAAACAATACACGTTATTATTTACTCGTGTAGGGATTTTACTTCTTGTGAGCGGAAAATTTTATATCCATAAGTTTATCAACAGCAATTTCTATTGATTTTATAAACACTGTGTGAATTTTATAATTAAAGTGTACTCTCATTCATCTCAAAGCCTTCAAGTTGCGCAAGTTATTTACTCTCCAAGTCAAAGTAAAATGTTCCTGGGTTTTTCCGACGTTGTTTTATTCCTAAACATCTTTTCGCAGTTGATCAAAATCCAAAAAAACGTTAGAAACATTATTTAATAGAAAATAACCTACATCAAAGAATATTGGCCTAGGATTCTTCTTATAATAAAGTATGTTTTATGTGTTATATTTATACAGCATACATAATAAACCACGATCTGGATGCATGCTATTTTATTTTTAACCCGACTTATTTATCCCAGTGTATTGGCTTGTAGCTTCGATTTTATGAGGAACTTTTCTTCATTTAACGTCAGAATTTGACGCGCTAGTAAAGTGAGCTTCTTTTAAGTGAGGTTGTAAATATTTTTCAAAGTTTTACAAATTTTGTTCTCCGCTACCGTGAAGTGCATCGATCGCATTTTCATGTAAACAACGCAATAATCTCGAGCGTTCAATGTGAAAGTCCTCAGTTATGTTTTCGTTAATGATTAGTACGACAAGATTGTCTGTGAACGGGGCCAATGTCTGGTTAAAGCCTTAAAAGCAGACATATTCGCATTTTGGCACAAATTTCGAAAAAATTTTGGGATGATATGCGTCTATCTACTAAGCGGGGTAAGTTAATTTAAAGATTAAATCCAGTATAGGAATAAGGGGATAACCATCCATGGTTCTGAGGGAATATCCAATAATTTATTGCACGCCAAAGTTATATTAAAGAACGATCAATTTGCCCGAAGATAACTTTATAACCTTTTACTAGGTTCAAACACTTTTGCGTTAAACTTTCATCTACTATTTTTCTTTCAAGGTTCAAAGTTTTAATGAAATATTTTACTTTGATAGTTACATCAATTAAGTTCTATGGGAAAAATTGAGATGTAAATGAAGAAAGTATGTTTTAATAATATTCAGTAATCGTGGTATAATTTTTTCAAATATTTTTTTATTTTCCTTCAATTCGGCTTCCAACATTTACGAAACGAAATCATCTGAAAATAAACTAAATATGTATATTTATCTTTTTTGAATTGTATTGGAATTACTAAATTATTATATAACAATTAAATTACAGAATGTTGTTGACCTTTAATTTGAACTCGCTGCAAAAGTTTTCAAATTCTGCGAAAAAATACTTGTTGGAACATTAAAATACTTGAGTCCAGCCCGGATTAAACAACAACAAAAAATTTTGACTAGAAACTATTATAGTTCAAATGCTTAAAAGTGGTGCAACACGAACTTGAGTCTATTTTGGATGTGATATTTGACGATTAGTCATGCAGAATAAATAAAATAACATGCAAGGAGCTTGTGCTATTTTATTATGTTCATTTTCTGAATAAAAATATTTCTAATTTCAGATAGATTCCATAAAATCAAATTGGGATAAGAGAATAGGAAATAAATTATTATTTTTTCTGTATATTCCACGTTAAATGAATTGATTTAATTGACCATTATGTTGTGGGTTAAACATATTGATTTTTCAGAAAAGATTTGGTAACCAATTAATTTAGTCCGACAATTTCTGTAAAATAACTATTGTAATAATTTTTAGACAAAATACTGAATAAATGTAAAATAACTGCAGAAAACAAATAGCATAAATATAACCTCAGACATACAAGGACCATTTGATATCTAAGTAGGTACCTGACCCTGAAGGGAACCATGAAATTTAAAACAATTTTCTTTGTTTATAGTTTGAAGTGTCAACAGATTTTGTGCCAAGTCTCGTTCGCATAGCTTTGTTATTGTTGAAGTAACAATTTTTAAAAGTCTGGTGCGAGCTAAATAACGTTCATGGACAAAATCGAACATCGAGCAGTAATAAAATTTCTCATAAAAGAAGGGAATACTCCAAAGCAAATATATGATAGGATGCCTGCAGTTTACAATGAAGCGTCTCCATCTTATAAAACAGTAAAATTTTTGTCGAAACAATTTAAATGGTGTAGGGAGTCTTTAGATGACGAACCCTGCAATGGACGCCTTAACTCTGTCACAACACTAGAAAACATTCAAAATGTTAAGAAATTAATTCTTGAAGATCGGCGAGTTAGAATTCATCAGATAGCTGATATTTTAAACATTAATGGGGAAAGAATTTTCCACATTAATTAATAAACATCTAGGGATTTCATCCCCTTCACGATCAGATGCCAAATGGCCCTCTCAATTGAAACTGTTAGTAACATTAGGTTTTGTGATTCTGTATTATATGACCGACGGCTTTTCGACAATGCTGTCCTCGGAATGAAAACGTAATTTTCTTCGTAAGATTTTATCTTATCTGGCCAAGAACAAAAGAAATAATTACCCAAAAGAAATTAAGAACCTCATTTTTGAAAAACGAAAGCTTAGAAGAAGATGGCATCAGATCAGAATACCAGTAGATAAAACAGCTTTAAATAATGCAACACAGCAATTAAAGAGTGAAATCCAGCGCATTAAAAATGAATCAGTTGGTAACTACTTGAGTGAACTGGCTAATGATAACAGAACAGACTATTCACTCCGGAAAGCTACCAAGCGATTGAAAAGGCCCATCTTACAAAAACCACCAATCAGAAATGCAGATGGGAGTTGGGCTCGAAACAGTATTGAAAAAGCATGCAGATTCGCAGAACATTTGTGACTTTCCAGTGATGGAGAAGATTCTGGAGACTGGAACGAATCGGAACAAGATGTTATCATTAAACCTGTTTCCTTAGAAGAAGTTTCTGATGAAATCAAAACTAATATTAACCCGAAAAAAGCTTCCAGCTTTGAACTGATTACTGGTGATATTTTAAAACAACTACCAAGGAAAGCTATCGTAAGACTTACCAATCTTATCAATGCATCATTCAGGCTGAAGTATGTTACTGTGATGTGGAAAATCGCAAAGGTCATCATGCTCCCCAAACCGGGAAAACTTCCTCATCATACAGACCCATATCATTGCTGCCAGTTATTTCGAAACTCTACGAAAAATGACTTCTAAAGAGATTAAAAGCCATAATAGAAGAAAAGAATTTGAATCCAGCTCATCAGTTTGGTTTCAGAGAAAACCGTTCGACCATCGATCAAGTCCACAGGATTACAGATATCATTGAAAAGTCGCTGGAAGACAAGAAAGTTTGTTCCACCATCTTCCTCAACGTCGCCCAGGCTTTCGATACAATTTGGCACAAGGGTTTCATAAAGTGAATCTATTTTTGCCAAGAGAATATTCGCAACTTTTGCAATTCTATTTGCCAGAAAGATATTTCAGAATTAAGCAAGAAGATGCTTCTTCTGAAATAAAAGAAATTAGAGAAGGGGTGCCACAAGGTAGTGTACTAGTTCCAGTACTCTATCTGCTACATACAAGAGCTTGACAATGACACAGTGGCCACATTTGCTGTTGACACTGCATTATGGCTGTAGGAATAAACTATGAAGAAGCTGCTGCAAAGCTCCAAATCTCAATTAACCGAGTCACTGATAACCGACCAAGAAGTGAATGAAGTTGAATGAAGCCAAATCAGTTCATGTCAACTTCACCAACAAACAAGAACAACATTTACCACTTAGAATAAACGATGCTCAGATTCCCTATGCTAGCTCAGCGAAATATCTGGGCATAACCCTAGATGCCAGACTCTGCTGGAGAGTCCACGTCAAAAAGAAACGTGAAGAGCTTGGTGTTAAATTTAAAAAAATGTATTGGCTGCTAGGACGCAATTCCGAGTTGTCTACATTTATAAACTGCTTCTTTATAAGCAGATATTGAAACCTGTATGGACATATGTCATTCAACAACGGGTTTGTGCCAGTAACAGTAAGGGCCGGTTTTTCAATATTGGTTTAAACTCCAGTGAACTCAGCTCATCACTTGATCTCAGTTCTCTGACATATAAATAAGCTGCTTCATCCCTATTTGAAAAACGACTTTTATTCTAAACTCAGTTTAAACTCTGAACTTAGTTTAAACCAAGATTGAAAAACCGACCCTTAAAGCAATATTCAAGTTATTCAACGGTTCCAGAATAAAGCACTAAGGAGCATCGTTGATGCACCTGGACCAAACCATTGCCAAATTTGCCAGTAGCCATGAATAAAGGTTGCTCCAACATGTGAACGTCGCGTCGAGGCTATCCAGCTTCTGGAAAACACACATCTATTAAGAAGACTCAAAAAGAACAAGCCCTTTGAGATCGTTTAATGATTGTGTCAGTTTAAAGCAGAGAATAGTGCGGTATTAATGCTACATATTAATTATAGTGTAGTATATTATCAGAACCTAAGGTAGGCTAGTGAGTGGGACCTTAGTTTTAAGACATTAATAGTATTCAATTAAGTTAAAGAAAAATCGCTCATTGGTTTAAGTATTGATCAGATTGTAATATTACTAAAGAACCTATGAAGGGATTAACAAAAAAAAAACTGGCCAAGAAGCTTCTCTTTTAGACTCGATTTTGACAGTTCTCGAAAGATAGGTGTTTGGACATTGTGTAAACAATGGAAGCAACCGAAATTCGTACCGCCAAAAGTTTAGTTTTTTGAGAGGAAAAACTGGAAAGGAGCTAAAGAGAATTCAGATTAACATGTGGACGAGTCTTCTCCTGCATAATCAACGATTAGAAAGTGGGTGGCAAATTTCAAACGAGATCATACGAGTTGTGAGATGCAACCTAGCATTGAATGCCCAATGGAAGTTGCCACTAGACACCATCGAAAAAATCAGTCATCTCAAATATCGTATACAGAATCATTTAGATATGAGCAAGGTCTTCGTGCGATGGGTACCGTGTTAGCTCACAGCCGACCAGAGGTAGAAATGCGTTGACATTTCCGGCGAGTATTTGGCACGCTTCCAGCACAATCTTGACGACACCTAGCCGTGATTTGTAACCGTTGATGAAACACGAATTCACCGTTATATGCCAGAGCAATCGACACAGTGGATAAAATAAGGCGAACCCATTCTGAAAGCGCCCCTTGGCTAATAAATTGACGACTACCTGCTGTCTCTTGGGATGCCCATAGGATTATCCACGTCAATCACCTTGGAAAAAGATTGAATCTACTACGCTGACTAATTGAATCGATTCAACGCGAATTTGCGTGCCAAACGCCTTCATTTAACCAAGAAAAAAGTTTCATCATGACAATGCATTAGTACAAATCCTAGTATAGCAAAACATTCATGAATTGGGCTGTGAATTAATCCCGTATGCGCTACATTTGCAAAATTTGTACCAAAGGGACCTCTTCCGTTTCTCAAACTAAAGAAATGGCTCGGTGGTAAGTGACACCAGCGAAGTCATTGTGGCCGTGGAGCACTGTGTTGCAGAGCCTATACAAATATGTCAGTGATTGACAGAAGTGTATAAACTAGAGCTGGCAACGGATAACCGATTTTGGATATTTTGGATATTCGCGGTGTACAGCATGTCACTCATGCAAATAGAGTTGCATAACTTGAATATGAATCTAAGTGAAAAAATGTTTTTCATGCAACTCTATTTGCATGAGTGACATGCTGTACACCGCGAATATCCAAAATATCCAAATATCCGTTGCCAGCTCTAGTATAAACCTGAAAGGGCGACTCGTCGAAAAATAGATAAAGTCCCAAAAATTTGTTGAGGCCCCATTATTCTTGAACAGCCCTCGTAGACTAGTGGTCTTCAAAATGTACCGATGAAATCCTATAAATTTTTCTGCTGAGCTTTTAATGGTAGAACCTGAGGATGACTTCGGAAAAAAAATTGTTAAAAAAATATATCAGTATTGTATGCAATTTATATGAAAAAAGAAAAAAATCATTATTTCATAAAATAATAAATTAAATATGACCAAATCTGTTTGAGTAGGTGGTGCCATTTCGGTACATAATAGGTAAACCTAAATGCAGTTTTAATACCTAATGTGGTAACAGGTAGAAGTAAAATAAATGTTCATAAATTAACTGTCTTGAATTTATAGCTTTTCGGGTTTTTCTTTTTGACATGAAAAGACTGTGAGGAATGGTAGGGTTCCGTTTGAAGACCACTGGTACAGACACTAGTTTTTTTAATTATTAAAAATTAAAGTTCCTAGAAACGTTTTAATTAAGACATGTTTTGCATAACTGATTGCCGCATAATCCTTAATAAAACTGACCCTGGAACGGAATTGATTTTTCCAAGAAACTAATTTCGTGTTAAAAATAAACAGCCTATTTTCAATGATTTCGTAATCATTTTTATTACGAGTTTATTAATATTGAGAAAATTAAATTGTATGTTTATATCTATTGGCTTGAAGTTGGATTTTGCCATTAATTAAGTAAATATGTATACATATACAAATTCTTAAATCTTATTAAGATGCATACGTTTTAAGTCAGCACTCTTTGTTTTTTTGAGAGTTTTACCGAGAAACATTTCAGCTTTACACGTTTGAAAGCTCGAATAAAATTCGGGCATTTTATTGGTCATAAAAGTCTTTGCTGCCGCGAGTTCTTTGGCTTATTGTGAAATTCGAGTTTTTTTTTTGTACCTTCCACGTAATAAACTTTTCTTGTCGCTAAATCCACTTTATGGATCTATTTCAAAGATATTGCTCCGGTACTTACTGTATTCATGAAGTTTATTGAAATACAATCTTCTCACTTTCATTTTCTTGTGTTGCTATATAAAGATTAAATCGTTATATAAATTTAATTCACACTAATTAGTTGTAAGAAGAAATCTGTAAATTTGGAAAATTGTTGATTTATGCAGATATAGATAACATTTATTGAAGATAACAGTAAAACTAAAAATCATCATTTATTTCGATTAATATGTAGTTTATTGTTGATTATTTTCTATTAATGTTTCAGAATTGATAATTGTTTTTAATTATTAAATCTTACATATTCTATGAGCGCATACCCCTTTGCATTTTATCAGCTTTAGAAAGTGCACAAAATAGACTACAATATCGCACAAAAGCAGTGATGCTCAAAATCCTATTTCTATTCTTAGTCTTCAACATTTTTCTTCTTGTGCCTTTTGAGTGTCCAAATGAGGAAAGTGCTACTTTTAAGTTTAATTTTTTTTCCAAACATTTGTTCCAACTGCTACGTTGCACCAATTGAATTCACAAATCGTGTTTATCACATGAAGAAAAAATAATGTATGGCATTGGAAGTAGGATGTTCTTTTTTGGTTTCGCTCTTTTGACTGTCCTTACAAACGAAAAATATTAAATATTCCTAAGATTCTTTCTCAGTTTCCATTTAGCTATAAAAAGGAAATTCTATTTTCTGAATATCCAGTTGTGCATTTGCTTTCATAGTTGTTACATAACGCGTGATTGTTGCGTTATTTATATATCTGTTGCGTTATTTATATATTTGTTGCAGTACAGGATTATGATGAACCTACGATATGTGTGTCCAAGTTAACCCACCAGACAATCTTATTGGCACGCAATCTTATGTTTGAAACAATAAACATCATCAGAAAATCTTAGAATTAGTTTGTATAAGTTTTGTATCAAACATTTCTTTCTAAAGTCAAAAATAAAAAAGATAAAGCTACCTTACCAAGGTTCAAAATTGAGCGGATTTGTAAAAAGTAAATAAAGAAAAAGATAATTGTTTTATTTATTTGTTAAATTTCAATACAAATCTTGTCCTACATAAATAAATTAATAAATTGGTGAAGGATTAAAATGCAAATTTATTTAATGGCGTTTTCGACTGACTGCTATAGAGCACTCTGAGAGTATCTCCATCCCATGTTATTACATGAGGTTAAAACAAGACGGAGATACTCTGAGAGTGCTCCAGGGCAGTCAGTCGAAAACGCTATAAGTTTCATCAATGAGCCGTTTTTTGCCTGTGACAGGAAATACGGCGCAGGTGAAACCGCAGTAGTTACCTAACGTGTGGTTAAAGTTATTTTGATTTTGCCGTTTTCACGGTCACGCAGTTCACGCAAAGCAGGATTACAAACAGTAATTGTCAGTGCAGACGTGAAAAAATGCAATAAAGCTCTTTAAGTATTATTAAGCAGACTTAAAAATTATACATAATTAAAAAATAAAGTGTGCTATTTAAACATACTTTGTTGAAAGAGAGTTTCCAGTGTGGTTAACTTTTTTTCAATTTAATGCTGCATTAATCTTTGCTGACATTTTACATAAATTAGCCATTTATCATTAATTATTAGTTATAAATTAGTTAGTGCAAAGTGCAATGCCCGATTATGTTCAGTTGTTAAAGATACCATTATACGACGTGATCCTTCAATATGTTTAATTTAGAATTGTTTTTAAATTATTGATTGTGCGAATTATTATTAAGTGAGTCATTTGAGCTCATTTCTTCAATGCATCGATCTTGTTAATGGCGGGGTCATTTCGTGTCAGCCGGACCGACCAATTTTAAAAATTGGTTTCTACTAACTGTATCACAAATGATTTATTTAAAAGTTTATTGTGTTTAGGAGCCTTAAAGAGTTTCAGATCCGTATGTGTGAGGGTTAAAGATAAATCGTGTTATTTTTTTCAAGAAATAGAAAGTATTTATTGTATTCTAAATTCTTTCTTGTTTTGCTGTCGCGTCAAAATTGTCATGTTTGCTATTTAATTTTCATTGATAATTCTTCGTAATGTTAAGATCTCAATGTTTACAAAATTCACACTGTATTAATGAACAATCACAATCAAAGACGTTATAGCAAGATAGGGGTACGTTTACTAACCAAGGGTCTGTAAACTAGGATAGTTCGCTTACTCTTTTTCTTCTTCTAACAAGAAAAAAGATTTCGTTTGTACGTGTCCTGCTGATTGATTAATTTTCTTAAGTCTTTCATTTTTGGACCTCTAACTTTGTGCTTCTTCTATGTAAGTACATAACTCTCGCAAATTCGTATAAGGATGCTTTCCCCTTTTTTTTCCCTGTATTGCTTGACATTTACTAATAGAAGCACTTTGCACGATGCAGCAACATATTTTGAACATTTGACCATTGCTTAATTTGGACATGAAATTCAAATTCAAATCAAAGCTTGATCAAATTATGTGGCGCCAAATTTAAACATAATTTGCACGCAATCGTTTGAATCGGCGCGAAATTCAAATTCAAACAGAAACTCGTATAATTTGAGCGAAATCATGTCAACGGACGACCAATATTTGATTTCCCGTGATTAATTTGAGTGCGAAATTCAAATTCAAATAGAAACTTACTGTGACGCCAATTTAAACTTGAATAGAAATGTAATTAATTTGCACGAACTCGTTTGAATCGACGATTATTTTGGCGCGAAATTCAAATTTGAACTGTGGATTAATCAATTTGTTTCCCGCGATTAGTTTGACGTGATATTCAAATTCATATCGAAGCTAGAACAAATTGACGTGGCGGAAAATTATAAAAAATATAAATGTAATTAAATTGAATGGACGATTAATTTGGCGCGAAATTCAAATTCAAAACTTAATTAATTTGTAAGGAATCGTAAAGTCATATTTTATTAACTTGAGAAATTTCATTCATTTGCACGAAATACCAAAGTCGCCCTTGGAACAATTTATATTCCCGCCATTAATTTGGCGCGGCATTCAAATTCTAACAAGTTTAATTAATTTTTGCACGCAAACACAAGGTAACCATTTGAACAAAAGTTGATTTTCCGCCAATTATTTGGCGATATATTTAAATTCAAACAGCAGCTCAATCGACTTGTTTTCCCGCGTTTAATTTCTCTTGTGGCATTTTGTTTATAATTTCTTGTTATTTATTGCTCGATTTTGTTCGATGTAGCTTACATTTTTTTTTATAAAGTCATACGTTTTACCTAATGTTGTGCTCCCGTTCCTACGTTGAACTCTAATGCTTTATGATGACTATTTTAATTTTAGATGATAGTTGGAGAGGGCCTCTTCTTTAAACGCTTTCGTGAATAATTTTCCAAGGACACCTAATGAAGGATTTCAAATTGTTGCTCCAGTCTTATTTGTGTTTGATACTTTTCTTTCAGCAAAAATCGTTGATATTAAGTGAAGTCTGCTTAGCAGGTCACATGGAATACGCTTCCTAAATCTTCATATAGATGGTTGGTTCATTAAATTTTTCACCAAACTATTAGAATAGTCTATTTCAATATTTTTGAATAGATTTAGTAATTTTTTGGCGGTTATAATTTGAAGGTCATGAGCTATGATGTGATTTGGCACATATTCTAAGTACATTTGACTGGAAATTTTCCAGAATTTCGATGTTAGACTTTGCTGTAAACTCCCATAGTTGTGTACCAGGTAGCCTTGTAAACTGGAATCTTGCTCTCTAACGATATTTTTGATCTATTCATGCTAATAGCAAATTTTCAAGGATCTTCGGCGTTGTTGGGTGTGTCTAAAGGATCTTATTTCCCAGGTTTCTGGATAATCCAGGATAATCTTGGCTGCTTTCCATAAAAGGAGGAAGTAACTAGTTAATAAGCAATATAAATCTGAGTTTGTAAATCTTCTTTTGGAAGTTCCCTGAGAATTCCATAGCAATAAGTTTCTATTACTTCTTGAATTTGGTTTAGAAAGAAACTTGGTTAAGGCAGTTCGAGTTGCAGGGAGATTCTGGGTAGGACTGTACTTAAGTTTCTATGTTATAGTTATTTACAAAGGTTAGGTTGAAAAATTGGGCAAAGAAAATTAGCAAAGACATTAGATTTATCGTTATTATTTTTGGCCCATTCACCATTTTCTATGCGAATGGCAGGGTTGCGAAGGCGCTTTCCAGAGTGAGTATTCAATGGCTTCTATGGTAAAGAGTCTTCTAAGAACATTTTGAATACCATTGTTTGTTAGTATGATTATCACTTGTCTTGGAGCTTGATTGAATCTCGTTTTATTTTTTTATGCCATAGGCTGGGTAATTCCTGGATTGCAGTTTTTGTTTCCTGGATGGGACTGCTTCCAAAACTGGTTCAGTTTGCTTTGGAGTATTGTTCAGAATTTGTTCTAATAAGGATATCCATCTCTTAATAAACTGGCTAATTATAACTACCAAGGAAACAATTCATAAAAGATCAATCAACAATTCAGAAAAATCGTTATTCGTCGAATAACTTTAATAGAAGATGGATATCTCGGCCCTAAGTGTATTTACTGCCTAGTAGTGCAGATTACTGTTTATAAATAATTTCGTTGTTACTGTTGTTACTGTTGTTAAGATTGAAGCGTGGTCAAATGAAAGATCAAAACAAAATTGTGTTACTATATGATTTGATGGTATTCCTTTGGTTGTGCCACAATCTATTAGGTTATAAAATTGTCATTGTTTTTAACAATTTAAAGCAACATCTTTCGTTGGTCAAACAAAATGCTTTGAAATAACAGTAAAAAGTAATGTTTAAAAGCTAACAAAAGGTAACTAATGAAATCAAAAAAGGATTAAAAGTTCTAAAATTGATTCAAATATGATACATGCCATCGCTGCATTATTTTACTCATTTCAAGTTAGATGAGTTAGATATAGTAAATATAATTCAAATAATAACGAATTTATATTACATTCCCGACTTTTAATAATATTCGCTTCAATATTCTCACAACTCATACTTTACAGAATTTATTACAGCTTTGCTAATTATAAAAAGTGGAACCTTTGTGTTGTGCAAACGACAAATAAACATTCAAAAAATCCTATAAAATTGATCACTTTTTTATGTTAGTAATTTCCGTTTTGCTGTAATTAATTACATCCCTGATTGAAACTCAACTTGTTTTTTTGCCTTTTAATTTAGGTTTTAGTCTAGGCGACTGAAAGACTCAAACAGAGCAAATGTAAATTCTGCAAAATCGAATAGAAAACAACATAATATGCTATTAAGTGTGTTTTCATTCCTGTTTACTAACAACGAATTTGTGATTTATCTGCTAATTGTTTTAATTTTATTTTGTAATTTAGTGTTTAAAATTAGTTTGATCACGAATAGAACGAGTGATGTTCATCATTTACTCAATAGAATTACGTCTCAAAAGAAAGTTTATTAATTTCATGCTCGTTGTGGCAAGTATTCTATAATTATTCTATAATTATTTAGTATCTATTATGATTATAAATAGTAGTAAAAAATTGTAGTTTTTTGGCTAATAATCTTAAAAAAAAATCTAAGGTGTTTCTTTAAATTAAGTTGCGATCTGTATTAATTACGAATGATTAAAAAAATAAGGAAACAAAAGCTACCCTCAATGTATTGACAATTTAAAATGTATTTAGTTTAGTTTTTATTAAATATTAAACTATAGTCGAATTTTCTTTTACAGAGCTTCCTGCCGTCCAATGACAACAGATTCTGACAAGTGCAGTTTTTCATCTATATTGCCGATGTCCTGTCGTGGTCGGGCGGAAGCATTTGCTCGCCGTCTACATTCGCGCCTAAGATCCCTTGGTTCGCAAGATGGAAGTCCAACGAACGAAAGTAGTTGGTTGGCCACCAACGAAAACCCGATTGCAATTTCCCAACCGCGCCATTCTTCAGACTCTGACTTGTGTTTCGATTTTACCTTACTAGACTCACCCGGAAGCCCCGAAGAAGAAATACCGGAAGCCGAACTGGTCAACTTCGTAGCATACAACAAAGATAATTTACACGTGGACCCCTCAGAAGACTGCTATCACACCAAACCAAAGATTACCGCGATATCCTTAAACTCAAATTGTCGACCGATATCTCCCGACAGTGACTCCAGTGAAGGACAATATTTCGATCCCGACTCAGACATTGATTCAAAAGCAACCCCTCGCCTCGTGAACGGGTTGGGAGAAGACTGTAATGGATTCAACCACTATTCAGAGGAATCTGCTTTAAGTCAGACTGTTAGTGAAGATTCGACCCTCGATCTTTGGGATTGCTCTGTAGAATTTAGTAGTTTAACGCACGATGATTCAGTACCCGAAATTGCCAAAGATGTTCCAAGCAAAATTTCAGAGAGCGAAGATGAGAACAAGATAAACGATGCTGACATAAATTTAGTTTCTAGAAATTCCTCTTCTATTGAACAGCCAATCGAAATTGACTCAAATTCCGAAGTAAATCAACGAAGTTCCGAAAGCCTTAGGTTAAATTTATCATCCGAATTAGACTCAAATAAAGATAATATATTGAATGGATACTCCGATGTTGGTGATAGTACCGATGACGAAATTACTCCTCAAGGCGTCCAGTTAATTAATGGCATAGAAAGTATAAACGAGACGACGCAAACGGATTCCGAATTACTCAATAAAGAAGAAGAATCATATTGTAGTAGGTTGAGGATAGAAAACAACTTAACAGTAGATTTCGATAACGCCAAAGAATCAGAAAATGCTTTAGTCAATAAGGTGGAAGTGGACATTCAGCCAACTAACGATGAAATCGAAGATCAAGAAGAGCCGACGCCGCGAGTGAGGAGGTGCTCGTCTTTAAAGACGGGGAAAACACCCCCGGGTACTCCGGGAAGAAAAAAAATCGTCCGATTTGCCGACGTGTTAGGTCTCGACTTGGCTGATGTGAGAACGTTCTTGGACGAAATTCCGAAAATACCAAATTCTGCGTACAGTGATCTTCTAAATGCTGATTTAGGTTGCTCCTTGTCAGATAGTTCTTTGAGCTCGACAGACAGCAAATTGTTTAGGAATGCCGGTAATAAACCAGATAAAATGTTAGTGCCGCTTTTCCAACAACCCGGTGGCCAAATTAACTTCTTAGATAGAGTTCGAGAGAATCAAGTGTGCTTAGAAAATGCGATCATAGACGACCCCACTGCTTTGTCCGTTAAGGGAATGGTTCGAGTGAGAAACTTGGATTTTCACAAGTCCGTACATATCAGATACTCAATCGATTCGTGGAAGAGTTATTCGGATTTACAGGCGGCGTATGTTCAGAATTCTTGCGATGGGTTTTCGGATAAATTCAGTTTTCTGCTGTATGCTAATGCTGTGTCGGTTGGCCAGAGGTTGGAGTTTGCAGTACGATTCCAGTGCAAAGGATGTCAGTATTGGGACAGCAATAACGGAGCCAACTATGCTTTCCAGTGTTTACCTTCCACAAGCCAGACGCCGTACACTCCGATTACTGGTGCAGACGAACATTGGGGTGCCACTTTTTACTAGTAAGTATCTTATGTTATTGAAAGAGGTTTTCTTTGGGCTTAGTATTTTATATTTAGTTGTGGGTATGGTAAATTCGAAACGAGACGATAATATAATACATTGTGACAAATAGAAGCGAAGGAGTAACCTCTATTTGCGTGGTGTATACTGCCGATCATAATATTTATGAAGTTATAAAAGAAATAAAAAGATAAAGATGTCTTTGGCTATTGAATGGTATACTATAATTTTACCGACATAAATTGAACTACATGAAAACGGATTGGGTAAATATTTAAGATCGGTAATGTACATAATATAATACAATAGTATCTTTGCTCTAAAACGAAATACTTTTCGTATTTGTAAAATTTCTCGTTTGACGAATATAACCAAAAGCCTGCATCATTCAATGGAGAAGATTTTTTTTCATCAAATTAATGTTTGGCTGGCGATGCTCGAGCGTAATGGCAACTGTTTAATAATTTATTTCATTTATTTCACTTATCTTACAATAGAACTAGGTTCTTTTATTTATCTTCTTCTTGTTCTGTTCCAGTGCCTTTACGAAAACTCATACAAGGTGGGACCTTGCTCTTTTCGTTTATTTTTAATTTAAGTAGCACTACTTGCACCTCAAGAACTAATTGTTCTGTTTCATTCAGTTCATGCCAATTCCTCGGGGTCATGTTTTGGATTCGTTTATTTTCTCTATGTATATCAAAGTATTTAACTGAAAGTCGGGTCTTTAAAGTTTGCCGCTGAAACTGTGATGATCTTCATTATTTTTTGTCAAATGGTAAATCGTGTATTGTAAAGTTGATCATCAACGAGATCATATGAAACCATGCAGTAACTTAATTTATAAATTGAGAACTGTCACTAACAACGTACATATATGGACCTGGTTATTTTAAAAATTGTTGAAAATTCAAAACTCATTGACCCGTAGTCTCATCTTATGATGAATTTAATAACGTACTTAATCTCCATGGCATCGCTTGTCCATCACTTTCTAACACATTAATTTGACATAAAGCTATATCATTTCTTGTTTATTTTAATCACAACTTTAGTTAACCACGACTATAATCATAAGATTAGAATACGGGCCATTTACTTTTTATAGTTATTTGACAGGCCTAGAAATAAAACAGTAAGCTACAACATGGTCAACTTTCAGTATAGTTATTTTGAATTTTATGATAAGTAAGTAACTCTCTATGACTATATCAGAAATATGCATCAATCAAAATGGAAAATGAACACATCCCATCTTGTATTAAGTTTTCGAAGAGCGTTCTGTATAATTTTTTCAAGCTGATTCTTCGTATTCAAAATAAAGGACACCTTGTATACATCAAATTGTTTTTAAATATTAAATTGTTTTTATTATGTATTATTTTTTTACGTACAACAAAAACGTGAAATACGTTTAGGAAAATTTGAATCAGTATTATTGTGATTTGTGGTCGATGATTTTTGGAATACTACTTTTTAAATCAATTAGTTATGTCAAACGCTACGTGCTTATTAAGAAAATTTAGAACAGATCCATTAAATAATTGAAGTAGAAAATTATTCTTAAATAACAATTTATCCATTAAAAATTTATTAATTTGTAGGTACATTCTCCAAACTTTTATAGTAAAATTTATTAAAGTCTATTTTTTAAAGTTCTTTTTTTTTAGTTTAGAATGTCAAAGAACATTTTGTTATTTTACACTTCAATGTGTTTGAGAAAATATAAATTTCACTGTAAATTTACCATTTGATTAATAGTACAGCGACATACTTTGGGGTCAATGGGAAATCATATCTAAAATCATGTACAATGGTGGCCATTAAAATCGTTACCCCTGCATGTTAACCTCACCCTTATTGACCTGCAGTGGAAATAACGGTTGCAATTGGTTTAGGTCTCCCCCCTTATATTGCCGCTAAAGGTTATGGTTCCTTCGAATCGTAACGATTTACTTGGCCACCAGTGTACATATTTTGGGACTAGTCAGCGAAATGGCGAACTTGTAAGGATCACTAAGTAAATAAAATACATTAAGGCTCGATTTTACAATCGTCGGATAAGCATTATTCTTAGAATAACGTGACGTAGGTGTGACGTCGATATGAAGGAACATTAAAGGATATTCGGCGAACGGTTATTCCGTCCTTATTCCACGATTGTAAAACTGGGCCTTAAACACTAAACTTACCCAATGATGTAGTTTTTGCTTTAAACGAAAGGCTTAATATTTTGGGATTAGTATTAAGCAATATTAATAAAATGGCTACCTTTTATTATTTAATTAAATTTTTATTAACTTTGCATTCCTAGTTTCGGTAAATATTATCGTATTTGAATTTGCTAACTTTCTGCTTCAAATAACTTTCTTGTTTTATTTATATTTTTATAAGTATATTTAATTACCAAAAAAATAAATATTTTGCTTCACTTGGACATTCATGAGTAAGTAATAAAATTCAAAACTTGATACTTTATCTCCAAATTATTTTTGGTTCATATTAATTGCATTTTCAAAAGAGAATATTTAAAAAGCTTTACGTCGCTCTTATATAGGGTGTTTAAAGAAACATATCGGATATTTTATCCAGATACAGATCACATCAATACAAACACAAAAGTCTTAATAAACGTATGTAGGTCCGCAAATCAAGATTTCTTGAGTTTTTGAAATGAAACTTATTTACGCGCAGTGCGCGTTGAATTTTGGTAGTAATAACTTGTGCTATGAGTAGTGTTGCCAACCCTGTGTATCCAGATATCCCAATTATCCCAATGCAATTAAAAAATATATCTCAAAGTACCCAGAGGCCAATGATAAGTAATAAAATACTAACATTATATGTATTACCATCTATTCAAAAAATTAACCTAAATTAAATTAAAAAAAAAGGAAGTGTCAACTGAGAAAGTGCGTCAGTTCTTCAATGAGCTTTCCCCCTAGACAGTTGAAAACACCCTAAATTAGTACTAAATACACCTACCGAGTGTCGAGAAACAAAAGGAAAATACAACTTAAAAACATACCCCATTATTATTAATAAAATCCTTCATTACCCAAATTTAATTATTTTATCAATAAATACTCAAAATTTGGGTAATTACGTAGCGGTCGGTAACACTGGCTATGAGAATGGTTTAAAAGACGATTTAAAAGACAATTGCGCGTGCGTAGAAATGGACAAGATCCAGAACTTCTGGGCTGTGTTCATAAACGACACTTTAGAGTTACTCTCGGCTAATATTGCAGTCTTTCTCGTATAAATGAGTTTATATATTTTGTTTCTCATCGAGAATCATAAAAAACTAAATCAGGCGTGGTTTCCATAGCAACAAACACATTTTCTACACCCTACTTAAAAGTGCGGCGTAAAAAGTGCACCCGTTGTCAAGGTAATAATATAAACACAAGACTTCTTGAAATAGATGAGCGAGACGCAAAACGAGCAAATAATCGTGCTTAAAAGAGATAAAATTACACGCCCAAGATGCACTCGAAATTGGCTGGGTTCGGCGTAACGCTCGGGGCACGCTCTGAGCAGAAGTGTGAGAGAGAACGAATGCGTTTCAGTGCATGTAAGAGTGAGAAAAAGGAATACTCCGAGTGCTCGGAGCGTTATGTTGAATGCACCCGGTATATTTTATGAACGCAACCCTTTTTAATTGATTTTAATTAAGATATTTTTTTAATTAACACCACTATTAGTTTAAGTAAATTGAAAAGTTACTGAAGCGTTAACAAGCGAAATTCGTTTTTTACAGAATCGACTGTATTTTGGAAACTTTTGTGTTTGTATTGATGAGATCTACAACTAGGTAAAATTTTCGAACATATTTTTTAAACATTCTGTACATGATTTATTTTTATGCAGCAGTGAATATTTAAGATGATTTCTCTTTTAATTTGTTTACAAACTTGTTTTTTAATTTTTGTTCGTAAGCACTTAAGGCGTTATGGGGCCCCGTTTATTCTGACAATTTTCGTGCAATTTTCGAGCGATCAGATTGTAGCAACCAGATCGCTTGAATATTGTCACGTCAAGGGCCACCTTTACATTTATAAAAGTATAAAAAGCTTTTCATTCTTTCTTAACCAGGGGCGTATCGTAATTTTCGGTACAATTTTTGATTAATTATTTCTCGAAAACTGAAGTACATATAATTTTTTAAACATTTTTGCCATAATCTCAGATATCGTTTCTTTTATTGGTTTGTTTATTTTGTCGGTCTATTCTACAGTCACGCTGTATAATTCGTTATCCAATTCTTTCACATAATTCTCAACAATAAATTTTCAGGCTTCAAATTACATCGAATTTCCATATCTTAATGTGCTTACATTTTGTAATACTGCAATTAAACAGCTGTCCTATTTTTATGTTTTTGTTACCTTGAGATTATCTTATTTGAAAAAGATACAATAAAGATATTGTTACGAAATTTCAAAAACGAGCAAGTACAATTAACGACTTTATTTTTTTTAAAGTGAATCAGTTTTTACCTTTTTTTACGTATACTTTATTAATTTTTGGAATTTTACAGAGCCTTCAAATAAAACTAGGGGCTACGTGTTCTTTGGCGTGAAGCCATTTAATGCAAATCATATCTGATAAGATACTGATATAAGAACAGATTAAAATTGTAAATTTGTATGTAAGATATTATTGGAGAGTTAAGTATATTTTTAACGATTTTAGCAATAAGAACACAGAGGTAAACCTTTATTTGTAATACCTTATTGTTTAATAATAAATGCTATCGTTGTTTTTATACGTTATCAATTTGAAACAAATGTAAAACATAGTTTTAAGGAAAATGCAACTTTACTTATGTTTTTTCTTGTGTTCTAGTAATGCACATATCGGTTAAAATTTGGGTAAGTTTAGCATTTCTTGCTTTGCTAAGCAAATAAGTAACAATTTTTTATTATTATTAATTACGCACGAGTAACGCACAGACATCGTTTTTTGTATTACGTATTTCAAAGCTTCTCTAACGAAATTTATAGAATTGTGACGCAGATGAAATTGAATAATACAATATATTCTATGCCATGTAAATTCTAGAATTATAATTTGCAGGTTTTTAATCATGTCGGGGTACACTGTTCTATATGTTGGTTTAGTTAATTCGTTTTTGGGGTCATTCAACGTTTCATACCGAATATTTATGCACGTGTGGAAAAGCATGCTTCAACCACAGATTTTTGCTTTAAGGACGTCAATTTTGTTAAAAAAGCGATATTTTTTTCATGTTTTCATGGGGATGAAAGAATAACGAAAGTAGATACTGACAAATAACAACTTCAAGTGTAATTTTGTTTTCAAGTTTAATGCTTCTGCTTAACAAAAGGATAAGCTAAAAATTAATATGCTTCACATATTTTTTTAAAGTTAGGTTAATTCAGTTTCCATTTATTTATTTATTTTTTGTTTTAAGGAGACAAATTATATATCGGGTGTTTCGTAATTGCACGGCACTAGTTTAGGAATGTCATGTACAGCCCGAAATAAACAAGAAAGTTCATATAAACATTTGTCTCAAACTAATTTATTATTGAGATATTGAAGGTTAAAGATAAATAGGGTGTCTGTCTAGGTAATGAATGGTGCCTTAAGTCACTATGGTACCACAGTGAATTAAGGCTGAATGCTGCATTCAACAAAATGGACGCCACTTTGAACAGTTACTCTGAATGTTTTATTGTTAAATCTTCCATATTTAAACCCCAGTATCTGAGTAATAAATTTGTTTGAGACAAATGTTTATATGAACTTTTTTGTTTGTTTCGGGCTACAGATGACATCCCTAAACTAGTGCCGTGCAATTACGAAACACCCTGTATATGTAGCGCAACAGGCCTAGTGGCCCAGAGCTTGTTTAACCACTTTCTTCCATTTTATCCTATTTCTAGCTGTTTCCATCCAGTTGCTGATTCACATAGTCCTGTCTACTTGCTGCCTCCATCCTATCCTTGGTCTCCCTTTTCCTCTATTGCAGACCGCTTCATCATTTATTGCCTTACAAACTATTGCTTCCTCGTTCTTTCTCCAAATATGTCCCATCCATCTTATCCTTTGCGTTTTAATTATTCCCATTATTGCAGGCTCATTATACTCTTCATACAGCTCCTTGTTACTCCTTCTATACCACATTCCATGTACTTTCTTCCCCCCTAGTATTCTTCTCAACATCTTCCTCTCCCAAATTTCCAGACTGCTTGCTGATGCTTGACTTAGTGCCCATGTTTCACATGCCGTAGTTACTGTTGGCCTAATTACCGTTAAATATAACTTTAGCTTCGATTTCCTCGATACCACCTTTGATCTTAGGATATTCATCAATGTCGCCGCGCGTGTCGATCCTCTTTTTATCCTTTCTCTTATTTCTACATCATTTCCGCCCCTCTCATGAAACATGACGCCCAAGTACTTGAACTCTTCCACTCTTTCGATCTCACACTTTTCAGTTCCCTTTTTTCTTAAACTTCTACTACCAGCTTATTTATCCCCCCTCTCCTTTGTAGTGTTCCCATTTCCATATACTTCGTTTTATTACTATTTACTTCTAGTCCTACTTTCCTTGCTTCCTCCCAAAACCGATTAAATGCCTCTATAAGTACCTTTTTTGTTTGGGCCAGTATAACGACATCACCGGCATATGCAATATACTGATGCCTCCTGGTATATGTAATTTTTTCCGTTTGCATTTAACTTTTTCGTATAACTTGGTACAAAAACAAATTGAATAAGACAGTGGACAAGGGATCACCCTGCCTCAGACCCTTCCCTACAGCAAAACTCTCCGACATGTGTCCTTCCACTCTTACTTCATATCTGGTATCATTCAGTGTCATTTTTACAAGGCGAATAATTTTGTCTGGTATACCATACTGGCCCAGAATCTTATACATTTTTCCTCTCCTTATGCTATCGTACGCCTTATTAAATCTATAAAAATCGCATGCGTATTCATTTTATGTTCTTTGGCCGTTTTCTGTATTTGTCTTAACGTGTGTATGTGATCTACTACTGACCGCCCACTCCTAAACCCTGCTTGGTACTCCCCTATTGTTTCTTCCATCTTTTGCTGTAACCTTTCCTTGATCAGTATAGCCACTACTTTATACACCACGTCAAGCAAAGCAATTCCCCTGTAGTTGTCACATTTCTTCCTATCTCCTTTCTTCAGCAACGGTACAAGCACCGCTTCCTGCCATCTACAAATTATACGTGTTTTTAAAATTATATCACTATATAATACTACTTAATTAACCAAGAAATCGTATCAAATACGTATCAAACTCATCTCTCTTTTCCTTTCCATGTTATTCTTAAAAGTCTTAAAATTAAAATTTGACGTTATTTCACACAAGAAACCTGAATCACCCTATATAAGCCGAACTTTAAGTAAAAATAATTCAAATTAGTATCACAGTCTGTAAGCAGACTTTCAAGTTGATGGGTTTATCATATCAAAAAGGCGGTAGCAGTTCATGATAAACAAATGTTAGTTAGATACATTGTATATGTATGTGTAATTTGTTTCTGTATTCAGTTTATTTAATTATAGTTCATTAGCGTAAATACGTACAATTCAAGATTTGCGTGGTTAGAAAAGACAACAACAAATCTTTAGCTTCTTCAACTCAGTTTATTTTATGCTTTGGAAGTGTTTTACTCATCTAAAAAAAATGTAGGGGAACGTGGGGTAGTGAGAGCCTGCGGGTAATAAGAGCCACCCTGGTTTAGGTATAACTAACGAAAGAAACGAAATAAGAAGAAATATAACGAAAGAAATTGAAATTTATTAATTTAATTCAAATTTCATGAAAGAAAAGTGTATTATTTATTTTATTAACTGTTGCAGTTATTTGTTAAAACAAGTTTATTTAGGCAGCAGACGGTTTGTTTTCTTTCGTGGTTCTCAATACCCCAACATGTGGGCAATAAGAGCTAATTCCATTTTTATTTTAAATAAATACATTATAATTTCTGTTAATGTCAGAAATGATATAGTTACGTCATTTTAATGGTTTTCCTTAAGGCTGTTTTAGATTATTCTATTTCTTGTACAAGATTTGGTTCAATTTCTACGATGAATATTTGGACTGCAGATTTGGTTTGGAGATAGAACATGTTCTATTTTTTAGGTAGTTATTCATTCAGTTTAATTTTTGATACAATTTACTATAAAATTTAAATTGTTCAAGAAATTGAACCAACTCTTGTACAAGGATTAGGATACTGTAAAGTGGGTTTTATACGAAACAGCATAAAATTGTTGAGAGAATACACATTATATTTTTCAAAATATGTTTATTGAGTTTTCCTTATGTGGCTTTCATTCCCCCGGTCGCCCTACTACTTGCTTTGTTTCGATTTTTTTAATTAATTAATTTTTTTACAGAAGTAAGTCAAATCAAGAGATTTTTTTTAAAAGTAATGTTACTTCCAATTCCAATGCACCTCTTGATGTTCTAATTCAAATTTCACTCAAAGTTTTTTCTGCAAATTAAAAAAAAAGACTTATTCAAACTTATGTAAATACGAAAAGCTGTATCTGCATTTAAATGCGAAAGCTCGAGTGGGATTCGTCCATAATTATGTATGTATGTATACGTGAGCAGTTTCAAAGATCTAAGTTTAACCTTTCATCTTTCAATAAAATATGAATATTGGCAGCTCAAGTATAAACTATTGAACATCTTTTTATATTTTGTTTTGAACATCGATGACTTTCTCGTTGAATACATAAACTGTTGAAAGAGTGCGACGCAAGTATTGACTTTGGTTTAGGTTGGAGCTTTTAATATAAAACAATTTAGGAAATTATTAACAATGTATATTATTAATTTCGATCGGTGAGCAAGCAGAAGTTCAAACAATGGCATTCGTTATTCAATCATCCTCATAATTGTTTTTTTTCCGCAGTTGAGCGATACACCATCCATCCCTGTAATTTTTATTTGCATGAAAAAATATTTCTCATTTCCAAACCAAAATAATATAATTTCAGGGTCAGGAATTTATTGACGTCACTTCAAAAGCTCGGCTGCGGTTGTGCATACTGCCCGACCTTTATCTGATGCCTGCTTCTAACCAACTTGTATGTATAGCGTGGACACAACCGCAAGGAACTCGAATTTCAGACAGACCGCAGTCCAGGAATATGTTACTACGAAGCTGGGGGAAACTAAAAAGCACCAGCTAAGTCAGAAAAATCCGGACATACTCACCGTACTTGTAATTGTAATATTTTCGATTGTTTTTTTGTATATTCAGAAGGCAATATATTTTACTTAGTATTTTTATGTTAGAAGATGTCGACGTAGAGACTGTATTTGTATTAAAAGTGATATGTAAAGTCTAATGTTGTTAAGCAGTATAAAATTTTTATTATATATCTATACAATTAACAATTACATTTATATGTATATCGTTAGAAAAAATCGCAATGGCCAAGGTACGTACAATAATTTCAGTGCTTCACAAATTTTGATGGAATTCAAATACAGTCGCGATCATAAATTGATAATTCTAATTTAGTTGAACGTGACTGTAGGTACATAGTTGCAATCATACAATTAAGATTTTAAACCCTACCTTTTTTTTTATTAAATACATTCTTATTATATTCGATGAATTTCAGACTCACACATTGTTTTAAAGCTTCCTTTTGTGCTTAAACCAATTTTTACTGTCCATGGTTTTTAAGTTTTATATTTTTCTCGCGTGAATATAATTAAAGCTTTAGCACTTTTAGACTCTATTTTACAATAAGCACAAAAGGATAAGCATTATTCTTAGAATAACGTGACGTAGATGTGGAGGAACATTAAAGGATATTCGCCAAACAGTTATTCCATGATTGTAAAACTGTTCCTTAATCATCTCTTGTCTTAACGTCTCTTGCCATTTAAAATTGATTGAATTATTTTAACATTGTCGCTTTGGAAGAAGGCGAATGACGATTTTACTAAATTTATTATAAAAAATAGTAAACACATTGCAGAATGAAGTTAAATAGAAAGAAATAAATATATTGTTAAATATATTAGATAAAACTGCCGGCGGTTTTAGTTCACGTCAAAACTAGTATCTTTGACATTATCCATTATCAATTTTATTTCATGAAAAGGAAATCCGAGAAATATTTTCTGACAACCATAATTTTTATAAATTTGTTGCAAGTCGGTTTTGATTGCAATAGATTCCTCGAGCACCTCCGGACAGCTGTTTCGCCCCTATTTGGGGTCTGGTCAGCAAATGAATAGCTCAAGAATCGACTTCCAACAAATTTATACATTTTCAAATTTCCTGTAAAAGCAGCATTTGGCCGCTTTATATGGGCAGCTTTATATTAGGCAGTAAACTGGTTGCTATTCGATATTTCTCACATAATTTTAGGTCAAAAATCGGCCTCAAGATGTCGCGACCTAAACAGTTGATTCATAATTTTTACGTTTCAAAATATGTCGGAATTTTCAAGGCGCAGTAGCATGACTTCTGTTCCATTGAGCGTTTCAAATCATGAATTCACTGTTTGGGTCGAAACAGGAGGAGAACATTGGTCGATAGGACATGGGTGAATAGGTCTTGAAAAGACACTTGAACAATTTTTTAATATAGTAACGTACTCAAAGATGTGGAAAAGAATCTGATAACAGAAAAGGGGATAAACGATGTGGAAGAATTCTGGAAAGATATCGTTAAGAGATGTGATGTGTAAAGGTGTAAGGCACTGCTAGAGTAATACGGAATAATCTTAATTATTACCAAAAGCAGGTCGGTGAATATTAGAGGGAGTATAGGAAAGAGCGCTCAATGATAGATCAGGTTTTCTTAGGAAAGAAATATAAAGTAATACAAGTGTGAGTACATAAGGCAGGATTATATTTCATAAACTTCAGGGAGGAAGAAGGCATAATAATTCCAATTCTGATGAAAGCATACTTTTAACTGAAACGAAACTCCTAGTCGAGAACTTGAAGAAGAAAGTAAATTTGATAGGAAGCAAACTGAGCAAAACTATGAATGAAGTGAAAATGATAGGCTGCAAATGGGTTTGAGGTGGAAAGAGGACTGAGCTAGGGAGATCCTTTGAGGTGTAAAGAGGTCTGAGATAAGAAGACTCTTTCTTGGTGATTTTATTCAACTTTGTCCTAGAAATAGCGATGAGTGATAGCGGCCTTCTTAGGAAGCTGAAATGGTACCAATGGTGAGAATACGGAACGAGATAGAAAATGCCTTTAGAGTTTTTAAAAAACGTAGCAAGGAAATACGGTTTACTGATAAATAAGAAATCAAACTGAAATGATTTCTGCTATGTCCAAAACGACAAAAAACTATATAAAGCTTGTAAAATTTACGAAATTTAAACCAGTAGACTGATTGACTGTTTATAACTCGTTAATGTAGTAAAAACTAAAGAATAGAGAGGAAAAAATAGTATAATTAATTGGATAGCAGAAAACAAAATAGAAAAGAAAATTGATTTGGGAAAAAAAGAAGTAAATGTAAAATCTTTGAAGAAAATCAATGATTAATACGATACCCTCCAACAAAAACTACGGTAATTGACATTTATTCGTATTTTGAGATAATGTATCGTATGTGACTATCAAATGTTGATAGTCCCGATACATTATCTTAAAATATGAATAAATGTCACTTACTATAGTTTTCGTTGGAGGTATCGAAATGTAACTGTAAGACGAAAGAACAAAATGACAATTGTTATTTAAAAATCAAGTTTAAAACGGTGACAATAAAAACAAACTAAATTTGATCAAAAGGACTTATAATCTTTGTTGTCATTTTACTTATATAATTTAATTAGGAAATTAGAAAAACAAGACTCCAGAGTATAGATATAGTTCAATAAAAAAATGAAATACAAGATGATGGTTTAAAAAACAAGGATTTAAGAAAACAACATTGATGTTTGAACCCAAAATTGCTTTCATATGGAATTTTATGCCGGAAGTAGAAATAGTTTTAGCAAAACGAAATCTGACACAAAGACATCTGTTGAAATTGAACATCAGATTGTGAAGAAATTAATAATATTAGTTAACACTTCTTAGTTTCTGTGGAGAAGTTTAAATAAATACAAAAAAAGAAAAATTAAATTTCCAGAATAGAAAAAAAAAACTAATAAAAATATTTAAGGCTGCTTCGACTGTGCTTCCATATTTTACTATTATGATTCGACTCCGACTCCGACTTCGACTATGACTTCCATTTCGACTCCGATTCCTATTAAGATTTTAACTCCGACCCCTAATACTACGACTCTGACTTCAACTCCAATTGTACCTATTATTAAAGTATATTAAAATATTTATTGACAAAATGCAGGCAATGTACAATTCTGTCAGTGCCATCTTCATGCTTTTTTAAAATTTATTAAAGAAACTATAAACATTTAGTAATCTTCAATTTGAAGCAAAAAACCAAACTTGAAATTAAATTATATGCTAAAAATATAAACGGAAATTATCTGTGAAACAGAAGCACTATCGAAAATATCCATACAACATTGAAACTGAGTTTATGTCTTAGAGCACTCCGCGAAATTGTCAAAAAAGAAGAAATACATTGGAGCAGACGTGGTAAAGATAAAGACTGTAGTAACCAAGAGTAAGGATATGTAATTCGCGAAAAACTTTACTCTATTGTCTCCTTTGCCATTAAGTTAATATTAAGTTCAATAACTCAAATAAAATTTTATATTTTCATAAAATACAATAGATTCGTTAAAGAACGCAGTACTACTGCTGTAATAAAACTTAAAACAAAAATATAGTCGTTGTATTCGATGATGCGTTCCGCATTATTGTATTGACTTCATCATCAGTGGCCTAGAACGAAGCGAACCGAAAACGACGACTGTATAAATAGCAATATTACGATAGGAAAGTTATTTAATTTCTGGAAAAGTTAATGTAAACGAAACGACTAATGTAAGCCTGTTCAAAACCTGAGATAAGTTTGCGTTTTAAGCATTTTATTTTGTTTAATGTTTTACATGAGTGACCTCCGGGCGTTTAAATCTTAGAATCGGCCGTATATAATAATTGTAACATTAGATGAACCATTTTTTTTAAATTAATAAATAAAGAAATTATTAAAAGACTAATGAAGAGAAATAACTAAATATAATTACTTTGGAATGAAGTTGAATTGAAATTGATGAGTTATTTTCGTATTGCACGACGTTCGCAGACGATTTTCTATTACGATTTAATTCTCTTTTTGCGAGAGTTAATTCAGCTGTACTAATTTTATAAATAAGTAAACACATCACGCAGTGTATGTGTGTTCAGTTATATTTTATGTGTCGCAGGTGCACGCTTCAGTCAAAAAGAACAACCACTACACTAAAAAGCAATTTTGTATCTCTTTATAAATATAAATTTATTTCAGTAAAGTCGCAGAGGATTTATGTAATTTATTAAATATTAAAGTAATTGCAAAATATACATTAAATTTATTCAAACAAATGCCTAATTATGAAATCTATTAATAATATTTAACTTAATTTTAAACTTATTTTTAATATTTTCATGTTTAATTGCGGATTGATTTATTAGGAACGCTTTACATATACTGTACGTCCCTTTTTTGCGACTAAAATAATTATAGCAATACTTTCTTTTAATAATACCGTCTAAATTCATATTTTCTATTTTTATAATACATACATAGTTAAATTATTGTAGGTATCTGGTCATAACTAGTATATGGTGTTAAATAGCATTAATAAGGAAGATTGGAGCTAAGTCCTACAGCTAACGGCGTACATAAATATAAATAAATTGGCACCATTTACAAAGATGTAAACTGCCACACGTTCGACAGGGAAACTTTACATTTTTATATATTTATAGAAACATAAATACCTGCTGCGTATAAAACGCAGATTCTTAGAAACAAATTCAACAAATTAAAATGGAACATTGTATGCTGTACCTATACTACGTGTAATATATTTCATCTCATTGTATTTATTAAAAGTTTTCTGAAAATGCGACAAATAAGAGAAAAATTGTTTAAATTCAAACTCATTTGTGTATTGTTTAAGTTTAGTTTTACATTTTTTCCGAAAACTTTCCAATCTTACCTCGTATATTACTGTTTCCTTTTCCACAAACAAGTTATTATATATTTTCTTATGAAACTAAAAGTATCATAAAATATTTTTAAGAAATGTGTGTTTGAGTCGATAATTTCTTTCAATGGTGTACAGTGTTTCATTCGTTTGCTGAAAACCTTACTCGTGTTTAATTTGGTGTCAATTTATCAAAAGTTTATGTAATATTGTGTGATATGAAAGTAAAGCTCTATTGTAAACAAAAAAATATCTTAAGATTTAAATTTCATATAAGCCCGCAATATTTGTCGTAAAAATTAATGAGGAGCGGTTGTTTTTACTGTACCTGAATGAGGAACGTGAAGATGGATATATTTTAAAAATATTTGTATTTAAGAGCAAATAAAATTTTTATTTTAAGCTTGTTCCAGTTAATTACACACCTAAGGTCTGAAGTCAAAGACGAACAATCTTCAGGTAGGTTTTTATGTATTTGTATGTAGGTAAATACAGTCCTCCATTTATTGCTATATTCCACGTGATGTGTGACGTATGTAGCCAATTTCTTAATGGCTAATATCCTATCAATATTTTCTTAAGTATAATACACAGTGGTGTACTTGCAGCCTATTTTTGGAAATATGTTATTCTGTAACTCATATCGATATCACTTTTTTCATTGGTAATTTGTAGTTCGGAACTGTTCCAAATCGTCCTAAAAGTTCCTAATTTTTCCAAACGTTGCAAATTTTGAATACGTTTTTTATTTGATAGTACAAGTATATAAACATAGAGGCAAGTAAAGAAGGTATTAAAAGAAATTGAAGAAAAGGCGTTCCTCCAATTGACCTTACCTTCTTCCACTACTTTATTTATTTATTATTCGTTGAAAACTAAACTAGTTTGATTTTAAGAAATATTAATTTAGTTTTTGGCCAACATTCCTTTCAGGATGAAATTTTGGTAAGTTATTCACGAACACATACTGTAAAAATACGTATATTTGCTTAACGACATAAATAATTTTACATCAACAAGTTATGTATGTTACACATACATGTACAGTACTTAAAATTAATAATACATAGTTTAGTCTTTTTACTTAAATATTAAAATCACATTTTAATCAACGTACTGATAAAAGGTAGATTATATTGAATACACAGACGTCCACTAAGTATTACGGTTTTCTACATTGCAATATTTTAGGATTACTTTCAGGACATCTGCATTTCCGGCAAAAAAAAAATCGCGACACTCGAGCGATATACTGTACGTATCACAATTGTGTAGGTAGCATTTTATAGTTTGTCAGGTAGTCTTAAAGCAGAATACTGTTTATGAAGCCTCTGTTTACAGAACTCGTAGAACTCGATTTCTTTCGTGAAATTTCTTCTCACGATATTTTTCACTTCTTCACTTACCGGCGGTTTAAAAAGATTCCTATTTATTGTATTATATTTTTTTATTTCATCTGGAACAGAAAAGTATACATAATTAAAATTATGTACATCACATTCGAGTGAGTTAAAAGAAATCCTTCATTACTTTTAGTTGAAGTAAAACCAATTAAACAATACACCCTGTAGATGATAGTTACAGTAGAAAATTTTACACGTGAAACGTAATTAGTAAGATGTTTATAACGAAAGAGAAAATTAAGTAATTGGTGTTGTAACAAGAGCTGAAGGACTGGGTCATTAACATGAAATAGTTCCTGGAGTGCAAATAAGAAAACTTGCTTATTGGAGAAATTACGTCGTTACATGTTGTTAAATAACCGAGAAAAGATCTTGCCAATAAAATGCAGCTGGAGAATGTGAAATGGTATTACGTGTCTTGAACGTGACCATATGTGATGATGTGTTAAATATGTGATCTTTAAATCATTTAGAAAGTGGATCAAAGCGAAGTAGTTCAGTCTAAAAGGTCGCCCAAAATAATAATCGTAATATCTTTTTAATTTTAACTTACTATAGTATACATCAGTGGCTCCTGTAAAAAACCTCGGAATGTAGTGTTCCAAAACGGTGAGGGTGGTGTTGAGGTCTTCTAGTACACCTACGACAGCATAATGTTTGTCAACGGCCAACTTGGCTCTCTGGAGGGCGCCTTCTGTGTTGAATGGAGTGCAGGCTTCGTGATGTCCACAAAAAAACATCGATTGCCTCCTGTGATCACCGATGCCTTCTCTCGTTTCTCCTTTGATGTATCGGCACTCTCTGTCTCCTGAGAGTACGCAGTTATCGAAATCCTAAGCAAAGGAAAGTCATATGCTTTAAAGGAATGAGTGTCTTTTGGTTATTTTACAGATCTCATCTTCGAGGAAGATATTTTAATATCATCTTCGAAGATCCGACCTGATCCGAATGACTTCATTCAGAACTGGGCTAAGATCTATGGACCTCTCAACGATATTATTTAGTGAACATTTTAAGTAGCGACATCTTCTGATCGCTTTTTAACCTGACATTGCAGATCGGTTTGGTTTGCAGTGGAATTCTCGAGCTACGGTTCTGCTGACGAAGGCCCAACTAGGCCTGAAACAGCTGTACAGAGCCTGCTCGAGGAATCCGCTGTAATCAAAACCGATTTGCACAAATTTTTTTTTTATATTATTTAACGTAGTATATTAGAAAAAAATATGACAAGGAGGAAGTTGAAAAGGAAAGACCAGAATTATACAAAAGTCAACAAGTGAGTAAGTAACGCGAATGATGTCGCATTATAAAATTAGGTAAAGAAAAGCTAAAGAAGATCATTACAAGAGATCTCAAACGAGAGAGATGTAATAAAAAAATCACATTGGAAATATAATTGAGATGGGAAAGGAAACTGTTGGAAGAAGAGAAAGACTAACGAAAAGGTTTATAAAAAATTCCAAAATCTAAAATAGGTGCAATGGCTAGGGCACCTAAAAAGACTGGCGAATGGCATGACTGTGAAGGAAATAGCGTGGAAAGAATTGAAATATAAAAAGAAAAGAGGAAGACCAAGAAGTTACTCTGACAGAGAAGAGGAAATCATTGTGCGTGAAGGGTAAAGCCGAAGACAGGATATTATATGAGGGAGTAACCCAGATAAGGGCCTAAAAGGTCAGTTAAAACCTGAAATAAAAATAAATTAAATTCACTTACCTTTTTTAGCCATTTTGGATCAGGAAGTGGAATATCGGGAAAAGCGATTTTTCGTTCCACGTAGTACCAAGGAGCTCTCACGTAATAGTACCAGGATATCACTCTTTCAATGGGATCCCGGACTAAATTAACATAAATTGGCTCTGGAATTCCAAATCTGTAATGCAATAAAAATAATTAGATTAGTTTAAATATAACAACGTAATTTATTGTTTCATTTCAAGAATGACTGTACAAATGTATTGTCTGATTGGAGCCCTTTAGTTTGGCTTAAAAAATGATTTTAATTTTGAAACGAAGCTGAATTGGTATTCAACGAGCCATTTTCGTTTTTCCAAAGAGTTGGTCGGAAACCATTCTAACTTATGTAATTAATTCTTTTATTAATTGTGATGATGAAGGTCTAAGGTGTCTATATTTCTTTTATTGTGATTATCGATCAATTAAAAATTATTGTACGTTGTTGGAATGCGCCAAAGAAAGAATGTGAGCAATGAAGTTTATTTTTTTCTCTCAGAAGAGGTAACTATATGTAGAGATTATTATTATTATTATTATTACTATTGGTAAGGTTGGTCTAAGTAAAGCAGAAAGCACCAACATTCAAATATATGATCATGTGATTAGATGAATGACCTATAAAAGAATTATGTATTTATTTGTAATTTATTAATTAAAAAAATCTTATAGCCTTCCTTTCATTTTTCTACTCTTTTGTAACTCCTTCGCTTTGGCTAAGTACAAGGATATAAATAATAGGAAAATGAAATATATCAACAAGTAATTAGAACTCGTTATACTTACTCTGAAAAATTTGTGAAACACACGTGTTTAATGTAAACTCCGGGAGGTTCATAGCTCGATACCATCGCCGCAAGAGCAGCCTGATCTTCAGGTGCTAACCTAATAGTTTCAACTCTCTGTACTCGATCTTGATGAAAGTCGAAGTCGTTCCTTATACTAAGTAGCCTGAGCAATTCCATAAAAGTCTGCGAACCTACTTTTGGGACCCGATTGAAAAATAGTATATCCTGTTTCGCATGCCTCGTGTTATTTAACTGATAAGGCTGCAGAGACGTCATCTGCAAATTTATAAATTATTATTAAGGAAACGAAGTAGGACTTTTTGCGAGGACCTAACGAACCAGAGCGTGAAAGTCAAACACGTGAAATTATAGCGCAAAAGTGTAAAATAATTGCAAATTTTAGCACAACGGTAAACATCTTAATGTTACATCGCATTTTACGACATGTATTTAATTATGTGTTGTGGACATGGTACGTATTATTCGGGGGGGTACTAATTGCAAGACAAAAAACGTGGTTAATTAATTATTTTTAATTTAAGCCTAAGTAGGTAACGCGACAAAAATAAACCTAAATAAAAGGAAGTTTAATTTCAACAACACAATTAAAAAAATAATTTATGATTATGATTTAGGAATGTTCTAGCTAATTTCTTAAGTCATACAATAGAAAAGGCTTCTACTACATGGATACTAAGAAAGAAACTTCTGAACAGTTATAATGCTGCTGAACTTGATACAAGAAATCTTCGTAAATGTTTCTTTTCTATTTCGCATTCGATGCATACCTGCCATAAAATCGCTTGTCATATATTATAGAAACTGCATTCTAATCACGTTATTTAAATTTGATTTGCATCCACAAAAAATTTAGGTATAGTTATTATGTGAATATAAATAAGACCTACTAACACATTTTAAAAACGCCGCGGGTGATTGTAAAATTGCTGTTACTGGAAATTCCGAAAAAATGTAGAAAATTATTACATATTTGTAATTAATTAATGTGCTACGGAATTGCTTGAGAAATACATCTCGGAATTTAACCATGAAAGTAGCTCGTGAAATAGTGATTGTTAATTACAATTACTTCGTGAGGGTTTCACTTAATTTATCATTCCCGTCACCGTCTAGTCAAAAAATTATATTTATTTTCCTTTTAAGTAAAATAAACTGGTCTCGTTTTTAATAAGAAAAAATTTTACAAATGATGCCTTTTCAAGAAATAAATACTGATGTCTTTGTCTACATAAGTGCTTTTACACGTTTAACTGCAATTTTAATAATTATAAACATAAGTATGCTAAACTATTACGAGGTAAAATAACATACTCATTCATAGAGTTTAATAGTTGGTTGTATACTTAAACAATAAGCTCTTGCAAACCTAACAATTGTATTCATTCGAGTTAAATACATACAAGTGTATTTGTCATTTGTGTAAAACGTAGAAAACAAAACAGCTTTCTGCGTAGGTACATACTAGAGACCTGCACGAGTAAGTAAAAATGTAACCGATTAATAATCGCCGATTACCTACGCGGCGATGCGAGTATGTAATCGTAAATGCAGCATCGTGGGCATCGTCACATCGCAGGCATCATAACGATACTACTCATTAGTAATCGTCTGTCATGCAATTTTTAATTGTGCAATTTAATAACGTATTAAGCATTTATATGACAATGCGCACACCTGCAACTCAATAATACCTCGAAAGACCGCCAACGATTGTTTTTCACGATTACATAACTAAAAATTACCTGACGATGCCGATTACTATTCACAACGATGCCGATTACTACTCGTCATATGCGTACATGATTATACGTATCATCAATACGCATCGTTGTAATCGTCAAATGAGTATTCGCATCGTACTCGAACGATTCTGTATGTACTCGTGCAGGCCTCTGGTATATACCACATTACTTAGGTACTATACTAGGTCTGACAATAAAGTTCCGGAAATGTACTAATATAAAAATTTAGTGGTATATTTTAAGTTTGAAAATGTGCCAATTAATACCATGGATAATCCTTTGAAGTATCCTTTGAAGTAGTTGTATATTTATAAACTGATAGTTATTATCATCATTAAAATGCTTCCCTTGGGTTGTCTTCTGGAATACTCGTCAGTATTCTGGCTGTACGTTTTTGAATATCGGAAATATAAAGTCCTCTTAGAGCTCCTTTCATTTTTGGCAATAGCCAAATGTTACAAGATGCTAATATGGCGGATGTGTTTGTTTCGTAACCAAAAAATCGTGAATTGTGTGCTAAGAGGATGGATGAGCCAGTTATTTACCCAACGCTTTGGACCTTTTTATATGACCTATTCAAATTTAAGTCGGCACTATTACTAATAGTACGAGATCCCACCTGGTATTTTCTACATTCATCTTTATTTTAACGAAATACTATTCTAATGGAAGGTTATACACAGGTCATACATATCGGCTGGGTTGCCTTGCAAAAACTTGCCGCAAGTACCCTTAATTACAGCAGTTTTAATTAATTATTTTTAAACAATTTCGTTCAAATGCATATTATAGTGAAACCTCCCCTGGCGGACACCTCTCCTAGATGGACAGTTTTTAATTCCCCAAATTGTTTTATATATAATTTATATCTCTATTAGTCGGACACCTCTACAAGTCGGACAGGGACATTAAATTTATAATAATAATAGTAATAATAAATCCTTTATTTTCCAACAGGTATAATACCCAGATACAGGAAAATATAAAAATAAAGCACTGTGCATGGAAAAGAGAATTAAAAAATATATATACCTATATGTATAAGTTACAACAAAATTGAATAACATGAGTTAATGATCCTTACTAATATTTAAAATGAAATACAAATTGTCCGCATTAATGTCACAAAGTCCTGATATGTTATTGAAATGCTGGCATATTATAGAAATGGGAGAACGGTACAATACATTAGATCTGTTATTTTCACAATAAAACGTAAAACATGAACGCGAAAAGATCCTAGGTACAGTAGCGGACAATAAAATCCGGGCAAGAATTTGACATGTCGTGCATATTTCGATAAATTTGGTAAATCAGGCTTTTATTGAGGTTATATTTCTGTCAAAATAAATAAATAAAATTTGAATTAAACGTCAGAATTACTAGTGACATGCATTAAACGTCAAAAATATGAAGTGAGGTTTACATTGTGCAAATGGCTTGCCCGGATTTTATTGTCCGCTACTGTACATACAAAATTAATTTTACTTAAGAGCCAAGGACAATTGACTTGATTATGTAAATTGTAAAGAAATTTAATTGCACCTGAAATTCTTCTAATTTGAAGTAACTTGATGTGAAGTCTACCAAGAAGCAAAGTGTGATCATGACCTCTGATCGGATAAATATCATCAATAAGAAAAGATAAGAACTTGAGGTATGTTCATTGCAGACTTTCAATGTGGTCAATGTGAATATGATACATAGGGAACCAAACTAGGGCAGCATATTCTAAACGAGATCTTATTAAGGAAAAAAATAAGACAGAAAGAGTGTTGAAGCTGAATTCTTTACAATTACGGTAAATAAAACCATAAACCTTGAGACCACTAGCTACTATAGTATTAATATGATCCACAAAAGCAAGTTTCGAATCAAAAGACACACCCAGGTCCTTAATAGTATTGGTTGACTTCAAAATTGTATTAAAAATACTGTAAAAATCATAGTTTGACATTTAGTGACATTCAAAGATAGGCGGTACTGCTGACACCATTCTATTACCGCGTTAATACTTTCTTGTAACAGATAACAATAATCAAGTGAAGTAATCGAAGAGTACAATTTCATATCATCAGCAAATAATAATTTTTCGCATTGCACAGCATTAACAATGTCATTAATGAAGAGTAAAAATAATAGAGGCCCTAAATTGGAGCTTTGAGGTACCCCTGAAGATGGCTTAATGGGAAACGATATGTAGTTACAGTATCTAATACATTGTTCGCGGTTCAGGAGGTATGACTTAAGTAGATCCAAAAGTGATGGCGAAAAACCAAATGCAGATAGTTATCTAGAAGAACGTAGTGATCAATTTGATCAAATGCTTTTTGGAAATCCAAATAAATCACATCAACCTGTCCCCTGTTGTCAATGACCTCTGATACGAATTGGGTGAAGCAAAGAAGATTGGTTACTGTAGAACGACCCTGCATAAATCCGTGTTGATATGGTGTAATAAAACTTTTCACTGAGGAATAAATGTGTTTATATAAAATAGATTCAAATATCTTGGAGAAATTACATAAAATGGAAATTGGCCTGTAATTACTCACTTCACTTGGGTCTCCTTTTTTTAGAAAAGGACAAATATAAGCTTTTTTCCAAACGGAAGGAAATATAGAATGTCGTAAAATTAAGTTAAATTTATGATGTGAAGGTTTAGAAAAGATAGTAGTCTTTCAGCATTAAACTGGGAACTCCATCATAACCAGTCGTGAAAGTGTTCTTGGATCGTTTTAAGGTGAATGAATAATCTACTGCGTCCTGTGTCTTAGGCAAGTTGCTAGGATTAGAAGATGTATAAACATAATCGAAATATTCTGCAAACGCGTTAACAATGGATTGAGGTGAGTTAAATTCACGATCGTTGAGTTTCAGTAAACCTGGTATTCTGGTATTTTTCTTTTTGGCTTGAATGGACCAAAATCTTGTTGGATTAACAGATATAGAAGCTTCAGTCTCCGATATGAAATTTTTATATGCAGCATTAATAAGTTTCTTGGCATCAGAACGGTACCTTTTGAAAAGTTCATAATAGTATGTTGTCTTATGTTTTTTATAGCGCTTAAATAAAGAAAATTTAATACGTAAATAATCGATAATTTCTTTGGTGAACCACGGGGGATAATGGCGATATTTACGTGATGATACAGTGTATGTAGGAACAGTTTCACTAAGCACTTGGTTTAACATATCATAAAAAAGAGTAGATGCTTCCTCGACGTCATCAATTATTTCTAATGGTGACCAATCAATATTTGCTAGTTTATCATAAAGTAAAGGATAGTTAGCGCGGTTAAAATTGAAAGATTTAATCTGATTATTCGTTGCAAATTGATGGTAGTGTGATGTACCAAAGTTGAACGTAATAGCTAGTGTTGGATGGTGAGCATCTTCTTCAACAAAAGAGTTGAATTCCCTATTAACTGTACAATTAACATTGGACAACACAAGATCTAAAATGCGCCCAAAAGTATTAGAAGTAGAATTATACTGAGAAAAATTGTTAAAGTTCATAAAGTTATTTAACTCAATATAAAATCTATCGTTCACATCATTAAAATAATTCGGAACATTAAAGTCGCCTAAGATTAATACATTATCATTCATGTTATAACCAAGTGAATTAAAAGCATCTAGAAACAAAGCGAACTTATCAAATGACACTGACGGCGGAATATGTACAACGAAGAGTATTAGGTTGTAGCCATAACCATCATCTAATTTAACTCCAACGATGTCAATAGCAGGTGTAGCATCGAAGAGGGCTGATAGATCCAAACTGGAGGAGTTAAAACCATTTCCCACAGCGAGTAAAACACCTCCTCCTCTTGACAAACCCGTAGCAACAAAATTTCTATCACATCGGTAGATGGCATAATTATCGGGAAAGATCTCACTGCATCACTTAACCACGATTCCGTAATAGCAACGATATCACAATCACTGGAAGAAATGGCATTGTAAAACCCAATAGTCTTAGTCCTTAGTCCTCTCACATTCTGGTATATACATTCCAATGATCTGCATCTGGGTGAAGAATTTAGTTTAAACGAACGATCTTGGGGACATCATTGACAAAGCGTATTTTAATATTTTGCTCGCCATTAGCAATTCGGTCATTTAATTCTCGTTTAACTTCATTATGCAATTTTATTTGTTTAGGCGTTCTATCAAAAGAAAAAGAAATGTGTTTTAAATCGGGAGTATTCTTTAAAACTTTGGATTGAAAAATGAGATCACGCACCTCAGTTTCGTTATCCAAACAGGCTTTTATAGGATGGGGTCGTGCGTTGGATTGATTGAAGCGACCCAATCTCCGAGCTTTTAAACTATTACACTGAAAGGACGGTTTAACTGCCAAAAAAATATTTTCAACATTGGAGCGATTCGAATCGCCTAAACATCGATAAGTCTGTGGTTTCCTTTACTCGTGCACGCATTTTTTACTTTATGTGTTTGATAAAAACGCATGCATGCATGATGATTAAAATGGTGAAGCATCTTACGTTTTTTTTACGCAGAAAATTACAAAAAATGATTGGTCTTTGCTTCCAGCAAAAACACTCGGTCAGCTTTGCCCCGCATTTTCGCTTCGTTTAACAGGCCAGTTTCTGTTTTAAGTGCGGAGGTGTCTGTCATAGTGTAATTAATTTTTGTGTTTTAAAGTGATTATTTGCGTCAATTAATTAAATAATTAGGTAAGAATATTTAATATTTGATGGCGACTTATAGATTAACTTTGGAGACACTTTTGAGTCGACCACAAAGCACAGTGGTTCCAGGGTATGACAAAAATGAAAAAATTATTTCAGTATCGGTTAATTGGTTTGCTCATTATTGATTAAGCAACAATCCAATTTTACAATGGCATAAATTTCCAGCAATAAAGACTTTCAACAACAATGATTTTGTCATCCAAAGTAAGTACAATCGAGTAATCATTACTATTTAAGTGAATTTTAAGGAACGGTACTGTTGTTTATTAAAAATACCAGGAAAACTGTTAATTGTGTAAAGTTTTGTCACTACGGATTTCAAAGTACAAGGTAAATATGTACTTACATTTTCCATTAAAAAATATATTAGATCTTTCATGGATAATTTACGATAAATGACTCTCATTCAATACGTTTCTTTTCGGCGATTTTTCTAGTTTAGTTAAACTTTTAACATATTTCCCCCTCAAATCCCGTGATGAATTTTATATCAATAAATAGCTTATATTCTGTAGAATTAGAAATTACAAGTTTTAGCTGCTACTTTTTGCAACTTTTTTTGTAGTTGAATTATTTCCTGCCGGTGTCGCGTCGTACGCGCTGCATAGTAAGGCCGGGCGCAGACTGATCAAGCAAAAACGTCTTTAGACAAAACGCTTTTGTTTGAATTTGCCGAAACCTGTTTTTTACATGCATTAAATAGGTACCATCGCACACTGATGAAACAATACTTGCCAACAAAACACAACGTTGTTAAACAAAATGTTGTGTGAAAAGACAAATTTGCTTAATCAGTGTGCAGGGATATCTAACAAAACGTTGTTCGACAAAACGAATTGCTTTGTATAAAAACGTTTTCTGTATAATCAGTGTGCGCATACCAGCAGGCACCATCCAACAGGTTACAACAAAATGCAACGTGTTGGGAGTGCAAAGATAAATTTTTGTTTGACGTTCGTTCAGCCGACTGTTTTGACTAAAGTCGTTTTGCATCATCAATGTGCATTTCACTCAAACAAAGCATTATGGAACAAAACGAAACAGTTTTGTTGTAAAACGTTTATGCATGCAGCATTGTTGCAAGGTAAAACAAAATGTTTTTCAGTTCCACAAAACGTTTTGCCTGAAGACGTTTTTGCTTGATCAGTCTGCGCCCGGCCTAAAGCTGCGCTCACATTGATGAAGCAAAAACGTTTTCGGACAAAACGTTTTGCTGTATTGCAAAACGTTTCGGCTAGGCTCACACTGATGAATCGAAAACGTTTTCGGACAAAATGTTTTGCTGCATTATAAAACAGTGTGATATATATTAAAGAGACAAAAAACGTCCTTCTATTGATATATTTACTTCTCGGCGACTACTTGCATAACCCCAAGTTTTCTTTTTATCTGTATGGGGTTTTTAAAACCCTGTTTGTTAACTTGCTTAATTACTAACAGCAAAAATAAATAATTAAAAATGCCTTCGAATACTTTCAGATAAAGCAACGGGCTGTTAACTTTGGGAGCCGCATTAACATTGTTTCGTGGCTTATCTAATAAACTCAAGTTTGTTGTAGCGACTCATTCGCATTTTGTCGAAAAACTCTTTTTTTACCCTTTTTTTTAAAGAGAAAAAATGATTGACATTAAAGACTTATTTATTTTATTTGATTCACAAACTTTTATATGTAAACAGTTACAATGAAAAAAGGTTTTATATACATAATAAACATCAAACATCAAAAATAAAATGTTTTAGGTACTTTTAGTAGCAAACAAAAAAACGAACGAACAAATTCTCAGGTTAAGAATAAAGACTAAGAAAACAAAAACAAAAATCGCCGTATTTACTATTTATTGTCATTAAAACATTGATTTTTAATACATATTTTATTCAAATGCAATATTGTTGCAAACCAACGATTTAAACTTTATCTAGGTACGAAAAAATTTTGTATATTTTCTGATATTTTAAATTTAGATTCTTTTTAGTTTTATTTTTTGATAACGAGTGGAGCCCTTTGATTCAACTTGGCCTTGGGCTGCAGCCCTTAAAAATCGTGTCTAAATCCGCTCTTGTTTGCACATCTGACAAGAAGAAACACTTTGAAATGTTTGGTTCGCTTAATTATTATATTGATAAGAAAGTAAAGCCTAGCATAAGCTTCGTTGCGTTTTTTTTACGATGCATTTTAATACAACGAAATAATCGGCTTGTGAAACCTGCACGTTGCGATTTTTCATATCTCTTTCTCTCCCATTTTGTTTGATCGAAAGTAGGTAGGTGCTCTTTCTGAGTCAAAAAAACTCTTCGTAGTTTACGAGGAAAAAACGTCTACTTTAGCATAAATCGTTTTTTTGGGGTGATGTAACTATTTCGTTTCATGTTAAAACCACAGTCATTGTCATCAGATCAAAACGTTTTGACTGCAAATGTTTTAGCGTGCTTTAAACTACTTTTTGTTTTGATGTATCAGTGTGAGCCTAATCCTATTTAAAGCATTGAAAAAACACTTTCCAACAAGATTTGTCCAAAACGTTTTGTCCGAAAACGTTTTTGCATCAGTGTGAGCGCAGCCTAACTCGGTTTATCGGTTCATCGTTTTAATATCTACACGAGAATTTCTATCCCGTTTAAATTCTTTATTTATAGATACTTATACATTTTAATCACTTTAATTTTGTCTTCGAAAATTTGCATATTTGCAAGTCATTAGTATTGGAAATGAATTAATAGGAAAAGTGTTAATAATTAAGAATTCCATCAAAACTTGATTGTGCACAGTGCTTTTATTATGAAGTTCAAAATACAAGGTATGTATTTGGAATATTCTATTATAAAAATATTAGATCTTAATTAATTAAAAACTAATAGTTCTAGAAAAGCAAAGGCTTTTACAATAATCGCTTTTCCTACAGCTCAAATTAATTTTTTTTCCCCTGTATATACGAGCACTGCATCAAAAGTATTCGCCTACCTCTCTTTGGTAAAGAAAGGGACAGTTAATGAGTTACTCATTGGTAGATTATTTTTCTAGAATAATGATAATAAATAAATAGAAATTATTCATTTTTAAATAAAAGTTTTGATATTTAAATTCTAATAATGATTTTATTTTCAAAAACATCTATACTAGCTAGGCGAATACTTTTGACGCAGGGCTCGTAATATTACTTTTTCTTATTATTTAATATATATACAGAATAAATAAACTTAGTTTCTTTCATTAGAAATGCACTAATTAAGAGTTTTGTATTTTTGTCGCCCGTTCGTATGTACACGAAACCACTGTGCAAAGGTCCTTATAAAATTATGGTTTTTTTTTTAAATAATAATTTTGCTTTTCAGTGATGTTATCTAGCGAAAGTAGTTGGTGATTTCTCCCTCGATTACGGTAGCGTGGTGGACATAAGAAATAGATTTGTACGCTGCGAATCCAGGTAGGGCAAGTATCTATTTTTCTGTTTTTTTAATTTAACTCTTTTTCTGAAAATCTTCCAAACAAATTTTCTGGGCAGTTGCTGTCTATTTAGAAAACTATTATTGTACCGGGAATTTTGCATTCCATACAGAATTTGTCCGGAAAATAAATTAACTTAAGGCCTGATATATTCACCTCCAAGTAAATTTATCTGGTGATTAATTCCCATAGTAACTATTGTGATCACAATTGTTGCTATGGGAATAAATCACCAGATAAATTTACTTGGAGGTGAATAAATCGGGCCTTAATTGAATTTTTTTTAGTTCCACTTCAGGTTACAGAAGGGATGCAGACAGGTGAGTGCTTTATTTTTTCTTGTAAACTTGTGCAAGTGTGAATTTGTTTAAAGGGGTCACCGTCTCTCTAACTTCTTCATAGTTCCTATAAAAGATATCTGTTTGCAATTTTAGGGGTGTATTTATCATTCGTAGAAGAATACGTTAACCGGCCATTTTGTCCGGTAAAGAATGGGCCATACTTCAAGGGTGGCTTCTTTGGATCAAAATAAATCGATTTAGATCAATTTATCTTACTACAATTTTGCTTCATTAAAAAGTTATGGCCTTTCAAAGATAATTTTTTTATAACAATATTTTAGCAAAACTCGCTCATTTTTGGAGACATTTAATTGTAATTTGGTATTTAGAGGTCTCTTGTACTGCTGAATCTGAATATCTGCTTATTTTTAACGTAACGTATAGAGGGCGCTCTAGAGACCCTAACATTCTCTTGTTTATTGTCGTACTTTTTTTTACGTGAATATTTTTAAAATATGTTTCGTTTTTTTGAAACGACATTTAATTTACTTTAAAAAAGGTATACTTGTCACATGTCGCTAAAGTACACCAGTTTTGAGAAAAATGGCTTTGAATGTGAAAATGTTGAATACTTACTACACCAGTAACGCTACTTCAGGATGAAAAGACAATTACCTAAAGTTGCACACCTTCGTAATTTACTTAAAATTGAAAAAATTTTACAATTCCACATTTAAATCAACGATACATTACGTAAAAAATTCTTATTGTGTTTGCTATGGCCGCGTATTTCACTCATAGTTTAATTTTCAACTCCAGATTACTCCCATAGTAAAAATTATAAAAACAGTTCTTCCCATGGAAATAAAGTGAAGATTAAAGTTAAACTGTAACTGAAATACGGGTCTATGTGCCTGATTCAGTGTAGACCTAAAACAGTAATATTCAGCATTATCATATTCAAAGCCATTTTTCTCAAATTTGGTATACTTTAGCGACATGTAACAAGTATACCTTTTTTAAAGTAAATTAAAAGTTCTTTCAAAAAAATGAATATAATTAAAAAAATATTCACGTTAAAAAAAAGTACAGCAATAAATAAAGGAATATCAGGATCTCGAGAGCGCCCCCTATATCTTACGTTAAAAATAGGAAGATATTCAGATTCAGCAGTACAAGAAACCTTTAAATACCAAATTACAATTAAATATCTCCAAAAATGAGCGAGTTTTGCTAAAATATTGAAATAAAAAAATTATCTTTGAAAGGCCATAACTTTTTAATGAAGCGAAATTGTACTAAGATAAATTGGTCTATATCGATTTGTTTTGACCCAAAAAAGCCACCCTTGAAGTATGGCCCATTCTTTACCGGACACCCGGTATAATGATTAAAACTAATTAAGTTACGAAAACGTGAATGATAATTTAGATGATTTGGACTCCAAATGAAAACGTGAATGGTAATTTGGGTGATTTCCCTCGCTTAATAAATCCAAAGTGAACAATGCGTTTAAAATCGAAAAAGTAAACAAGTATATTTTGTCTGTCCATTTTCAAAAATTACAAGGATGTCAAAATGCGAAGGAAGATTAGATGACATTTCAGGTCATGGCTGCCGATATGTATAACCGTCATTAATCAACATTTAGTCAAGATTTCTCTTGTAGTTTCCTTGTCCCTGTACCTTGATACTTCTGTGGTAACTCGTGTATCTATTTATCTAGTCGTCTGTTAGCTCTTATTAGTTGTTGCACCTTTTCACAAGTTCGATGTGTTTTCGGATGTTCAGACCTTCCATCATCTTTCACATCTCGGCCTTTTCTAAATCCTTTATAACGTGTAAATATTGCAGATTTCTTCACCATAAAGTTTAACTTACATACATATTTGCAAAATTTAAGCCTAATTTGTTTATCATAAAATCTTTTAAACGGACACTAACCCTGGTTTGCACCGAACAAAATAAGCTCAGCTTAAATTTAAGCGTCACTTAGAATGTGACTTGTTCAATATCGTGTAACCTGAAATATCACATTATAAACACCACTTAAATTTAAGCTCAGCTTAAAGTGGTTGGTGCAAATGGCCATTAATAGCGCACAAACACTTAACGTTTCGTCGTCGTTCGACAGCTTCGTCAGAAGTTGACGAACGACGACGAAGCTGACGAACACAAACACTTAACGTTTCGTCGTCGTTCGACAGCTTCGTCAGAAGTTGACGAACGATGATGAAGCTGTCGAACGACGGCGAAACGTTAAGTGTTTGTGCGCTATTTAGTGTCCGTTTAAAAGATTTTGTGATACAATTTTCATCGGACAAGAACCAACTTTAAACCTAATTTTTTTATTAAGTGCTATTCGAACAAACAGGTGTGTACATACAAGATGTTTATAAAGGTTTCTTTGATAAGTTGGCTGTGATATCATGCGCATGACTGCATTTGCTGCCTTCTTGAAAAAAGGATTATGTAAGAGTCTTACCTGGGATTACACAGTTACAAAACAAGAATAACTTGAGTCTTGAAAAAGATTTACATTAACATTCACTGACGTGTATGTATGGCTTTTAAAAATTTTGACAGTACTCCCCTCAGCGCCTCTTGTGAGTTTTTAAGTAATTGCAGTTGTCATTAAGTTACCGTTAGTAGTTTTGTAGTATCTTTAATAGGGAGCGCTGAGGGGAGTACTCTATGGCATGCTTTCTTGGAACTGAATTTTAGGCGAATTGAAACGGCCATACATACACATCAGTGAATGTTAATGGAGCTGGCCATGATGAAAATACGAGTTGTTTCAAATTATTAGTGTACATTTGAACTTGAATATGGTAATGTATTTCAATACCAGGAAGCTCAAGTATTATGTACTACAATCGTAAATTGTCATAAGAGTGATATTATTCCCATGCAATGAGTCTCAAGAAATATTTTCACATCACTAATTCACAAATCACCACGCCAGGCGGCGCTGAACGCAGAGATGTGCATGGCGCCTATGGCGTAAACAAAGAGTGAATATATGTACACAGCAATAAAATAAATTTCAGCAAAAGGCGAAACCTTTAATTGCAGGTCAACGACATTTGCAATTGACAGATTGCAGAAAATAAATAGTAGTAGTAGTTAATAAAATAATATTAATATTAAAATCGGATTTCATAGCCAGCTTCATCCAGAAATACTTGTAAACACATTGTATGAAGTTTGACAACCGATAACTTGACTTTATTTTTACTTATCAATGTAATAGTAGGCTACCGATAGTCCAAATAAATTTTTGATATATGAAGGCCTTGGAAATGAATACACATGTCACAGTCTATGGCATTACGCGTTCAAGGTCATGAAGTTTTTTTCTTATTCGTAGAGTTACAGGTAGTGAATTTCAATTAATCACTTACTTAATCTGCACTGCAATGGCTCCTTCATTACAAAATTGCAAAAATTGAACAGTACTATTGATTATTCAATAACTTAGGTTAAGTCAAATTGTCAAGTTGAGAACCAAAACAATTATATGGCCCAGTTTCATAAAACGTAGGTAGTTAACCACTCGTTCAAGTTAATCGTGTGATTAAGCAATATCATTGGAGGAAAGCTTAAATTTCCTCCAATGATATTGCTTAATCACACGATTAACTTGATTGAGTGGTTAACTACGTCTTATGAAACTGGGCCTATGACATGTGTATTGTTTTAAACGATCTACTTAAATCAATAAATTATTTGGATGTATCTTATAAGATCGTTGCTGGTGTGATATTTTGACGTAAATTGTTTAATGCAAGTTGTATTTATGCTGTTCCAGAAACTTTATCATTAGACCTCGTATAGTGAGTAGCAAGTGCTAATTTTGATTCTAAATTAAAAATTAATTTTCCTCAAGAAAATTAAACAACATAAAAACAGAGAACATATAATTAAGAAGAAAAACGTAGACGGTTTTAGAAGTGTAAGATTCCTTAAATTTAATGTACACTTGTGTGCAATAAAATTAAGCACACGTTTCAAAAATAATATTTCTGCCAACTTCTAAGGCAGGGTTTCGTTATAGGTACAGTTTTTAGGTTTTAATTTGACTTTGCCTCGCATTTCATTCTGACAAATTTATCTTTGTTCTTTACGTCCGTCCGCTGTAAACTGTAATATTTCAGTGTGATAAATTTTATTGCACAGAAGTGTACTCTAGGTACGTTAATGAAAGCATTTATTTGCTTGAGTATGTGAGGAGAAAGAATATTCTTTTTTCGCTGCATAAGAAATAATTACATCCTGAAGTAGTTGCTCTACTTTTATCAATCGCAATCCTTCTCGTCGTTCCATTCATCAGTAAACAAATACAGTCAGTTTTCTGGGTCGAATCTTGTTAATTTTTACTGAAGGAACTTCAAGGAAGAAACATCACATTTATTGAAGGAAAAGGCACATTTGCACGGAAAAAGAGAAGAATAAGCAGAAAAATAAACCATTTAAATAATTAAAAGAAGACAGAAAAAAAAGTTTCAAGTTTTTTTTTAATCTAATAAAATTAAAAAATTCTCTGTTGATGTAAATATTAATCACTTGAAAATGTAACTGTGTCTATTAGATAATGTTTGCGATTATATAAGTTTTAATCTGATTCAATTAAATCATTCTGAACTGTATTATTATATTTATTATTAAGCGAGATATTTTATAATCTAATATGTGTTATGTTCAAAAGACTGTGTCGACACGCAATATAAAGTTACAATAATTACAAGAAGAGCAATTCTTATTATGTATTAATTATACTTCTAATATTCTTTTCCAGAATTACATTTTCATTGACCGTTAAAACAGGTCATATATCTTATGAAGATGACAAATCGACTCGATTTAGTTTCTAATTTTTTGTGAAATTTAATTCTTTAATTATTAATTAAAATAAACGTATTTCAAACATTCCATCGCTCCCAAAAAATTCTACGAATAATTATGCAATTAAATTTTAATTAAATTAAACGAGATTACTTATTGCCCAATAAAATAAAGCATTTATGTTCACTGCATGTTTGTTTTTAATTATCTATTGCTTCTTTGTATTTGTGTACAATCAATTAATTTTTTCATCTTATTTGATGTCAGTAATTGCAGATTGCAATTACGTGAAGAAAGAGCAACATTATAAGCTTAAAAACTAAAATTGTTTTAAGTAATTATAATTTTATTGCTGTACAATCACATGATTACATAATCTTATTTTTATTAATTATTAATTTTAGAACAGGCAATTTTTTATATGGATTTTTTCGATATTTAAATAAATACGACGATTAATGTCAACAACAAAAAAATTGAAGTACATTAAACATTAAAATATTTTTTCAGTTCAATGATTCCTTGCTTCAGCTTTCTAATTTTTTCTTTTTTATTTTGTATCAATAATATACAAGAGGCGTCGCCATCTTTTTGAAAATGGAAAACGAGATAAGAAGTTATTTGTTTAGCATTAAAAAAGGTCTTTCCGCGTTATTTGATGTCTTAATTTTGACGTCATAGTGTTAGCAGATATACCGATTGTTTCACTGAAACTTGAAAAACGGCAGAGATAAAGGACAAGCTATACAGGGTGTCCCGTGACGTAATATCACCACTTCACCTATTTTCAGAATTTTTAAACTTTATCTCAAAAAGTGTTCGAAATGACCTCCGTTCTTTGCTAAACACATTCTAGCGCGCTTCAAAAGAGGTCTAGTTGGCTTTGAACACCTTTTGAGATAAAGTTTGAAAATTACAAAATACGTTGTATTCTTGAGAAACGGTTTGTTTTATTAGAGTTTTTTTTTTAAGTTTGAATTGATTATTAGGTGAACGGATAAATGATTTGATGAAATTTAAAATTTAAAAAAATAAAAAATTAAACATTAAACACCCAGTATTTTTGAAACGGTTTACTTTAGAACAAAACTTTATTAAAAGTTTTTTACTTAGTTTGAATTGATAATCACGTAGGTGAAGTGGTGACATTACGTCACGGGACACCCTGTATTATGAAATGAAAGATATAAAACGAAGCGTTCGCTTGATCAGGTGTACATGTATATTCTAGAGAGAAGGTTCATATTATAAGAATAAAATGATTTAAGACAAGAGCATGTAAAATATTACGCACGTTTTCAACTTAAATTGAAACATATGGTATATGTGGCTACATTAGATAGAAATAGGAAAATATTTAACCGTTCAATCTCTAGCACATGGTGTTCCTCAGGATTCAATGTTGGGCCCACTTATTTTCATAATATCTATGAATAATTTGTCGGTACATACATATAACTAACAGTTTGGTGGTCAATTAAATATGACTTTAAATATAATAATCTATAATAGTTATAACCTCAACGTGTACTGATTTTGTTATCTTCTGATAGTATTTGTGTTGTATAAAGTAGGTTCTGTAAATACTTGATATCACGGTTGATTTTTAAAGAAAAAATCTGAAGTAAATAAAATGTCCTTAAGATAGAGTTGATTTATTATCTCCATAATCTAGGACAGATAGTATTAAGAACAATTGTTCTAAACATACCTTTCCAGTACTCTGAAGAAGTTTCATCATGGCTCTGATTCCGGATGTTGTTGCCGGAGCACTATCACCTAGAAAAATTATAGCAAGACAAATACAAACAAAAGAAAATTTTTATTTATAGCTCAATTTTTAGAAGTGAACTTTTTTCACTAGAGTTTTTCTTTTAATATTTTTCTATACGTAAATATGTTTCAGTCATAATTCTTAATTAACATACTATCTTCTGATATGTTGGAATTCACTTTTTGAAAAATCTCAATCAACAATTAACGATTTTAAAATTGTTTTGCAAGAATAAAATTTATAGAGTATAGGGGAAATAAATGTTTTGTGGTAGGTACGTACACAGTTATGAATGAGTGTTTATTAATTCATTTTTGAACGTTTTGCTTTTCGTTCTGTAACAGTGAACGTGCAACGTTGCGGTTTAGTAAATAAGAACAAAATATTTCATTATAAAGTTACGCTCATTTATACACGAAGGTGATTCTCAAGTGAACGTAAGTACTACTCCTTAATGCAGTTACAACACTGTGAAATTTTTTCTTCCCCAACAGACTTCCTGTAAACTTGAAAAAAACTTGCATACCTGTTATAATTTGATTCGCAGATATCAAATCTTCTGGCTGCAGTTTTATCTCCATTTCTCTCAGTCTCGTGTTCAAGTCTCTGGTGTGCAAGAACAGGAAAAATGTGGTAGATATTGCAATCAATGCCACCAGCTCGCTCGTCCTGAAACGAAAAGAAATTCAATGACTAGAGTGTTTTCGTTTTGCAAGATTAATCGAAGATTCATGTAGTGAACGGTAAAAGTTGTGTGACGGAAGGTATAACACTGATGAATGGAAATGCTTTCCGTGATTGACGTTGTAAATTAAATTGACATCCGGAAGGCAAAAGGATAGAAAGTTTCATTAAAAATTTCCCAGATTATCAGGATGAGTATTTCACTACATTAGTCATAGTGTGTGGTTTATTGTTTGATGTTAAGACAAAGCAATTTTATTGTTCGAAAATAATAAAAAATGAGATGAATTTTCACTAAAGTTAAGTTGCAAGTATTTGTGTTTTAATGCTGTTCATTGATGCTAATATTAATCATATACAGGGTTTAATCGAATAAGTTTCACTTACTAATACTGTAAGTTGCTGGTTTATCAGTGCGTCTGCTGTTTTTATAAACACATCGTAAAACGATAAATTCCGCAAATGTCACGGTCACTGGGTCAGTGCCACCCCCAACATAATTCGGTAATGAAATCTTCGTCCATCTGTTCTATTAAATAATCGATAATATATATAATTATATAAAATTATATTATAAATATAATTATAGAAAATATATAATATATAATATATAATAATATATAATATATAATATATAATAATATATAATATATAATATATAATAATATATAATATATAAATATAATTATAGAAAAATTGTGTGCAAATCGGTTTTGATTGCAGCAGATTCCCCGAGCAGGCTCTGTACAGCTGTTTCAGGCCTAGTTGGGCCTTCATCAGCAAAAAGCGATTGCAAGATGTCGCTACTTAAATTGTTTGATAATAATTATATTATGATATTCCATACTTTGTAAACAAATAACCCACCACGTGATTTAATCTGTTGATTTCACGTGTCAAAATGATGAATGCATGTTTTAAGTACATTGATTAGAAACAAATTGGTGACGGGAGAATTTTGAGGATGCGAATTTTTTTTTTGGTTCCGTCAAATAAATAAATGCGTTGACTGCACTTAATACAAAAGTGTAGTTTAACGCTTTCTCTAAGTTTTTAGAAGAGCATTCTTAACATTGACATTTTTCCCAAACGTATGTCATAACTTCGCTTCTTTTCTTGTGTATTAATAGTGGTTACAGTATGTGAAACTTAATTGATTACACCCTGTATAGAAGTTAAAAATAATTTCAGTCTTTATGCACACGTGTTGTCGTAAATTTTATTACATTGTGGGTAAAACGTCTTTCAAAGGCTGTTATTTTATGAAAACGGTGTTGTTAACTCTTTTAAGGAGAATATGAATTTTAATGAAAGTTCGTACGAGATGTAATTTATAATGGTGATCGGCAGAGGTGTGTTGGTTAGTGAGATGTTATCTAAAAGATCGTAGAAAGTAGTAATCTTCTAGACTTCCTAGATACTGACCCTACAAATTTTTTTACTTTGAGGAATACATAAATTTCTCACGTTGGAATTTTCTTCTGTTAAATATGGATATATGGGAAGTATGTATAATTGGCATAATTTTACATTAACTTCTATAAATAGTCCTGTCATAAAAACCAATTTAAAAATAGAATACTATAAGAAGATATGTGGATCAATCAAAACGATACGATTTTTAATCTTGAAAAAGTTATCAGTCTAGAGAACGAAACGTCAATTACACAATGAATAAAAAGTTAAAATAACAATCGGTTGGTGATTTCTACTTTTTGTATTTAGAAGATATTCATACGATATCTCTTTCCGTAATAAATCTATTCATATCTCGCATCTGCTGTAATTGTTTATTAAAATAGTGCTCTCAGATCTGTGCCTTTTGCGCCTTTCTCCGCTCTTCTTCTCGAGAAAGCTAAGAGTACTGGGCGAAGAATATTTATGTAATAATTACAGGTTTACATCTAGATTACTGAGACTTTCTAACTGGATGCTTAATTGTAGCGATTCAGTATACCCAGCGTGCATTTCTAATCGGTACTTTTTTCTTATTTTAAATTACCATGTTTTCCTGACCTATACACAAAAAAGAAAATAGGAAAAGGAAGCTATAATAAAACGGTTTAATTATCACTTCGTAGTTAGTTTATGTGCTGAATAAGCTATCGTGCATTTTGTGTACTTTAATTGCATTACCTTGACTTACAATTAGTCTGTGGCTTCATTACGAGATTATGCAATTACATAATTACGTTACAAACTGTGCAAGATTAAAGTTGTTTTCTTATTTATTTTATTTTTGTAAGTAGTGAAAGTAAGAGTCGTCGTAATTAAAGACAGATCAAAAGTGCTATACCTTTCCCATATAATTGCAAATTGCAGATTGAACTTTGAACGTTTTCACTTTAATCGAAAGTTTTTAAAACGAAACCTTTGAACTGTAACTCGGGTGCACACACGATTTTATGGCAAGTTAAATCAAATTTATCTTTTTTATTTATCGTTCCAATCACATACATATTCTAGGCGCAAAAATTCATAAGTACAAGTATCATTCGGTTCATTTACAATAGTTTTTTCTTGTAATCAGTTAAAATAGTTTTTCTACTTTGCGTTCACAATGAACTCATTGTGACACCAAAAACAGTTTCACAATGAAGCTCATTGTGAAACTGTTTTTGGGGAAATTTTAGTCAATTTTTAATTGAAAATATTTATTAGATTCTACAAAATAACTCATTATTTATTTGTTACTTAACAGAATATTCACAATGAAGCTGGATAAGAAAAATTAATAACTTGTTAAAGTGACTTTTGATTAAAACGAAAGGTTTTCAGTGTTGCCACGCATTACAACTAAAATTCCCCATATACCAAGAAGATCAAATTTTTGACAATATTTTTCATTTTTTTGTTCAATAAGTGACGCAAAGTAGAAAAAATGCTATATTTTACACGTTTCACAAGAGGCATTGTAACACTCGTTCCGTTGGGGCACTCCGAGCTTGCTACGCTTCGCTCGTCGTACCCCAACCCCACTCGTGTTACAATAACCCTTCTTGTGAAACTCGTAAAATAATATACTATTGTGACTATTTTTTTTAGCATTAAGAGATTACAAGTTTATGATTTGCAGCTTTTTGTTTGAAATTTGAAATATAAAGTTATTTTCTCTGTATTCAAGTAAACAAAGAGATAGAGAAGTAAGGATAGTAATTAAAATAATTTTAAGTAACAGAAAAATGAAAAACAAAACATGAAATCAAAATACACTCTCAGGCCATTCACATTTTGAAATGAAAAATTAAGTACATGTATGTACTTTAAGAGAACCAAAAATTATTAATTTGTTCAATTTTCACTTAAATTTTAGTTGTCTTCTTTTATTGCTTATTTTAATTATAGACAAGAAAGTGGTTGGAACTTATTATAACTAACTAAATAATATTTTAGATATTTTATACAAATGAGTTTTTTTTTTTTAGTTGACGTAAACTATGCAATTTTACATAATGTTCACACATATACGGTAATTGGTAAATTATGTTTACAAGTATAGATCTTCGTCTTTAATTTTGTAATTAATTATGTAACAAAAACGAAAGTTGAAAGTATTATGGATCATATGCGAATAAATCTGCAGAATGCTAGGGCGTGTGCAAATGTTGGTGGTGGTGGCGGTGGGTGTAGTTACTTCTTCAATTCTTTAAATGTTCGAAGCTTTTAAAAGAATTAAATTTTAATGCACTGGATTCTATTTATCGATAATGTTGACAGTATTTTCTAATTTTTTATTTTATTTTTCATCTAAATACATATTTTTGAGAGTTTTTATTATAAATTTCACTTACAGTTTTAGTTTTTTTTTTAGTTTAGTTTATTCATTTGCCGGTAGCATCGATTAACAATAAGAAATACAAAAAGATATGCACAAAGTAAATACAAATAAGAAACATACACATTAAAAAGTCAATGTCAGGTACTGTTAAGTAATACGATAAAGATATATGACAGATTAAAATTAAAAAGTGCCGGTAGTAATAAGTAATAAATAGTGGTGGTAGCCATAAGATAAGAACATAATTCAAATTTTAAAATTATTACATCGCTGTATTTATTACAATAACTACGTAACTATACTTTGTTTATTCAAAAGATATAGTAAATAACGAATTGGTATTGTAAATAACGACTTAAATAACGAATTGGTATTGCTTAATTTGACTTCGGGCGGAAAACGAGTGAGGCAGTATCACAATGGAGAAGGAAGAGAATCACGCCACGCTACTACGCGTCCGTTACGTGTCATTTACTTGATTTTATTACTATATCTGTTGAATAAACAGACTATACGTACAAAGTAAATTACCACTAGTAGTTCAGTGAAAAATCATATTATGAATGAAAATATTCGTCAATTGTATAGTAAACAGAGTGGGTAAAATAATTTTTCGCTTCGCGTTTGACAGAACTTCAGACTGAAGTGATTGCAGTTCAATAGGCAGCTTATTGAAAAATTTGACTCCACTAAACAAAAATGATGCACAGTCGATCACCTAGCTTTAAAAGCTAATTTTAGCTTACCAGTTCACCCAGCTCAAGATACATCGAGGATTGGACCCTGCTTTCGATTGAACCTATCTTCCAGCTGTCTAACTGATCTAAGGGAACATCTCAATTCAGTTGTGTTTAATTTTGACAGGAGTTGTGATGTCGACGAAATCTTCAACGAATTTTACAATACTATTCTAATGGCTGTTAGTGAATGCTGCCCCTGGACGCCAATGAAACAATCACGCAAGCCCCACGATAACCAATGGATCAACGAAAGAATAATTACATCCAGCAAGCATTTAAGAAATCTTTTTTGGCTAGCTGCCAATACAAGAAATGTAAACCTGCAAAATGAATACCGTCTACAGAAAAAGCAACATAAAAAGTTAATCGATGACACCAAAAAGCAGTATTTCTGCAACCTGATCACTACTGCTGAAAACAAACAAAAGAGAGCTTGGCAAATAGTCAACCACAGCCTAGGAAAAGCAAGAACCAAAAAGGAGATTTCACTAAAATACAACAACTCATTGATATCCAATAAAGAAGAAGTGGCCGAACTTTTTGCGCATCATTTCTCAAATGTTGCATCAGTTACCTTAAACCAATGCCTTGGTCCAACCTCCCAGACTACTCCAACAACAGGGATATTCAACTCTAAAACTTTTGCGTTTTTGCCTACTGACACAAACGAAGTGTACAAAATAATAAACAGTTTCAAAAACAATTGCAGTGCTGGAGTGGACAATCTTTCGGCGAAAGTGCTGAGATCCATTACAGATTCCATTTCCTCACCCTTAGCCCTCATTGTCAATCGGTCTATTGAATGCGGTAAATTTCCCTCTGCCTTAAAAACTGCGTTAGTGACCCCTGTCTTCAAAAAGAATGACCCGCAAGATTTAAACAATTATCGACCAATTGCAGTCCTAAGTGCGATATCGAAAGTCTTTGAGAAAATTATGGTCAATCGACTGACCCATTTCCTCGACTTTTGTAATGTAAGGTGCGACTCACAATACTGTTTCCGTACGGGTAGATCGACAGAGGGGGCCGTTATCAACCTTATAGAATATGTCTACCAATGTTGCGACGAGGGCCATTTTGTGGCTGGCCTCTTCTTCGATCTGACCCGTGCGTTTGACTGTCTAGACATTAACATGATTTGTGATAAACTTCACGCGTTAGGTGTAAGAGGTACTACCTTAGCCTGGTTTGAATCATATCTGTACGCAAGAACAATCCATGTTAAAATTCAAGATGTTAAGTCAAATAAACATACCTTAAGTCATGGAGTACCTCAGGGGTCCGTGCTTGGCCCTCTTATTTTCTTACTGTATGTTAACGACATGGCAACTCACGTGGAAGCATAAAGCTCGTACTATTCGCAGATGATACCACTATGATAGTCACAGCACGGACCCCCGAGGTTCTCAAACAAGAAGTTTGCGCCGTTGCGGAGAACTTTCTCTACTGGTGTACAAAAAACCGACTCATTTTAAATATTCAGAAGACTGTTGTTATCTCATTTTACAATAAGAAAAATCCGGGAAGCGAAACTTTTCAGTTTCAAAACGACAGAATTACTTCCTCTAGTACCACCAGATTTTTGGGAATAACTGTCGACGAAAGGCTATCTTGGCAACAGCAGATTGACGCGGTATGTAAACAGCTTAGCAAAGCTTTCTTTGCCATACTCCAGTTAAAGAAGGTTCTCCCATTTGACAAGTTAATCGAGATGTACTACGCGTTAGCTTATTGTTATCTAACGTATCACGTCACGCTATGGGGAAACACTGCCAATGTTCGCGGGGTATTTATAGCGCAAAAACGTTTGGTTAGGCTTATCTGCAACTTGCAACCCAGAGACTCCTGCAGAGAAGACTTCATAAGTAATCGCCTGTTAACATTTCCTTGTATCTATATACACAAGTGTATAATCCATGTAAAACTGAATATTGATGAATTTGTTATGAATTCTCACTATCATATGTATGAAACGCGCACCAAAAACCTACTTGCTATTCCGACGCACAACTCCAAAAAATTCGAACAGTCACCATCCTATATGGGAATCAAACTTTTCAATAAGCTACCTACATCTATCAAATCGCTAAAATATAAAAAATTTAAAACCACATTAAAAAAGCTTCTTCTTAGCAGGGGTTACTATACTGTCCCTGATTTTCTAGATGATGACCTGGAGCGCCACCTCAATCTCTTGTGATACTTGTAATTAACACTTACCGTATTATATATTATGTTTACTCTGACGATTTACACCCGTTTCTTTTATAATGGCTAAAGTACAAATAAAGATGATTATGATTATGATCTATGATGAGGATGATCTACTCGTAAATGATGTGGATATCTCGTATTATAATTGTGTGCATCACTATTCAGTAAGAAATCATTTTTATTTTTAAATATATATAGAATAGTTTCATACAAGTATAAGTTCACTACCGTCATTATTCTCAAATTCTTGAATGCATCTCTACAGCTCTCTCTGAAGCCTAAGTTTGCAATTGTTCTGATAACTCTTTTTTGCATTTTTAATATTTTATGAAAATGAACGGATTGACCCCAGAAAGTTATGCCGTAGCGCAAAATGGACTCAAAATAGCCATGATAGACTATTTTTGTATTAGTTAAGTCACTCATGTTTTATTTTTGATATGGCATATGCAGATCTGGCTAATCTAGTTAGGAGAGATTATGTTGGTTTTATCAACGTTAATTAGTAGGCGATTTATTTTGAACCAATGTTTAATTTGTTTAAGAATTGACAATAACGAGTGTTCAATTAAAAAAACGGTCTAGATAGCTGTGAAATTATTCTGAACATATGGCGTAGGGTTCTTCATATGACTAGTGTCACTTGCATTTCTAACCTCAATTTAACTCAAAGAAAAACATTTCAAAAATAAACATTTATTACTGTAACTTATAAAACTTTTTACAACAATTATAATAAATGCTGAAAGTGTCTACCTTCTTCTTGAAAACATTTCAAGGTTCTATACTTAATTGCGTTCATCAGGTTTCTTTAAGACAGGAGGAGATGTCTTCAGTTCTTGAATTTTATTAGCAATCCGCTGTCTTAGGTCATTTAAATCAGCAACTGATGTGGTAAATATGGAGTTCTTTATGTAAGGCCACAAGAAAAATCACAAACGGTTAAATCACAGGACCTCGGACATCAAGTAATTACAATGTCCCGACTAATAATTGTGTCTCCAAAAACTTCTTCAAAGCACCTTGCCACAGAATACGTCCAATTTCCATCAATTTTTGCACAGAAATTTACAAAATACCTGCCAAAATATTCCAAAAAACTTCGAGCAGCTTTCGAGTTTTGTTAACACAAGGTTAACCGCCGTCAACTTGTCAAAATTGAAATATAAATGAAGTTAATCATGACACACGTTCCTGACAACAAAAGCGTGTCACAGCCTTCTTGATCGTTTTTTTTATTGAACGCTCATTATTTTAGAATGTAGATTTGAAAATTTTGAGCGTGTACACAGATACATGTACCGTCTGCATACATAGTGACATCGACATCGCCCGATATGTTCTGAGGAAGATCATTAACGTACAGGTTGAAAAGCAAGGGTCCTGAAAATGATTGAGCATCCTTCGATATGAAAAACTCGTAGAAAACTCAATTAATAAACAAACCGTGCACAACATACGAAGGCTATTATTGTCACCTGACCTTGAGTATTCAAAAACGCGAAAATTATCTAGGCCGAAGGTAGTTTTGATCATCTTTGGGTATTTATTTTCTCAAGGACGCTCAATCATTTTCGATCGCATTGTAGTTGTTTTGCTAGAGAGAAAGTTCCTGATGGTATACTGGTGTCTAAAAGTATCCGAATGAAAAGCAATAAAATAGTTCGAATTTGACCCTTGTGGTAAACTTCCACAGTGCCAGGCGGTCACGCCGGTCGTCCGAATACTTTTAGACACCAGTATACCAAACTTATCCGAATGTTTAATTTCAACCACTTGTTCACGTTGCTCAAGATATGACCGTAATAAGCTTAGTGGTATCTCTCTAATTCCATAAAACTCCAATTTGTCGAGTAATATACTATGATCAACTAAGTCGAATGCTTTTGATAAATCGCAGCTTATCAAAGCAACCAGGTTGTTACTGTTTAATTTATCATATATGAATTTCAATATTTGTTGTAACGCAGTAGCTGTTGATAACTTAGATCTAAAACCATGCTGATACTTTGTTAGTAAGTGACTATTTTCAAGAAAAGTGGACAATCTTGAATGAATTGCTTTTTCTATGATTTTTATTACGCAGCAAAGTATGGATGTTGGTCAGTAATTAGTTACAGTCTGTAGTGTTGTAGTTATTCAAAACGACATATATGTTAAAAAAAATCTTGAATAATATGTTAAACAAACACTGTCATAGTAATTATGCAAATTTCAATGCAATCACTGCAAGAAGTAATAAAGCACCGACTTTGACTCACAATAAGTTAGAAGTACCTAAATAGTAAAGCTTTGACACACGGTTTGATCGAATTCTTTCAATTCTAGAAATAGAAATGTCAGGAATATGCCCAGAATAAAAAAAACTCGCCGATCTATTATGTGAACATGTCGGTTCTAAAACTAATTGCAAGTACCCAAACATAGAAAAACAAACTCATTTTAACTTACTTTAGCATTATTTTGTAAAGGTTAACAGTAAATAATATTTATACATGAAGTTATTTTACAAGTACCTTAAGCGTTTAGTTATTTAAATATAAGTACAGTCGCGAGCGTAGAAAATGAGCCACGTCTTAAAGCTAAAATCCCCAAAATCTAGCTGTGTGGTGATACTTTTCGATTTCAGAAAAATGTAATCATCGTTGAGATGTCATTATTATGTTATTATAACATTATAAATTAAGCTGTAACGTGTAACACGTTTAAAAATGTCGTTCGAAGATGGATACTATAAAAAAAGTGTCCCGTTTTTTGCGCTCGCAACAGTTCAAGCACTGTTGCTGTTGCATGTACTTAAATACAAGTACAAGTTCTAAAAAAAAGTACATGCATAGCTTTGGCATAGGAATGTCTAAAGAACAGAAATCTTTCATATAAATTTTCTTTCCTCATCGCCATTGTTAGAAATATTATATAAAAGCTTTGATAACTGTTGTTAAAACGTTTCTAATCCTGTAAATAAAAATTAGTTCATTGGCATCGCGTGCGCGCTTTTCTTTTCGGTGAACACGCATATAATGTGCGCCGTGATATACACATAATGAAATGATATAATCAATTTGATAGCTACATGTGTTTGTTATCAATAAAATATATCAGAAATACATTTCATTAAATACGTACTTGGTTTATTTTAATGCAAGTATAGGAAATCTAAAATCTTAATTATAAGAAAAAGAGAAGAGCTTTTGATGCTCTACCTTTTAAATAATAATAATAATAATGACTTTATTGGCCGTAACAGTACACATAAATACAAATAAAGCTCGGTGCAAATTGATTAATAAATAGATCCATTAAACATAAACATATTAAAAACTGGAATTAATTCACAAAAAATTCAGAGTCGTGATTTAATTCATACTATGATTTCCGGTAATCTAATTTATGTATTGCTCTTTCTAATTCATAGTACGCAAGAGTTCTCGAGTGAAAGTAAAAGAAGTTGCCATATTAATACATTTGAAATCCAAAGGAGCGTTCGAATAAAAAAAAACATCACAAATTATGTGTACCTACCGTTGCTTAGATGATATGCATTCACGATACAAATGAATAAATGATCGTTAATCATTGGCATGGCATATACTACATATATAAATCTGAATAACTTTAGTATAGGTAACTTATATAATTATGGATCATTATTTTTTTTTAGAAAAGTAAAACGTTTCGAACTCGGACAGAATGGGCTTTTCAAAGAAGTAATAAAGGTAGGTGAAAGAGTATATGGGCTTATCGCAGACACATATAACGTGTAAGTACTATAACAAGTCCGGTTAATAACAGGAAAACTAGTTTTCTACACAGACGGGTCGTCATTCTTCATATGGGTACCCTCATGTTATTGCCTTGCCTATCAAATCTACTGTTACGTTCTCTGAAGAAGTTTTTATGCGTGCATCAAAGTATTACGAAGAGAAACTGTGTCTGGTTAGTTCAGTGACTTCCGATAAGATTAAAGAATCACTCTAGGGAGTGGACTTCTCACGTGAAATTTTTTATTGTGATTTATATAAGGTTCGCTTGTTCAGAATGTTTAATGCATTTTTAAACACCAAACAGTTATATCAAACAGTATTATAAATGATTCCTAAATAAAAATGTATATTCTTACTGTATACCTAATCTGTATATTGCTCCAAAAATAAAAGTAGTCATTTAATGAAGTTAATACTTAACTTCAACAAATAAGAACGACTACTTTTTTTGAGCAGTGTATAATGGTATACGAGCCCTGCGTCAAAAGTATTCGCCTAGCTAGTATATCTGTTTTTGAAAATAAAATCATTATTAGAATTTAAAACTTTTATTTAAAAATGAATAATTTCTATTTATTTATTATTAGTCTAAAAAAATAATCTACCACTGAGTAACGTATTAACTGTTCCTTTCTTTACTAAAGAGACGTAGGCGAATACTTTTGACGCAGGGTTGGTCTATCTATTAATTATAGTGAGTAAATAAAAGATAGAATAATAGAAGCCGCATGAGTAAACGAAATACCCATGTAACACACCAGGTATAGAATATGTCTAATACACGTTATGAATTTAGTCTAAATGTAGAATATTATAGACTAGTATTTATACATATGAGTGACAGTCTAACTAACGTCTTTTTATGGGATAAATATAACGTTTACACAAAATGTATATTTATAGGGTACGCGCAACGTTTATACATGGTTTATACTAGACGTATATTTTGAAACTATAAAATTATTATAATTATATATTTATATCATTACAACTTATTCTAAAGAAGCTGTCAAACGTACAGGGAAATGTTGAAATTTAATTCAACTTTACCAACTGTCTGATCATTTGTAGTGATTATATATTTTGTTATCATTTGTAATGGACAAGAAAGTTCCTTCGGTTTTGACTTATAAACGACAACTTTAGTGAGTAACAGTTTAGGTCGCGTCATCTCGCGGCGAAATTTATAAGTTACTCATATTTTAAGCTCTCATTTAATTTAGTGGTACAATGTTTACTATGTAGTAAGGGCCACAAGACAAATTTGGATAAATATTTTGAACATGTTACATCTAAACATTTATTATACTTTTTGAGATTATATTTTAAATTTTTAATGAGAAAAATTTATGTTAAAGTCCTACGCCTACATGATTTGAATGAAAACGTTTAATTAACGTATCACTTGTATCCCAGGATAGCTAGTACCATTAAAATACGAATATTTTTGGTATTCTATATACCATTACCAAAAATATCCCTATCTGTCGTGTATAAACCGTCTAATAAACGAAATGGTGTTGCTTGGGTAGCTACATAAATCTACGTTGCCGTTGTTAGCAAGGGCACCGAATTTGATTCACTCGCTTAGGAAAGATATCAGCGATGACAACGTGCTATTTTACTTCCACACACAAGTTTCAATCAGTCTGTCCTTCACTTACTCACAATAAACGCCTAGATAGTGCCGGCAAGACCAACAGTGTATAATTCTGAAATTAATCTTTACGAAAGCCTGAAAATCACGACTATGCACTTCTCGAAGTGCTCATCCTGTATTTAAAAAAAATGGGGGATTTAGTCTCTCTCTGTCCATTGTAAGCTCACATATAATTTGAAAGGGTCTATGTGTGACTTTTGGACTTTATGATTTCCTTATGTTACTTCTTTTCCAAATTGATTTGCATAAAATTCTATATTTTTTAAAATATTTTATACACTATGTCCACGGATTGAGTTACAAGAAGGAAAAAAATTATTTTCAATTTTTCAGAAAAAGTCACTCTTGACGAATTTGTCTGCTTCTTTTCGAGTCCCTAAAGCAGTTTTCATTTTTGGGTAACTGTCATAGTTATAGAAATTTTGGTAGTAGAAAATATTTTATTAAAAATTCAGTAGGCGAATTTTATTTTCAAAAGAGCTCGTATTGAAATATGCGTTAATTTAGGTCTTAGGAGGTGGTTTATTTGAATAAATTGTTTCTTTTATAATTTTTTGTGTAATTAAAATTTGAAATTAAACGTTTTGTAAACTGCTTAAGTTTAACAATAAACAGACACGATTTCATAAAAATAAGCTGTTATTCTAGATATTTTTTATGAATTGATGATTTTACATTGCGAAAAACTTTTCCTAATGACGTTTTGTCTAGTTAGTACAAAAAAGCTGCTTTAACTAAATACAAAAAACTTTTCTTTATCTACCACCGAGGCCTCCTTAATTTGAAACAATCAAAAATATACTGAAAATTAGTTTCAAACCAAGTAGGGTTCCCAAATTAAAATTTAATTTTTTTTGCCAATCATATTTCTTTGTAACTCAATCCGTGGACATACTGTATATTGTATTGGGTGCAGGTGTTCTTGTTCCCATTGCTTCTTTAATTTTAATAGAAGAATGAGGCTTGAAGAAGTTACTGAAGCGGTTGTATTATATGAAAATGGACGAAGTCCAAACATTAAAGCCAAAACATTAAATATGGCACCAAGTTGCTATTTCAGACGCTACAAATCGATATAATCAAACTGCTGGATCAGGTCATAGACGACCAACACACAGACTGGATGATCATTTTATAAGCAGGTCAACAGTGCTTCGAAATCGTCATCTGACAGCAAGAAACGTTGCTGGTCGATTAACTGAAGTTAGAGGAGTGATGATTTCTTCAAGTACAAACAGTAGAAGACTTCATGAACTGCTAGTACTGGATCTGCATTAATCATAGCACATCAAGGTTTCGATTTGCTGAAGACAACGGCAACTGGACAGTGGTCGATTGCAGTACTGTTTTGTTTACAGACGAGTTCCGTTCCAGCTTAAAGTATGCATTTGGCGAAGACAGGGAGAGATAAACTGAGTATGTCACATCCCAGAGGACCTCATTTGGCGGACGATCATTGATGGTTTGGGTGGGCATTTCATTAAATGCTCGGACAATGTTGGTAAATACGGAATCTGGATCTAGATTAACCATACCTTACCGAAGAGCAAGGTTGCGATTTGCTGAAGATAATGGCAACTGGACAGTGGTCGATTGGAGCACTGTTTTGTTTACAGACGAGTTTCGTTCCAGCTTGAATTCACCAAATGGGAGTGAACGTATGTATTTGGCGAAGACAGGGAGAGATAAGCTGAGTATGTCACATACCAGAGGACCCCATTTGGCGGACGATCATTGATGGTTTGGGTGAGCATTTCATTAAATGCTCGGACAGTGTTGGTGACTATGGAAAATGGAACAATTAACGCTGATGGGCATACATCGTACTGTTTTGAAGATCATGTTATCCGTTTCGCTCAAGTTTCAAGTTAATGCGAGGCTTCACGTAGCAATTAGATTAAGAGAGTAGGTAGGCTCATCCAGACCTTAATAAAATTAAAGAGACCATTGCCTTTGGTACTGTTTGGCAGACCCAGAAGCTTTTCGAGAACTCCAGGAAGCACTAGAAGTAGAGCATACGCAAATGAATAAAGACACAGTTACGTCGAAAATTTGAATTTGAGTTAACGTTGTTCATTCAATATTATTTCTAATTTTTTGATCGTACTTCCAATAAATGGCAGAAAAAATGTATGCTTAATATGTTGGATATTTCTTTCGGTTTCCTTTTTGTTGACGAGCAGTGTAAATTTCGTTTCCACGAGCACAGATTCAGGTTTATGTCAACAATTTGGTCGTTCTTATCTCAAAGCAAGTTTGTTGAGAAAGAATGAGAAAAAGTCAACTTTTGGAATTGGAAATACAAGAACCAGAATTTTCAAGCAGAAGATTTTGAAGAAGTTGATCGTTTTCATCGCCAATATTTTATATCGATGTGCAACGCCTCTGCCATCGCAAGTTTTAAACATACTAGAATCTATCAACTTCAAATTGATCTATCTTTAACAACACCATTTTTAGAAATAGAGGTTAGTGATTTTTTCGCGGATATCCTGAAAGAAAAGAGCAGTTCTATAATAGGTCTGTATCCTGCACTGGTGTACACTAGTGTACACTTTTTTTACGAAATTTGCTCTAATGAAGTCTGAATTCTTTGATAATGTATAAATACGAATCATACTTATTCATACTGACATACCACACAAACATTTCAAGTTGCTTTAAAGCGTATTTTGCGAAAAAGTATGCATTAGTGTACACCAGTGCAAGATAACAAACAGACCTAACATCTTTACTGCGATTGTTCGCAGTTGGAGAGCGCTTTACGAAAGCGAAAACTTTTATAGTATACGCATTTCTGTCATGTGAAGACATAAAACTTGAAAAAGTGAAGACTTTTTCACTTTTCAAAGAAACAGTTGATATGTATTCTAGAAGGAGCAATATTGTTTAAATAACATCAGCTTTTCTTGACCTATCTCCATATTCGACTTTTTTAAACATGAAAATCCAAAATGACATCTTTAAGAAACGAATAATATTTTCTGTTTACCTTGAGTTACAGGTTAATTTGAAGTGGATGAAGTAGTACAACTCTCCATTAACTAATGGAATTAATATCTTTAATATTCATTTAGTATACCATTAAACCATTATACGTACATTTCAATTTCAATGTCAATCATTTTACACTATCGAAGAACAATTTAACAAAGGCAATTAAACTTTGTAATTTACGATCGCGTACGCGACAAGGAAGTAATTCAATTAAAGATGAATTGCTAGATTTCATTTGAATGTCTTCAATAGGTAGGGTACTTGACGTATAAAATTTATTGCCCATAGAAAATCAAAGGCGAGCTGGCACTCCCGCGCTGTCTTCGAAAAGTAGCTTTCTTTTAAACGCATGTCTTGTGTTGTACGGATGTGAAAGGTGATGGTAGATGCTGTAGACGTTCACCTCGGTCACTAGAAAATTCTGAAGGTCTCGGGCGCGATGCCGTTAACCTGACTATCTAGATTAGGTTCTCTAACAGTAGCGTGTGTGCACCCATTATTCTTATACAGACCATAAAGTGTGAAGTTGTAATTTTTTTTTAATGTATACCTAGGTACATACATGATGACATTAACAGTAAGGTGTTATAGTTTAACACAAAGGCTGCCGAAAACTTGTCATTCTTCAATGGATACTTACATAGGAAAGAACACACATATATTTAAGTACCGTCGTGATAGGTTCAATTGTTCAATATAATATCTGACATACATATTATGCTGACAACATTATGGAAGTGTCAACGGTTGATATTTTCTTTGTCTCTTCTCTTATAAATGTCAATAAGATAAAATACAAGATTATATACATGGAAAATTCTAATGCATAGTTTCCGTTGCAAAATTGGGGAAGTGATTTATTTACTTTTATAAGTATAACATTCCTAAACTCTTTGATTTTCTTTCCCACGATATTTCGAAATTATTTAAATCTACCCACACGCATTCACTGCCCATAAACAAGTACTACTATTTACTTTTTCCTAATTGCATTCAATAAATTATCTCTTTCTATGGATTACTTTGCTATTAAAGGACTTAAGTAAATACTGAAGTTAATGAGAAAAAGTATGTTTCAAAGAAGGAAATAGCACGTTTTAAATTACTCAAATTATTCCCGTGCTAAAGGATAAACTAGTTACATGTGAGCAGACTTTCTTTTTAAATAAAGAAAAATGAAAGGAAGAAAATATATACACTCTTAATTTAATTTTAAATTTTATTGTTTTAATAAAAATAAATGAAAACTGTATACTATGTATTATCATTAGATCATTACAATATAAAAATCAAAGAACGTTTTCAATTTAAACGAAACATATGGTATGTATGCAATAAGCTATATCTTGAAAAGTTTCAATACAAAATTATGAATTGCTTTATTTTTTCGATTTTCTCTTATAACACGAAACAATTTTTAATATTTTTATATTTCGAGCTTTGGTAAGTAATTTTTATCACAGTTTAAAAATCAGAACCTGTTTGTACTAGGTAAGCGTAACGTTGTTACAATACGGAATACCCAAAAAAATAGAACGTACTGTAATTTCCTTCCTAAAAAAGCATTATGTGTATATAAAACAAATCCGCAACAAAACTTTGCAAGAAATATGCAAAATAAAAAGAAACTGTAATTCAACTGGTTACTGAAGTAGGTCAGAATGAATAAAGAAATTACAATGAATTGCTGTGCCGTTGGAAAAGTTAATGTAAATCATGCCACTACTTCATTCTTCTTTATTCGTTTAGGTGTATCGGTAAATTCCTTCATTAAAGTCGGATTAACATTCATGATGCAAAAAAATGCAGATTGTAGGTTATTTAAATTTGCCAACACTCGAATGCGTCCTGTAAATTAGGTGAATTGCGTCGTTAGATTCGATAGCATATTCAAACCAAAACCACGTTGGCAAAATTGTGTTTATTAAATTAAGATTCAATTAAGGCAAAGAGGGTAATAGAGCGAACGCTCAGAAATTTTAATTGACTGTTTTAGAAATGCAATAAAAATTGGAAACGAAAACTACTTTACTATACCAGGACACCAATTAGATTTTAATTTCAAATTCTTCAAAAATTTCTGAGAACACAACTAAAAATTATAATAAATAATAATTATAATACAATTTGAATAATGATTATTAGTAGTTAGACATTTATTAAATATCTTAATTATATTTACCTAGAGAGACGAAATATGTAGTTAAAAAAAAATTCAAAAGTTGCTTGCTTTTTTGAAGGTTTAAAGTTATAGTGGAAATTGTTCCATTGGATTTCTTTTATGATAATCCTATTGCTCCGAATTGTAAGAAGGGATAGAAAAAAGACTCTTTTTTTTAAGCAAAAATATCTGCGATGGATATTCGAGAATATTTCATAAACGGAATGTATAAGGTTAAGGTGCAAAAATTATCTGATAGTTCAAACAACTGTAAAGTAGTTGATTAGACGAACTTAATAAAGTTGTCACGTAAAAGAAGATGTAAATCTTAAACCAAAAGGAAATCAAATAAATCTTACAGGAAAAAAGAGGCAGAATTAAACAAATTTCTCAAGTTTATAAAGTTTAGGTATAAACAAATTGTTATCATCAATATCAATAGTTATCATAAAAGGATGTTTTGAGTGCGAGGTGATGATTTAAGATTTTGTACAATTTTATACCAACAACAAAACTGTAATTGTTACTCCACCGGTAACACTTTACATTTTTCTTGAGAAAACTGTCGACAAACAGCGAAACTATGATTATAAAAGTTATCTGGGAATGGTAACTATAAATGTAGGTATTGCAAAAAAATTTGGTTGTAACTAATTGATTCTTGCTCCTGTTTATTTCTTTTGTGCGGTGGGTTTCTCAACAAAGTTATGATAATAATTGCTATGGCATGCATAGAAGAAGAACAAGAAACTACGTTAATTGTATTAATAAAGTTCTATACGTTTTATTAACCAATACTACAGTTTATTTTTTTTATATGCCGATCGATTGATAAGTTAAAGAACTTTTATATCGCTATTTCCTTCTAACTTTCGTGAAACAGCCTTGTGACTTTTGTCACGTCACATCATTTCGTCGTATATTTTCTTAACTCAGGTCTATAGTCTATACCTACGATCGGCATATAATAAAAAGATGAATTATATTCGCATCTTTGAACGACAGAGTCGCCGCGCGGAAATATGTCGAACCTGAAAATTGGCGTTGTGTGTTAGTGTGTTTGATCGTTTTTGGCGCGAGCTTGTAAAAAGGTAGTAAAACTAGTGAAAAAGTGTTGTATTTGCTATTATGGCTGCATATAAAAGTAATAGAATGTGTTCCGTACCGCAGTGTAAAAATCGCAAAAACCAGAATGTGTTTCCGCCAAATAAAATACTTGAAAAGAAATGGTAGGTTATTCTTAAAATTGGAAAACCGATTACAAGAAATATGTAGGTTTGTGTGCAGTGAACACTTCAATGAAGACAGTTTCTTTTATTTTGGTAAGTTTAATAATATTTATTTTTAGGTTAGATTAGGTGAGTACATGCAGACTGTAACAACGTGTTTACATTTTTCACTGCCGGCTTTACATGTGCAAGACGTCGTGATTATTTTATTTTCTAATATATTTTTTATTTTAATACGTGGTAGCTATTCCAAATACGTGTGAACTTTGAAGGCACATTGCGAGAATCTCAAGTTTATTGTTCATATTTTTTAAAATTGCGCATTCTACAATATGTCTTGCCTTTAAAATCGCCCTTCCCTCAATATACGGCCGATTAAACTCGCCCACTAACTCCATAATATGATGAGTTTCCACACAAGGCTCAAACATCGTGGAAGTTTCGAATTTTATTGCTACTGCACAACACCGTGGCTGTATTCGGCATAACGCTCTGGGCACGCTCTGAGCAGAAGTGTGAGAGAGAACGAATGCGTTTCAGTACATGTAAGAGTGAGAAAAAGGAATACTCCCAGCGTTATGTCGAATGCACCCCGTATTGCTGCAAACGTAACGCGCGCGCGGTTTTTAAGACCACTTGTCCGCCATATTGGCATATAGTCCCTAGATTACTAAAGTACGGCAATATACAGTTTAGGACCAAATTTTAAAAACTAGCCCAAACATGGCGTCTGTGTCACGTGACACAAACAGACTTGTGTATTTGAGTTGAATGAACAAATATTTGTCATGGAGACGAAAGAAGTTTTAAATTTTTTGGCAGTTGATAAATGTCAGCTCCCAAAAGGAATTAGAAATACGAAATAAATCATATTAAAAACACCATAATAAATAAGCCATATTAATCTAAAGACATTGAAGATATGATTATTAAAACCCTTTTGCTTAAAATTTTGAATTTTGATAGAAAAAAAAATGGAGTAGTTTTTGCAGGTAACGGAAATATTGCAGTTTTGAGTTATGTGTAAAATATTTGTGCTTGCTCGAAACTCGAAAGTGCTCGTCCGTGCCCCGTGGTGCTCCTGCTTTGTTCATTTGGACAACTTTCTGCAGAAAGGAATCACCCACGTTATGGTCAAACTGAGAAAACACTGATCTAAGTTTTGAACAATTCTAAAATTCCTAAACAATTTGAGGCCTATTGTATACTTGTGTAGTTTTAGACACTGACGTTTAAGTATCCCTACTGAGTATTTTCTTATACCTGCCATTGATATATTACGCAGAAATGAGCCAACCCATATGGTTCTGTTCTGCAGATCTATTTATTCTGTTTTTTTTTTATTTACCATCAAGTAGGTTGTGATTTTATTTTATTAGGTTGGCTATTATAGTAAAATTAGACAAATTAATTTCATGTCATTATAACATATGACAAAATGTGACACTTCAATTCAGATAGATCAACTAAACAGATTCGAAACAGACTTGATAAGTAATACAGCCAAAATTAAAAGTGAAGGGAAACGTTTTACAATTTATACAGGGTGTCCCAACAGTGTGTTCTCGGGCCATATCTCCATAAGTACTGAAGATAGAAAAAAATTTTCAATACAATTTCTTTTTTAATTTAAGAGATCTACAACACGAAATTATTTTCAACTATACAGAGTGAATCAAAACAGTAATGCCGGACACAACTTTTTTATTTCAAATGGCATGCCCTATATATGAAACCAAATTTGGATTGCCCATAAAATTGTAAACATTTTCTGTATACCATTGCCTATACCTAAACCTAACTGTTCTTGAGATATTTAACATTTTGTCTAAAAACTGCCATTTGCAGCCACTATTTTATCTATTGATATTTCTATTTACAGTTGGTTCTTGTCCGATGAAATTTGTATCACAAAATCTTCTAAGCGGACACTAAATCGCGCAACTATACACTTTACGTTTCGCAGTCGTTCGACTGCTTCGTCAGAAGTGAAAATTATGTTGTCAAAATAAACAAGGTTGTCAACGGAAACTGAAAAAGTAACTTGATTTTTTTTTTATTTTTTATTTTTTTATGTATATTATATTTATTTTTTAATCTAAAAATAATTTGAACATTACAAATGTTAAAAAATTGACAGATCTATGTTCTATTTAAGGAATCGAGAAAACTACAAAATGTATCGTTTAAATTTGCAAAATCAGTACGTTTATTAATAGAATTCGACGACATTTTTATTTTACACATTTCAATAAAACGTCTTTTGAAAATATTAGACTCGTAATATAAAATGTTAGATTTTGAAAATACTAACATTTTGAAATTTCTGAGATTTCGTTTATTACCATGACCACCCTGTAGCGATAAAAGTATATTTAATAATGACTTATGATAAGCTTATGTATCAACTACATCTGTACCAAAAATCTTTTTCTTAGGGTTAAAAATAAATATAATATCAATAAATAAAATAGTGACTGCAAATGGCAGTTTTTAGACAAAATGTTAAATATCTCAAGAACGGTTAGGTTTAGGTATAGGCAATGGTATACAGAAAATGTGCTTAGGTACATGGGCAATTCAAATTTGATTTCATATATAGGGCATGCCATTTGAAATAAAAAAGTTTTGTCCGGTACCACTGTTTTGATTCACTCTGTATAGATGAAAATAATTTTGTGTTGTAGATCTCTTAAATTAAAAACGAAATTGTATTGAAAATTTTTATGTATCTTCAATAGTTATGGAGATATGGCCCGAGAACACACTGTTGGGACACCCTGTATATGTGAATTTGGAAGTGAATACACCTCGTGATGAAAAGAAAATATCACAAGATTTACTTATTCGGAATAACCTTAAAATCTAAATCAAAATGACTTTCATTGTCAAAATTTAGTTACTTGCATAAATACCACTTTTTCCCTAAACTTTCACGACATACTTCGATGGTAAATAAAAAACAGATAATATTTACCATTATTGAATGTAGGTTGGTTCAGCGGCCAATACATGTTATTACCATTATTTTGGGGCTTCGATCTATTCTGCAGTAGAATTTTAAATGCTTAACACATTCATAACCCGAAGAACTCAGATTTTGTGAATTTGCGGGTTGGTTCCTTTCTGCAGAAAGGCGTTCATTTGTGGTTTGCGACGGTTATCGGATTTTGTTTATTTTTATCGATTTACAAGGGTTAATCGTGTTAAAGGGTTGTAAGGACGTTATTACAGTTTATTATGGGAGAATTTTACTAGTCGACAAACAGTACAGTTTACATGCTCATATTTGCGCAGTAGGCTCTAAAAATTGACATTTACGTTTATTTTCCGTTGTCATGAAAATCAACCAAAATTTTCATTTTAAAATTCCCGCGCATAATGAGCCCGAAAATGGCTTCCCTATTGCCGTACTTTATACTATCTAGGGACTTTAATATTGGCACAACTTGCAGCGACATCTAGAGGAGATGAAAAACGCGAATAAGAGAATACACTATAAACTGTAAAGAATATGAATATTATTGTAATATTAATATAAACTGTCTTATTAGAACACATAATCGGGTGTATTCCGTATGTCAGTGATTAATAAACACTGAATTATGCGCATGTGCTGTCGCTTTTAACCACTTTTTAAACATTTTGCTATTCCACAAGCACAAATGACATTGAAAAGAAGGATATGCAATAATGCTCAGTGATTATATTTTACAAATGAAGTTAACTAATGTTTAAAATTGTAAAATAACGACCGTGTGCTTATGAAGTACGTCTTCAATCAGTGATTTAAAAGCAGTGGTTAAGAAGTTATTATTAAGCACGGTGTTAATAAAGTGACAAATAACCACTGCATTATGGAATACATCTGAATATGTTATGTAAATGAAAGGTACAGTTGTACAGTAGTGGCAATAAAATTCGGACAAGAATTTGACATATCACGCGAATTTGCACAAATTTGGTAAATCCGACTTTATTATTTCTGTCAAAACACAAAAAAATATTTGAAATGTCAAACTTAATAAACTGAAATTCCACAGCGATTCTTCTTTCTGCCCAAACTTCACCTGGTAAAATCAATACCTACTTTTGCTTCTCCAGGCATTTTCTCAAAATTAACTTGAACTATTTTAAACTTCAGAACTACTAGTGATACTGTGTGTGTGTAGTAAACGTCAAAAATATTAAAGTAAGGTCACAGTATATTCATCAATCAGTAGGGGCAGCTCGTATCGGCGCCTTTGATGTTCATACTACCGTTTTCACATCCAATATGGCTGTTATTGGCGGTCCTTCATTTCATTGCTACTAGATGTCACTACTTGAAAAAGTGGCACGGATCACAATTGCCATAATATTAATAGAATGTCTCCTATATCGATCTATGTAGCTTTCTTGTTGTTCCTATTCTACTGTGGGTGCCATCAATGGCTCCTACAACACCTAAATATATAAAATAATAGCTATAATTAATTACACGTTTTTTATTTAGGATCCGGAAAACAAACTCGTAGAGTGAGGGTAAAATGACTATACTCCTATGCCTATCTGTAACTATAGCGAATCCCAAGGAAGTATTTGTTAACATATCTGTGGTGAGCCACAAAATGCTGTTTTCTACTTCTACTCTATCTGTTCAGTGAACAGATCATAATTATATTTACCTGGCTATTGTTTAAATCCACATGCTATGATTAAGAATTCTTCTTCAGATGTTGGAAACACAATATAAGTTTTCTTAAGTTTTAAAAGAAAATATAACATTTTATTAACTATATTCATGACTGTGGCTGCAGCGATATTAAACCTCTTGCCTATTGCTAAAAGAGTTTCTTGAGAAGACATGTACCATAAAAATATCAAAAGTTGGCTCTGTAGATCAACAGGATAATGTCCTCCACCATATTTTTTCATTAAAATATTCTTGTCGTCCACCTTTCTGATAACTGTAACTAACTTTTCAAATGTATTAATTTCCAGTCTAAATAACTGAAAAAATTGTAAATTACTGTATTTTGTTAACCACTCCTCCGTATTTAATAGTTTCGGTAACATACAATGTTCATTGAAATTGTAATATGTTATATTTCTCGTTTGTAATAGTAGAAGGTATTGCTGCAGAATGTCTTCATCACTAAAAAACAAGTCTTCGAGGAAAGCAAATATTGCTTTTCTATCCATTTTCAATTTAACTATCACATTGACTATTTTACTCCACCAAGTAGGTACAAGTTACAAATCAGCTGATCACAACTACAATTTACCCATCTTATTTAAGCGAAAAAGTTGGTTATAATTGTTTAACCAAACAATTTACCTGTCTATTCAAGCGAAAACGATTGGTTATATTTTTAGGGCAAAAGCAATGAAACCAAAAATAACCAAGGGAGTAACTCATTTCATAACCGGTAGATTGCTTAAAATCGACTAAAGTCATTGCAAGTAAATCATAGAATGCGATGTTGTTTTACACAACTTCAAGCTTTTTACACAACATAAATCCATTATAATCTAACAAAGATGGTTTTCTGTTTAACCTTTTTCATTACTCCGCATCCATCACACAAAATGCTGAATTAAAAAACGCCCATTTAAAAGCAATTGATGAATTAACCGGTGCGCCACACACGGCCGTTTGTGGAAGGACCGCCAGTTTTCAAACATGCTTGTTCAAAAACTGTAGCAACGAAAACCCCAAGCTGTCCCTACTGATTGATGTGTATACTGTGGTAAGGCTTACTTTGTAGATATGACTTGCTGGAATTTTATTGTCCGCTGCTGTACATACGAGTTTTATGCTTTTGACATTAAATTTTTTGATTAATCAAAATATCATCGGTAATAAGTGCTTGAGTAATTTATATTTCTTACCTTTTATGTCGAATTAAATTTTTGCTTCAACGTATTTATTGTAGAAGATATTTTTCTCTGAAAACTACTAATTGCGGAGCATACCGTGTGTCAAATATTATTGATTTTTATGTTCCCAAGACAAAATACGACAAAAATTTACTTTGCTCTGCTAGTCCTCGATCGAATACAATTTAATGTTTAAATTTATGAAGACTTATTCAACAATTATTTAAATAATTAAAGAAAAAGTTTTCGAAAATTAAGTTTCACTTTAAGAGTCCCTTTTTAAAATTTGTCATGAACAAGGGCATTGGCCAACTTACACGAACTCATGTCTTCCGCTCGGAAGTCCTTGGTTCAAATGTTTTTTCCTTTTTAATAATTATTACTCCTACAATTTTTTAAAAATTTAATCACCTAGACTGGTATTATTACAAATGCTATGAACAACGTAAAAATGTAAATGGTTCAAAATCGTAATAAAAATTAAAAAAAAAGTCTTGATAAGGTTTTGAACCCAAGGCATCTGCGCTAAAGTTGGGTACTCAACCCGTACTGCTTTGTTAATACATACTAAGTTTTAAAAAGGGAGTCTTGAAGTGACACTTACTTCTTGAAAACGTTTTTCTTTAATTATTTAAATAATTATAGCATAATTCCTCATAATTTCAAACATTAAGTTGTATTCGATCGAGGACTAGCAGACACAATAGGTTTGTTCCATTAGGAAGTTCTGAATAGTTCGGAACCGTCAAAATCATGCATTCATCAAAGTTGTACACTTGGTGGCGCTGTTGAAACTGGTCATTACTTTGGTGGGCAACTGATTTTGACGGACTAGTCAGAACCTCCTAATGGAACAAACCTAATGCGAATTTTTGTCGTATTTTATCTTACTCTTGGGAACATAAAAATCAATATTATTTGATAACCCATGTTAATTTCCTATAGCTCAGATGACACGGGCAACTGTATACACTGTATAATATAAAACACTGTGATCAATAATGAATGAAGGTTTGCATCTGATATATTCAAACATTCTTTTAGTCTAAAACAAGTGTTTACTACTAAGATGTCAATAATAACTTCCACACAGTACACGGAGAGAATTACGTTGTAAAAGTAAATATAAATATAGTAATTTTTACAAAAATTTATATTACTATATGTGACAGCAAAATCATTTTATTAACTTAAAAACATATTTGTATTAACTGTTATATATTTAAATTTATAAAAAGATATTCTAAAATGGCTAAAATATAAAATATAATATCGTTTAATATATTTATATTTTAACATTTATGTCAGATAAGAAGCTACGGGATTCACACGATCACCAACCTTTGCAGCTGCACCAAAAAAATAAGTACTCGATTTAAGAAAAAACGTATATTAAATTACAAATTTTATAAAAAAAAAATTGTGCAAATCGGTTTTGATTACAGCGGATTCCTCGAGCATCCTCTGTACAGCTGTTTAAGGCCTCATTGGGCCTTCATCAACAGAACCGTAGCTCCAGAACTCCATCATAGAAAACATAAATATATTATGTTATGTTGTGTTGTCTATGAACTCCACTGCAAATCAAACCGATCTCTCCTATAGGTTATATGCCATTGCGATGTGAAAGTAATGAACAATTTAAGTAGTGACATCTTTCGATCGCTTTTTGACCTCAAATTTTATGTTGTAAACATCATATCTGCAGGGCGAACTCATAAATATTACAAAATCATATGCTTAATGTAATATAATCGCATTGTCATTTCTCTTAAGAGAAAAATTTACTTGCTTTACTTAAACAATTTTGCTACTTTTAAAACAATTTATTTTATTATTAATGATACTTTTTTTACAACACGGTTTTTAATATACATTTTTCTCAGTGTACCGTGCGTTAACTTACTTGTTTCATGTTTTTAATACTTCTTATCAACTTATTCTTGAATATTATTCCAAACGCAAACTTTCAGTAAATTGTTGATCACACTGTAAATACTATAAGTATCAAACACAGGAACAAACAGTGACAAACTAGTGACTCCCAAGAACTTGTTATACTCTTACTTTTCCAAACAATAATTAATTCACTCAATTCATCAATATGCCAAATAAAGTAATACCCCAATTCTTTTTATAACTGTTTTTTTTTTAATTCACAAATCAAATTTCTATCTACGATACATGAGCAAATGGCATTCATTTTCTAATTATTTTTTGGTTATATTTGCGACATAGGCTTTCACTACAGTATTTTATATCGGTTCACAAGTTTATATGCATGAAGTCGTTACATGGAGAAATTGAATGAGCTTTTATCTGTAACTAATCTATGTAATTATACAAGCAGTTAGCAGTAAGGTGAAGTTGAGTGAATGATATGTTTAGGAAAATATTCAATAAAAAAATTGACTGTTTAGAGAACAATAATATTCACAACTGAATTAGCATTTACATGTTAACTTCTAATTTTCAATAGAATAATAACATTTACAAATACATATGACTAATTTCCAAACAAATTTTTTAATTATACTTTTCAAACAAAAACGTAATTCAAAATAACGTAGGAAATTTTTCCAAATCTGGGCAAGTAATTTCTGACATAGAAATTGCTCTTTTAATCCAGATATTTTTTTATTTAACCATAATTACCTTTAATAATTTCGTTTCGTTGTTAGTTATTATTAAAAAGTGTAATGATGGTTCAAGTATTGTAATAAATAGGTTACAAAATGTCTCACAATGAAGATTTCGGTTTCGAGTGAACTTAAAAAAATGTGCTTTAAGTGATCAAGTCTTCGATCGATTTTATAATTACAAATTTTGAAATTTTGATGTCTTGACTGGTAGTTTGTGAGTGAAGTATTATTGGGGATGCAGTCAAGACTGCATTATTGGGGATGAAGTCATGACTGCATTATTGGGGATGATGACTGCATCCCCAATAATACTTCACTCATTACAAATTTTGGCATAAAGGAAGTGCTTTAAATTAAAATAGTAATCTGGTCTACCAGATTAACAATTAACTCAATTAACAATCACATTAGAGGAACATACCTTTTAGATGCTCCTATATAATATTTTAATTGGTTAACCATATATTTTAATACGGCAAAAATTTCAATAATCATTAAACCGTTGACAGTACCCTTCACACGTTTTATACACGATGTTGATGGGTTTCTGTGAAAGGCTCTTTCATTTATGTGCATAAAATTTCTCTAGAACTAACTCGCTAACTATAAAATTGTTTGTCATAAAACTATCCTAACTTTGTAGACGAAAAGTTGAAAAATTTTGCTTTCACAAAAACTAAAATAATAATTAGTCTTATTCAAGATTATTTTAACGTTTATTATTATGAATAAAAATTACTTACATTTACATACAGAGTATATTCGAATTAAGTGCAAAGGGTGCACAGGGTGGTAGCTTGGATTAAGACGATCAAAAATGTTATATAATGTTGTGTCCTAAATATAATCGTTTTCGAGAAGGAGAATGAATTTAAAAACTTACATCAAAAAACGACAAAAAGAATGGAACTTCCTGCATCCAAAGTAATGTTCCCATTGGGAATAAGCGGTTTATAGTGTCTTTTTTATGGGAATAAACGGTTTACAATGTTTTTTTAATTAAATTTTGACGTCAGTTTCGCGACAATAAATTCGTTTGTTGCTTTAAATTTCGAATAAAGATAGAAACGAATGTCTGACAACACTTCACCAAAATCCGCATATGGTCGAATGTATTTTATGCCTTTATTTATTTCTTCATAACTCGAAAACGGTTACATTTAGGACTGCAGAAATACACCCTGTATGTAATCTTACAGGTATTACATTTTCAGATTATAATAACAATGTAAATAAATAATAGTTTTAGGAGCATCATTTATCAAAACAAGTACTCATACTTTTTGATATATTTAATCAGTAAATTCTGATTTTAAGATGTAATCATAAATAATTAACATTAAAAAGCCATTTCTAGAAATACAAAATCCGAGTAAAAACAGATTATTTAAAGCCTGGCCATTTCGATTAAAATTTTAAAGAATACGACTGTTAACAGTAATGATGCTGTATGTAACTGTAATCATTTCAAAATGTTGTTATTCAAATTGTAACCTTGACAAAAGCTTCATGAGTTCTTTTTTGTGACAAAACTACTACATTGTATGTATACTGCATATAACCAGTTAGAACTGTTTTATTACAGCAAGCACACAGTGACTTCGTATCGTTATTTTATGACACTGACCTCTATATTCATTTGCCGGTTTATTATACACATTATTTTCGTTAGTTAAATGTTAAATATTAACAACAAATAAACAAACGTAGACGAGGATTGGATATCTAATAAAAGAAAAATTTAAATATAGTTTTCTATCATGGCAAGTACCCTTTGCCGCCTTTCTTTCTCTGTAAAAAAAACTATCTGTAGCTTGCACATAAGTGTTTGATATTCGAATGTTCATTGGTGAAGGTATCACTACTAATGAGAAAAATCTGTATAAAACGGGCTTTTGTTCTTTTATTTCTTAAATAAACAAATAGAATAACACAAAGGAACTAATTGCTTATTGTCTCAACTTCCATATTTACAATTAGTTACTTTCCATTTCAAGCCAATATATGCATAAAATTTAAAAAGTGAACACAAAGTGCCGGGTAACGGCCTACTTGATTGACCTTTATTCAATCCGCCATCGCCGGCTGAATTTCCAAAGAAAGTTATCATTATGCAGAGGGCAACTTTAAAATTTATGAACAAGTTCCGAACTGCCTGGCCGCAGTTACGAATAAGAAAAGTACCGATTCAGATGTTCGTAACTGTACCCGGTCGGAAGAAAGTTTAAAAGTCTGTCGTAATTCGGTTAATTGTTAAATTTCGCAGCTGTATGTAAAATATCTTCGTCGTTCTCGAAGCTCTGCTAATTGCTTTTATTTGAGAATGATTTAGATTCATTTGGAGCTGTTTTAAATTCGAATTAATTTATTTAAACTTATTTAAATATTGCAGTATTCTATAGTAACTTTTCATCTACGAGAGAGCAGTTCAAGATTTTCTTTAAATTCTATAAAAATATTATTTTTTTCCATTACTACTTATTAAGTAGGGCTAGGCCATTCGTTATCCATCTTCGTAACTAAAAAAAGTTACAGGTAATTCTTTTATTGTTTTTAATTACATAAAACATCATTATCCTTTCTAGATTTTTCATAGGCCCAGTATTTCATTCGGAATTTAACTTTAAGCTTCGTTTTATTTCTACGGAAACAATTGTCTGTACAATTATTACTATGGGAAAAAAAGGAAGCTTAAAGTTAAACTCCGAATGAAATACTGGGCCATAGTGTCCTTAAAGTAAAAATAACTGGTTGATTGATTGAATAGAATGAAGAACGGATTCCTTTAAGAAATTACTGATTTGTAAAAGCCAGTCAATGAAAAGAAGCCATAAACGTTTGATTCAATAATTATTTACAAGAGCAGGAAAGTTTTTCAAACTTTAAGAAGACATAGTAATTTCTAAAGCGTAAAAATAAGAAAACATGGGCTTTCTGCTAGAATTAATTTCGTTTGTTACATTTCGCAATTACTTACGTCCAATCGCGTTTCCAATGTAACAGATTTATAAAATATTTAAGTTTCTTGAAATAACATTAAATTCGTTACTGACTTAAATCTTTCGATTCAACTTTAACTTTCACTTATCACTTCAATGTATATTAACAACTAGTATTCATCGTTAAAAAATTCTTTAAATTATGATACAATTTATTTATTTAACTTAAAATTCTGTAGTACGTAGGTATATTTGATCATAGTAAAAAAATTCCGCAATGTATTATGCGACAAAGTTCACTAGCTTCCCATTGTTAAATGAAATACATAGAATAGTTTCATATAAAAGTTGTAACGCGCAAAAAATCTATGTTAAAAATATATAATGAAAAATACAGGATATCCTACAAACAAATGATACTAAAAATGCTGTTTTTTTTAAACAAAACATATTTTTATACTTTCGAATTTTATTTGAAATTATGATTAAAAAAGGAAACATGTAATTTTAAAAATTTGACTTCACTGTTGGCTTAATATTATTTCTATAAAACTATTTGATAAATTTGTGCATCTCACACTGCATTTCACAAATGCAAAAATGAAATATTCTATACAGGGTGTACTCCCCAACCAATCAAAATTGACTATTCTTTGAATTTTTAAATGGAACATCCCGATTTTTATGATTTAGTTAATTTAATAGTTAAGGTAATTACAAATTTGCTTAACAGAAAATAGGTTGGTCTTTTTGGGTCAATACATAGGCCGACTCGCGAGATTTAACACCAATTAATTTCAATTTGATTTAACTTTGAAACTATTTAATAGAGTAAAGATATACTAGAAAAAGATTATACAAAAAAATGGAAAAAGCTCAAAAAAAAACAACAATATATCAATATTACGTTACACAACATTTACATAAAGTCAGTACATATATGTTTACATTTGTGCTGGCAAAAACCGGAAAAAATTGAAACCGGTTAATCGATTTCTTTAAAAACCGGTTTCGGATATAACCGGTTATCCAAATAATGGTAAAAACCGATTATTCGAATATCCAAAAACCGGTTATACGAATAAGTGGATATTCAAATAACCGGTTTTCGGTTTTCTTCAAAACCGCGAATATCCAAAACCGGTTAGCCGATTATCCAAAAAACCGGTTTCGGTTGCCAGCACTAATCTCAACTGCTGGGAACATTCCTGTTGCGAGACGACATAATGAAAATGCAGAAAATATCTAGGTACTACAAGTATTGTAATTATAGAATACGCTGAGATTAAATACGCAAATACGTTATAATAAAAGCAATTAACTAAATAAATACGTAACTATGTACACGTACTTTTTTCCTAATAGATACTAAATCATTAAATTTAAAAAAACTCATTCTGATATCTGGTTATTCGAATTTTCAGTTATTCGGATATCTGAATATCCGTTATCCAAATAACCGGTTATTCGAATATCTGATTTTCCAAAAAAACAGATAATATTCGAATATTGGGTTATCCGAATAACTGGATATTCGAATAACCGATTATCCGAATAACCGATTATCCGAATAACCGATTATCCGAATAACCGGTTTTCGGTTTTCTTGAAAACCGCGAATATCCAAAATCGGTTAACCGATTATCCAAAAAACCGGTTTTGGTTGCCAGCAATAGTTTACATATTTATAATTACTTTTAATAAATTAAAATTGAGCTTTTTCCTAATTCTGTGTTAATTTAATATGAACATATTCGAAACGTACCTAATAAATACGTACACGTGTGTAGGTATATGTTTTGACAATTCAGATAAAACACTTATCTCATAATTATTTATATTTCATTAATGTTTCTTAATAATATCAAGTGACTCTTAACCCTTTATCAGAAGCGATCAAATATTATTTATGTTTTGAATATCAAGCAAATAGCTAATTTTGTCTCTTCATCATAAAAATGAAACAGTCGCTTTTAAACGTCTATTATCTGACATAGAGCTTTTTTCTGCAAATAATATACAGTCGACTTGCATAAGCATATGCAAACGCATCATATACTTGCATCAAGTTTAGAGGAAGTGAACCGTGAACCACGTAGGAAATGGCAGCGGATATAACGTTATTCACTTAATCAATGCACACTGTGCATATTATTCTTGTTGGGCTCTTGTATCTAGGTCATGTGCAGACTCTGCAGAGAACGTGATGGTTTTTTTGCAGATTCTTTACTCTCGAATAAAAATATGAAATATTATTTTATACATATTATTTTTGTGTAGGTTAATATTCTAAAAAAATAAATAAAGCAACTTATTTCTAAATGTAATTGATTTTGAGATATTTTGATTTTTAATAAAAATAATCTTTTAGGTTGAGTTTTAGATCTAGGTTTAGGAGAGAAAAAAAAACATTAACAGCAGGAAAACTACAAAAAAATGTAGGTACATATAAGGAATAATCAATACTAGAAGATCATCATCATTCAATCTCCTATCTTATACCGTAAAAAAAGGATTATTATATGTACCATCGTCGGCACTAAAAACGAAACGAAATCCTATAAACTCGTTGGAAAATGAATCTTATTTACTACGTTCTTACGGCTATGGCCTTGATATAGCGTTTCGTTTTGACTTCCGGTGGTGGTACATTCTGGGGTGCGTTCAGGTTAAACGTCGGGCGTGCAACTTTTTACCCCTCGCGTTCATAATAACCTCAAGGTAAAAAGTAGTTCCGTTCATAATAAATGCACCATTTCGTCCGGTAAACAACTTTTTACCTATAATACTAATACTAATATTATACATATAATACTAACAATGTAATCCATTGTTCTGGCTTCAGGACGTTTTCATTATTTCAATCTTCACTATTTGACAGTTTTGACACACTTTGTCGGGCGTTTATTCTGAACGCACCCCTGAAGCTGACTTTTAAATTGATTTTACAACGTAGGTACGACAAATTATAATCACAAATTTTTTTTTAAAGAAAGATACTACGTTCCATTTAAGAAAATTAAGTTTTGGAATTTTAAATATATCTAATGATCTTGCGAATATCCGATGAAGAGATTGAGAGACGACAGAGTTTAAAATTTTTTTGGAATAATAAAAGGATATACATACAGTCGCGACCAAAAAAAAAGTGGACACTTTTTTAAACGTCAATTTTATAATACTAAAACTTTTGCTGGGTGATTGTAATTATGAGCTGATACATACTTACGGATGATAAACAATAAGTATTACTGTTTGTCATCCGTAAGTATCAACTCATAATTACAATCACCCAGCAAAAGTTTTAGTATTATAAAATTGACATTTAAAAAAGTGTCTACTTTTTTTTGGCCGCGACTGTAAATATTTTCAAATTGTCATTGGTTTCTTCTAAGCACACTATAGTTTTGTTTGAAATATTCACAGATGTTCGCATATCAATATCCCCCAGTTTAAGATCCCAAAATTTAATTTTCTTAAATGGATCATATTACCTACACCTTTTCTTTCTCTGTTATTAATGATTATTTACTTTACTCTCTTATTTTAGCGAAGTTAACACTTTTTTCTTATTTAGTTGCGGAGAAATAGAAACTTTTATAATAATTTGAAATAACATACAGGGTGGTGAGTCAAGTTTCTATTGATGATATAACTATCTAATTTTAAATTCTTGGCGAAAATCCATTTTTTAGTGTAGAACTAAATTTAATATAATTAAATCTTTAAAAGGGTTGGAGTCCTTTTATTCTACACACAATGATTTAAAGATTTCATTATATTTCTTATTTTAGAAGATAGAGAAAAAAGTCTTTAAGAAAAGTTGCATTGAACGTTAAGGGTTACAACCCTGAGAACTCCAATGGAGTGGTCGAAACAATTTAAGATCAAGATCATTAAAGTTCTCCGGCACAGTATAAGTAATTACACAGTAGCGATATTTAAACGTCCGTGTCAAGAAAAACCCCATTTTGTTTGATACCTAGGGTAGGTGGGGGTAAAGGTACGCACCTAACTGTTTGTTGGACCTGTTTAATAGATACGGTTGGGGAAAAATGGCGAAATTATAGATTGATCCTATGCGTATCATGTGTCGTAGGTAGAAAACTGTATTGTTGACAGAAGCTTCAAAATTTCAATTTTCCGAAAATTTGTATTTGCGAACGTTTGTCCCACGGGATGGGGAAAAGATTCGCAGTTTGATTTTTTCCCCTTTTCTGTAATTTTTGAATGAAACGAAAACAAAAACACTAAAGTAAAAAATTAAAATTTATTGAAAAAACGAGCAGCCTTATTACAAGAGAAATTACATCACATTGTTCCTGTAAACAGCCTTTTCTTATTGCTTTTGAGTTCTTTACTACTAACCTAGTGGTTATTGCTAGAGTATCATACTCTGCAAAATTAAACAACACAAATAAATAGATACAGCTGAATTAAAAAAAAAAAAAAGGGAAATGAAAATTTTCCAATTGTAAATTCGGTTCTATTTGTCAATTAATTGTCTAGTTGACAATACATACATACCTGTGATACATACCTTTAAAATAATATATTTACATTTACATACCGTCCAGTAATTCTAACCTATTTCTAATAAATACATTTTCACACTATGATAATATTGAAAAAAAGTGTCGTTTGTTTTGACATTTCCAGATTTTTTTGATTTCAGCTGTACCTCCTCTTGAATTGTAGCAAAACAGAAAGTTGCCAACTTGGTAGGTACCTGGATAACACTACCATGACTAAGACATGAGAAAAAAAAAGAAAAAAGTAAAGTAAAACTAGGTCAAATCATCATGAATAGGTGGGACTGAAGACATGAGATCAAACAATACCAAATTAGAAAAGATTCGCACTTTGGGGGAAAAGGTACGCATGCGAATCTTTTCCCTTCAACAAGTGCGAATCTTTTCCCCATTTTAATGACTGCCGAAAAACGTGACTTGTTGATTTCACCTTCGAAAGAAACTAGCATGCAAAATGATGTTCAAGACGTCGAGTTTCATAGGATTGATCAGTACAATGCCTAATCCCTGCTAGTAGATGAACAGAGCATGCATAAATTGAACAAAATATTAGATGAAAAAGGTGAAAAATGAACTTTCCGCATTTTTTGGAGCTTGGAGAAGCACAGCTGAACGTACACTGTGCACGTGTACTGGGTACACTTTCCCCGCTGCGTATCTTTACCCCACCTACCCTATATGCAAATGTAACATGTTATCATAAAATCCCGTCACCCCAGTAGGCCTTGGATGTGTAAGGGCACAACTTTTCTTAGTTCACACTTCCAAAGCCTACTGGGGTGACGGGACTTTATGACAACATATTATATAACCAAATCTGTAGGAATCAAACAAAATGGCAAATGTGACAGTTATACTACTGTGTAGATTCTTATACTGTGCTCTCCGTGTTGTAATCCTTCACATTCAATGTAATGTTCCTTTAAGACTGTAGAACATTCATCTGGGACTATACTTTTGGCAACTACTCACATCAGATCTATGAAAATTTAATTGAATAACAAAAATTAATAATACAGTTGCAGCGTTGCTTTTCCAAAAATATTTAATCAGAACTTGTAGGAGCTATCAAACGATTGCGAAAAAAACACAGTGAAGTTTGCGGTTTTGAAACTTTCCGCGTGAAGTTATTACCAGAGAGCTTAGGTAAAACCTAAGGCGCTTTCGTTTCTGAAATGATCCTGATCCGATCTGAACATGTTTAGAAAATCATGATTCGTTCGTTCTTGTTACAAAATAACACTCCTTTGAAACGTGTTTGGAACATTCCTTCGTAACCGTCAAAACGAAGTTATATTTGAGGTTAAATTTCCCTTTAATCTTGATCCGAACAAGCAAAACATAAACAATTTATGTTTCCGAAAATCGAATCGTGATAAATCGTTTTCATAGAAGAACATGATTCGCTGATCCAAACGCGTTATGTTTCTCTGATCCGTCAGAAACGAAAGCGCCTTTCAGGCCATCCAAAGCCTAACTATTTAACTATTTACTTATTCACATTAATTCATTTTGTAAATGAATTATTTAAAGTAAACTGCCGGCTTCTGATATCAAAAACCTAAAACTGGCCGTTCTCTGGTTATTACGAAATTGGTATCTATTAACAAAAAATTGAGATTATACGTTCGTGTTAACCTTTTTTCGAAATTAAAACGATTCTCAATTAAGGCCTAAACGAAAATCTTCAGTTACACTTTTGTATTTCTTCCAACGAGATGTTTTAATTAGATGAATAAAAAGAAGAAATGTACTTCAAAATTATACTGGAAATTAAAGTACAATAAAAGTAAAGCAATTCGTGTAAAGGAAGTAATTGTAACTCGTAAAATCCGAGCGTGAGACGAATTTCAGAGAAGTGACCCGTTTTCCATATCCGCATATAAAATGAATGATAAACGGAAAGCTAAAGCGAAACGTGCAATCAACGAACGAATTACTTCGACTTACTTATTAAGTCCAAAGTTCTAAGTACTTGGCACAAATTTCATTTAAATATTTTCAACAAATTTCCAATGATTAGTTATTTAAAAATGAAGAGAGTGAGGAATTTTATAAAAATCAGATGGTCGTCCTACATTACGAACGTGACCCCGTATACACCAAATAGTAACCTGGAAAAATTACCATAAATTTACATAAAGAGCGTTTTATGTTCCACAGAATCAATGGAAAAAAAAACTTGAAATATCTCTACATTGAAAAGTTCATTAGCATTGAATCGAAAATATCGTGCATTAATTAAAAATAAGCAAATATGAGAGGGTCCATTTGATTTATATGTGTATTTGTGTTTGTTTAGTATATATTCTCATATTTTCTATATTACCTTTCAAAAATGGAATAAAAAAATTATGGTTTCATTGATTGTTCATTGAACTGAATATGTAATTCAATAGTAAAAGTTCGTACAATGTAAATGATTATGAGAAATAAAAGAAAATTCAATTTTTCTTTTTTCATCAGATAATTAATATAATATGAAAGTACGTAGGAGTACATTTTAATAATAGTAATTAAATGTAGCATTAGGTATGTGAAAATGTGAGTTCAAGGGGCGCTTTTTTTCCTAAAATTAAATACACGCATCCTCAGGAAATATTCACAATTAAAAAAAATAAATAATTACATACTTTCTTTTCCTGTTATTCTTAATAGCATTTAATACGAGAAAATTCAGGTGATATTCGGCGATATTTAACTTATTCCTTATTAATCGAAGGCTACGGATTTGAGGCAGGTCAGAATTAGGAGAGGTGTGTTTGTAAACCAGTACATTTGCATAAAACTATAGACATACGTTTTAAGTTGAAACTGTAAATGATAGTTGCTCGTGTTTGCTTAAACTATTTACACATTCTCCAGTTAGCTTACCCATGATGAAGTAAAACTTATATTTTCCTTTTTCCTTAGCAATAGGAGAATTTCATTGTCCTAATTCCATTCAATCATTAAGCGATTTTAATCCCAAGACACAGTTGTGTTCATTGTATTGGAGTCTTTTTTTGTTAAACAATATGAGATACTTGAGTCATATTTTAGCCTAATTAAATAAAGACCTAATGCATAGGTACCGCATAATCTCCTATTCTCTTATGATTGCGATTAAGTTTCAGGGTGTGATCTTGACATCGCAATGGAAGTTCATACGATCAGCGATTCTTTTGAATAGTAAATGTGCGATGAAAAAACTACTTTTAAGTATGTAATTTAATTATAGTGAAAATTTATAAATCTGTATTAAAATAAAGCGTGTTGCGATTGCCAAAGAAACCGATATGTTTGTTGTGTACGGAGAATCGTTGAAAATGATCTTCGAGGAGTTAATTCAACCGGCTGAGTGAAATTTGTTTGCACAAACGATCTTCTGCCAACCAACACTTAACTAATAATAAAACGATACTTGTATAAAAGTATTTATTCTCCCATGTAAGCAACGGTTGTCATTATCAGAGGAACCTTAAATAACAAGTGCATGCAATTCTCTGTTTGCTTAGGTTAAATTGGAATTAATAGAATTGCACCAGAAACGTGAAAAATCGTCTCAAATTTTCTTATACATGCAACAGTTAAAGAACTCAAGAGCTCAAGATTTTTTCAAATATTTTTTATGGATATAAATGAATAAGCAAACTACTCGTAAGAATTAAATTAAAATGCCCATTTACCACATCACAAAACTTCTTTCTTCTTCCTTCTTCTACCTTCTTTTTTCGAAATATTATGGCGCAGAAAATTTTGTCAGAGTCCAGGCGACACATTTTGTAAAAACTACTAAAGTCTTGTCTAATATATCCAACAATTCCAAATTACAACATGTTTTTAATTGTCGTATTTTAAATAGGTACCATTTTTAGCCATACTAAATATTGTCCTGCTTATATTTGGGCATCGAACATGCACAAACCATTGGCGCAAAAAGTTTAAAATATTTTCAATCAAAAGTAACTTTAAATTTAAATTATGAAAACGGTCCTAAATTTTCGTAAGAGTTACTTAATTTAATTGAATTACTTATGTATGTAAATAGGAAGAAAATAAGTATGAAAGTAATGTTACCTTTTTGGAAACGAGATTCTTCTATTTTTGGAAAATACGTCCATGATAAATTTCATTTCTCCTCGATTTTATTGAAGTGCTAAATGCACATGTACCCGAAACGTACCCAATTACTCGCTAATTATATGTTTCATTCACGTGCGGTGATGAGCGTATACGCGGTAAAAGGTATAGACAGGGAGTCATGCCACTTTGTGAAACACATGCGAAGAACTGACGAACGGACTAGGCCGACTTTTAGTCACATCTCCCAGTTAACCACGTTTGTTGTCATTTCCGTGCTTGGCCTACTCTCCATCCACCGCCGTTAATTCTTTCCGCTCTTCGATCTTGGTATAAACGATTATAAAATGTGTTACACGCCGCCGTCTTTCGGTTGACGATTCGACTTTTTTCCTTTCGTCTTAGGAGAGTACGTTCTGATTTGATTATATTATAACAGTGCACTTATTGTTTTTATCTAATCTTTGGTAAATACATACATACGTGCATCGACCCGAGCGTGTATGGGATGGGAGTGAGTTCATTGCGATAGAAAGCACTTTTCTTTTTGATAACGCATATCATCTTCATTCGAAACGTTCATTGACGTTTAATCGCACATAGAAAAAAGTAGAAATTCGCTCCTCATTTGCATTTCATTTTATAAAAAACCAACTGTATACAAATGGTTGTAAAAAGTATTCATTCGTTTGTCGTCATTAAGTAACAGAGAAATAAATAAGAAAGTAGAAAACAATGTTTATAAAATAGCAGGATGTTATGCAAGAAAACGAGGGCGTATTTAACTATTAAAAAAAGAACACGTATCACATTAATATTCCTTATTTTCTACACTTACTCCAATTTTTCCCCATACCCCAAAAAAAAAATTCCTTCGGCTACTTTGCAAAATATTGTTCAACAACTTCTTTAAGTGCTTCATCAGGTGCAAGAACGCTTTCCCCTGAGATGCTCTTTTAAGTTTTTGAATAAAGGCTATAAGGTGGATACCTTAATTCTATAAATCCATTAATTATCTGCTACACTTTGTCTGACTGATGAATTCGACAATTGTCGTGCAGCAACAAGTTTTTTATGAAAAGGAAAAGTGGGCGTTTTTCTTCTAGAGCAGTTTTTAAATTTGTTTATGTTAGAAACCTCGACATACATACATTCAATAAGCAAGACATCTCAGAAAAATGTCGGCATGAGTTTTTCTCCAGAAAATTGTGTCTTGGCTTGGCTTTTTTGATGGTGGAGAGTTTTTATGACCCCATAGCATGGATTCCTGTTTAGTAGGAGGGTCCCAGTCTCATCCTCCATGATAATTCCTTTTCCATCACGGCCAAACTTTCTTGAGAAATTTTTTTTCTGACCAGTTTTTGCTCAGATGTAAGCAATCTGGGAATCTACCGTGTAGAAACCTTCTTTATACCCAAATCGTCACACGCAAAAATTTCAGGACATTTGTTTCAGACATACAGAATTCATTGGAAATAACAGAGGACTTTATACGCCGATATTGCACTACCAAATTTTCGACTATCCGCACCATCTCTGTTTGAGCTTCCACGGGTCGTTCAGAATTTGGGACATCGTTATTTGCTACCCCATCGAAAGAGTTTAGACCAAAATTTAACTTGAGATAAGATGGTGCATCTTCCCCATACATAGTAACCATTCTTTCATTAATATTTCTTGGGTCATTGCTTCCCCTTGTCAGGAACATTATAACACTGCGATGTTCCACCTTCACTTAATTTCACTCTGTTTAAAAAAACTTCTGTAAATGTATGAAATATTAAGTAACTAGGTTCCGTATTTTTAAATATCTGTACATATTTGAAGTTGAGGGAACTAAATCAATCAAAAGCTCTATCGTATTCCTTTTTTCTTTCAACAAATTTCCGTAATTCCCTACATTCCCTAATTTTCTAATATTGGATTATTGCAACTGATACATATAAGTACACTTGTTGTACACTTCTGTGTAATAAAATTAAGCACAGTTCTTATTTTATAGTTTATACAACTCAAAAATAATATTTCTACTTGTAAGGCAAGGTTCCCTTAAAAGTATTATTTTTAGGGCACTTTTAAGGCTTTCATTTGACTCTGGTATTTTATTCTGATAAATTTATGTACCTATGTTTTTACGTCCGCTTTAAACTAAAATATTTCAGTGTGATTAATTTTATTGCACAGAAGTGTACATGTGATGTTTTTGACAAGTAACAAGTGTTCAGTTGAAAAGATCATCAAGTTGATCTTGATTTTTTGTTGTAAAAAGAAAACCGACTGACGTTTATCGGATGACAGTTGTCAAACAGCTATAGTGTTGCTTATAACCGAACGTGACTTATTAGGGTTTTGTTTGTGCTGCTTTAGTGTGCATTCAGAGTACCTCCATCCCATATTAATGTATGAGGTAAAAACAAGATACGAATACTCTGTGTGGACACTAGTGTAGCGAACGAAAACGCTAAACGTCAAGTGACATTTCGCTTTGATCTATAATGATCTAAGATTACTTGATGAACTTTTCAATTAAACATTTCGTAATTTTAATTATTTGAAAAATGAATTTGTACCTACAGCTGTGTATGAGTGTCTTTATTACTGTCAATTTACGATCTTTTAAGTGTAAATTACCAGATATTTAAAACTCTGTTAAACTATGATGTTTCTTGTAATTATTTTTGGAATGCGTTCCCCTTTTCTTACATTTTTATTTAGTACATAAAATACTTTCATTTCAGGTTTTAACATTTAGATAATAAATTTTGTATTCAGCTTCTTTAAATTGAATTACATATTATCAAACTTATTTATTTTGATAAAACTTTTTATTATTTTTGCAATCCAGAATATTAATTTCTGCATTTTGTAACCATAAAACAAGCAGTGATCCTCTAATTTAAATTTGCAGTGGAAATGAAAGACCTGGTCGTTACGATTCATAATAATCTCATTTTCGTATTTTTGGCGTTTACGCCCTTTTGTCATGCAACCGTCGCTAAGTATGTTTCTTTAAATATGTTGTACGTATATGTTTAAAGAATAGACGAATAGATTATTTTCATTGACTAGCATTGCTTCACCGGACAATATCAGTATGTATGAAGAAATTACTTTGAATATTTAATTTTTGACTCATGAACTCCTAAAAATATAACCTTGAATTAGGATGTTAACAGATTTTTTTTGCGAAAGGTCAAACACTAGCTCTTAATGTGGTCCTGAATAGAGTAGGTACCATTTAAATGAGACAACTCTAGTACGTCTAGAAAGTTTCTAGAAAAAAGAAAAGTTATCAACAGTTCTATTTATGAATGATACACTGAAACATAACAATTCAAGTTATTTGTTTGTGTAATTTCTGTATAATCTTGAAAGTTATGTTAAACAAATAGCGTTTAATGCCTATAAATCAGATGCTATTATGACACTTTTTTCCAAATCATTTCACTACTTTTTTTATGCATACCTTGCTACCTACCTGAAGGACAGCAAATTGTGCGAGTGACTTTGACGTTTCTCCAGCACCGCTCGGCTAAGCTCTTGGAGATGGGAGGGTTTGTCACCCAAGTTTAATTTAAATTTACTTGCCTCTACTTACCACGGTTCAAGATAACAAGCTTCTGCCAATTCTACGATCAGCTGTGTCCCAGCTAGCAACAGTGGAAAAGGGGCAGGTTAATTAAAGATGGTAAACTTATAAAGGGCGCCAGAAGACAATTGAACAACTAAACGTAATTCGACCGACCGACGTCTCCAATCGACCAGATCGTGCAGAAAATGAAACACTAATAATCAGAGGTGAAACTACTCACTGATGTGCGTGAAAGTTTAAACAAGAACACACAACATAAATTATAAGCGTTTAATTAAACAATTGGAACACACAACACTTTATGCAGTTACAAAAGGGTGCTTATTCACTAATAAAGCGATCTATTACTTAAATTCGCATGAAGAGGCCTTAATTCGCTCTTAAAAATGCATGCGCAATAAATTTAAATGGTTACCTCGCGACCGATATCTGTCATGTACCGTCTTGCCGTGAAGTTGGCTGTCACTACGCCATCTAGTAGTCCTGTCCGAGTCGATGACTGGTTGGCAGCAAAATGGCGTACCCACGCTACTCGGAGAACGGCAGAGTACAGCAGGAATTTGTCGTGGCACCAAAACTCGATATAAACGGGGAAACCCTCGCGTGTAAGCTTTCGGGGATTACATAAGCCTGCGCTGAAACTTGTGCCCAAACGGAAAAAGCCTGGGACTGATTTGTTCCCGGGCTTCGAATTGGAGTCAAACTGACCACCAAAGGTGTTCGAGGGTGTTGCGTGATTTTCCGGCACTACCGCGATTGAGTTATTCCTCACAGAGAGCGAAAACTACGATAATTGCACAACACACAAGTTACGTCCGACTTGTAACATACTTCGAACAAGAAAGGCCTTCATCAAGGCGAATTGGTGACAAGTGCAGGTTGCTAGGATACCAAACCGAAAAACCAGTCACGTGGTGTGTCACACGGATAAACATGGGGCCGTAAAGAGAAGGGATGTAGGGTTAAAACGCAGCTGGACGTTGTTATATCGCCACGATATGTTAGCGCGAGATTTGAATGTAACAGGTTTGACGAAACCCTAAAGCAAAAGGTGGGCAAAGTGAATAAAATAAAAATCACCAACTGAGCACACTTGTTTTTATTTAAAAATGCTCGAAAATAGTTAACGAATAGGAAAATAATTTAGAAGTATCGAGTGCAACACAGAAGGGGTCCCAATGAAAAGAACACGTAATGTAAATAAGTAAACTAACAAGTTAGACTTTATCCGATTAGCAGATCTGCTCTTCGTTTACGATTACCGCTTAAGGTGATTAAAAAAATTCCCTTGATCAACAACTAAATGCGAATAAAACTATGCCGCGGAAAGGTGAATCAACACAATAGAGTAATTAAAAATAATTAGAGTAATTCCGACCTTGTAACCAGAATCCGGCGTAATGACAGACAGCTGTCAACAGTGAGGGAGCGCCCTCCAACGGAGGTAAGTGCAGTCAATCACGTACTTCGACGTAGATGTTACGTCACCAAGTGAGGTCGAGTCAACGCATCAGGTCCACTTTCATGGGGGAAGTTTGAGCCGTGTTGCCGGGGGTTCAACTAGTTTCAAACTCCGAATCCGGCCTTTTCTTCCATCCAAAAAGGTTTGACAAAGGTTTTCTCTGATGGGTAAAACTACCACTGGAAGCCTAATAGAAGAGAGAGATACGCGTTACTCACAGAACATTCGCACAAAATGGCCAACAAGACATACCCGTTCCTTATTTCAAAGACAGGCTTTCGAAAAGCTGTTTAACGAGCTTGAAATTCTCTCAACGTACGCTTGCACAAATCTGGGAGTAATTCCGGTTCCGTCTTCCTTCACAGAATCACGTGAAAGGGAGCACAAAGATCAAAGTCACAAATAAACGATTCGTACGCAAAGAGTTCTAGAGGCAAACTGAATGCGAGCGCAACGCCGCGTTCTCCCCAACCATATCTTGAGATGGGGGTTGTTACGACTGAGATCAGTTTTTAACCGGGCGACAGAGTGAAATGAAGATATACTGTAGGACTAAATAACAGCGTAAGGTCTAGTGGCGTAATATTGAGAAATATGGCAAAAGTTACGTACGCCAGCTTAGTTGTAAGATTCTCATGCTAATACAGGGCGTTCGGCAAATATTAAGAATAACTTAAATGAATTTTTCAACCGCAACAACCTACTTTTGGAAAATTTTCAACATTCTTTTTTTTATAGCTACGAACTCCTTTGTTAAAGATATGTCCACGAATTTTTTCTTTTCCTACATTTGTCTTGATGACACAAATTTTTCAGTTTTCAGTTACTTTTTTTTGTTATACTCTTTGCAAAGGAATGTAAGATGATTATTAGATACTACGCACCCAGGATGTAGGGAAAAACATCACATGTATTGAAAAAAAATCACAGAAATTTCGAAATTCTGGAAACTTTCAGAAAATAAATTATTCTCTGGGAAGAATTGTTCTATTCATATTTACCCTATTTGAGAAGCACTCGGGGTTCTCAACAATTATAAAATCAATTATTAAGCATTCAATTAATTTCTGTAAATAAAATATGTTAATATAGAACATTAAAACACATTTTCTAATTTGAATTTAATTTACCTTGATTTATGGTAAATTAAAAGAAGGGTTCAAAATAAAGATTTTGCGAAATAAAATACGGGTTATGGTACTGATATGCTTTCATAGTAGATGTAATAAATTGCAGAAAGTATCATAACTCCGTGATAAGTATAAAATCTGAAATCAAGAAGCTGTCTGTAATTAAGCAACATAAACGATGAAGGTATTTTTATTACTTAACACAATTATGGATAGATGTTTATCTGTCAGTTGGATTGTTTCATACAGTTCGTTGTATACATACTAGGTGTCACATTCTAACTAACAGATAAATTTAACCTTAGGATAAGGTGATGAAGAAATCGGGCATTAGGAACACAACGTGACCTCCGATTGAAAGCGGGCAAAGCTGTTTCACGAAAATTAAAAGGAGATAGCTATATAAGTTTCTAAATTTATCAATCGATCTGCAGATATACAGTAAAAAGAAATTTTCAAATTCATGGTATAGAAAGTCATTGGCTCTGCATAATGGGCTTTTTAGCAATATGAAGTATTAGGGAAAAGATTGGCCGTCATCAATAACTAAAATTGATATTTAACATTTACTGTTTCCTGCTTGAGAAAATGGACCTGCGAATGATATTTGAGGAACAAGTCGTTAAAGAAATTGAGGAGTATAACGATGGAAACGACGAAGGCATTAGAAAAACGTTCAACATAGTGAACATTGTGAAAGCAACGAGCTTGGATTTAATTTTTTTCATCAGCATGTCAATAAAATCTGCGCTGCGCCTCACGTCAATTTCAATCGCCATACACGTTTCCGAAAAAATGCAATTGCAATCAAATCGAACGTGTTCCTCAAAAATATCCACGACAATTTATACAGAGACTCTATCACTAATGGAAGTTTATCTACCTTTTGACGTATACGCTGCCTAGGACGTTGAGCCTTGTTCTCTTTCATATCTTTCTCAATTTTTTTCTATTTTGTGCTAGTCTAGGTACTTTTTCCAGTTGATTTCCTTTATGTTTGAATTGGCTTCCGGTTGGAACCGCGTCACGTTGACTTCTTCTACATTCTTCTCCATTGCAGAAGAACTTCCTCAGGGCTGCTGCTGCTGGTGGCTGCTGAGACTGTTAAGTCTCAACGACTAACGACCACCACCAGCAGCAGCCCTGAGGAAGTTCTTCTGCAATGGAGAACGAAACGTCGGCAGTAGAAGAAGTCAACGTGACGTGGTTCCAACCGGAAGCCAATTCAAACATGGACGACGGACGCGGAAGCCTTCAAGTTAAACTGATTTCCTTTAGTTCTATAGTTCTTCTTATTTCTTGTTTACAACTGAAATGAGATCTCCCCTTATACTTTTCCGCATTTCGTTTGCCTCATACATTTTTCTTACCATTTCTATTTTCCTTCCTTTGTAAATGATCAATGTGTTTTATAAATTTTTAGCCACACAACATTGAGATGTAACCATATCTCTTAACAATTTTGAGCAGCGCAGATTAAAAGGGAAAAGGTAATAGTAAGTTTATATGCCGATTTTTTAATTTTTTTATAAGAAATCATAAACCTGCGGCCTCTCTTTGCCTTCAAGTTTTTATTACATCTTCCATTTTCTGGTGTTATTTTAAGTAATAATAACTAGGGAAATGTGTTCTTTTTTAAATGTTCTTGTATTTTTTAATAGGCCAGGAACGTTTATACCACGCGATCGAAAAGAAAATGATTCGGAGTAGGCCATGATACAGTTTTTCACCCTTTCTGATATAACTTGCAACAATGGTCGCGTTCAGACGACCACAGCAGCTGAGTTGCTAACTCAGCAATCGTTTGTGATTGGCTTACATTAAGATAATAGCCAATCACAAACGATTGCTGAGTTAGCAACTCAGTTGCTGTGGTCGTCTGAACGCGACCAATGACGCTTCGTGCTCCAAATTAGAACGTTTTGAAACAATAGAACATCAAAACTATTAAATTCGACAGACAGTATTATCAAGTCTTTTGCAATATTCATGGCCTGCTCTGAATAATTTTATACAATTAACAAAATTAAACAATACAGCCCAGTGGGATTTACAGCCCACTCACCATGCGAAATTAATAATGGCACCATTAAATATGAATTGCTTCATCTGAATTCTTCGCAGAAATACATATTTCGTAACTTCAATCGCTATTTTAGAAAGGACGGGCTAATTTTTATGAAAGTAAAGCGAGATTTAGGTGTGCAAAAAATGATTACTCGGACTTTCTATAAAGAATATCGCTATTACATGATGATTTTTTAATACCAATCGGGATGAGCTACTTTATGGCACGATCCATTGAAATCAAATGCAATTAACTGCTCAACGATTTTAAATTAAAGTCACTTTTGTTGGAGTTTAATTAACTATTGCGTCATACATACATATTTTTTAATTATGAAGTCACTCAGAAAGAAAGATTTAAACGAAGTTAATAAACACATCTTCATGTGCAGTAAATTTCTTTTATAAGAAATACTGGAATGTCTTTATTTATTATTAAAATTGCTGCTGCAATAAGATGCTAAACAATAAACGAAGACAAATGCACCGTTGCAAAACTCAAAGCGGAGCAATGAACAAGCAATTGGAATGAAGACTAGAAAATAAAAACTAAAGAAATGGTTACAAACTGTAACAATGGAACAAGTTGGAAGTCAAGCAATGGGAGGAAAAAGGACACAATAAAGAATAATGCTTTAGGCCTCCAAATCTTGTAGGTACCACAAGGATCCACATATTGATCCACATACTGTCAAATTTCCTCTCTAAGTAAAGAGGTAAATATTATGAACTAATAGAATCATAATCACGAGAAAATGATGTATTATTTCTTTATTAAGTGTATGGCAAAAACTTAAAAAATCAAATTATTTCGTAGCTTGTTGTAAGTAAGCAATTAAATCAGTTCTTTCCTGTTGTTTCTTAAGTCCAGGAAAAATCATCTTCGTTCCCGGTATGAACTTTTTCGGATCTATCAGGTATTCGTCTAAAGTTTCGGCGCTCCATACCACCCCCTTGTTCTTATTTGCGTCCGTGTAAGCAAAACCTTCTTTAGTACCGGAATGTCTGCCAAACAAACCATGCAAATTGGGACCGACTTTGTTTTTCCCATCGGCCTCTACCGTGTGACACTGCGAACAGGAACGTTGGAATATCTTCTTGCCATTGGTAGCGTCTCCCATTTGAATTTTCACAAGTAATTTAACTTATACGATTGACAACTTCAAAATCTAAAAAAACTGAGGTTCTGTGTCTTTTGTACCGTTTCATGGTAACGACCGATGAAGTCACGCAATTCTGTTTTTAAAAAAAATTATACTTTCTTTTTGCTTTTTGTGATAGAATCGAACTTACTAATTTTAAGCGAAACACTTTTTTATTTATGATCCACCACATCTGCTTAGGAACTTGTAGCATGATTTGTAATTCCCCTTTTACATTAATTTTGATTTATCATCAAACATTTTCATCTCTTTATCTCAAAAACGGTTAGAGCTAGCGACTGGCGCCCTTCGCCACTGAATTCGCCTCTTCGAGATCTACGAGATAAGCCTGAATTCGAAGCTCTTTGACAACTTTTAATTTTTTTTTCGAAAAAGCATGTACCCCTATATTTCTTGAACAATTTAAATTATGCAGTAAATTGTATCGAAAATTAAACTGAATCCAAAACTAGCTCCACATGATATTTGCTGACCAAAAATTTTAGTTCCAAATATTTATTGTAGAAATTGAATCAAATTTTGTAAAACGACCTTTATACAGGCTGTTACAAATTCGAGGCTCACCATTGGGATCTCGGAAACGGTAAGAGATACGAAGTCAGTTAAATTGGGGCAAAGTTGCGTATTTTGGTGCTTAATAATAATCCGTTCTGAAAAATCTACGATTTGTAGTTTTTGAAATATTCCCAAAAAACAAGAAAACGTAATTTTCTTTTTTATTTTTTTCTGAAGTTATTATTGCAGGGATCTTAACAAAATTAATACATTCTACAGGCACTTTTTTAAGCTCTTTATGATGATATCATTAGATTTTATTTAAAACGTTTCGTCTCGTTCTGATCATCATCAACTTCATTTTTTCTTATGGGCGCTACATTGGGTTTTAATACCATTGAATAGATCAATTTTTTCTGATGCTTTTCCATATATCACACATCCCTATTTAATAATTTGAAACAGCTGGAAATGCAAGAAATTGTTGAAAATAACAAAACAAAGAAAAACATGGTAGGCAGTGAAAACAAAAACCAGAAAAGTTTGATATACCTTCGGAATTTTATTTCATATATCACAAAAGCTGATTTTAGTAAAATTTTTAGATCTAAAAATGAATGTTATTTATGTATCCAAGAAAATTTAAAAAATGTTTGTGGTCTTAACAACAACAATTCAGTAATAGCGAGCGAAATTTCCTTCCAATAGTATCCAGAAAGACAACTACAAAACAGTAGTTGATTAGATTTGTAATTAAATTATACATTATTATTATTAAAAAGCTAGAAAATATCAAATTAAATTATGCACATGTCTTTAGAAAACTCGTATCTTAAAAGATGTTACTGCTCGAGGAAACATTCTTTCCTGTAGTCTCATAATTTTATACATTTTATAAGTAACTATTTTTATGTAATCTATCTGGCCATGAAAACAATGACAAATGACAACGATTTTGAAACGTCAAGTACAAACTACCTCTACTAATAATTCTTCGTTCTCATCATCATTAAGGCGATCTCGATAAGTCCTTCGAGTTTTATGAAAATATCCATAAAGTGCAATGTTTCCATCTAAGTTAATAATATTGTTCTGTGTGGATGGCATCTTTTTGGGTATTATGGGAAGTAAATTTATCTTGCTACTACTAAATTGTTGTTAGCACAATACATTTTTAAATTTACAAGAATGAGAGATTTTTAAAGACATAATTTCTTGTATCGTAATACTTTCTTGCTTTAATCATAAAAATGTATAATTTAATCACGAAAGTAGTTAAATACTGCGTCATCGTCATTGTTGGAAGTAAATTTCTCTTGCTATTACTAAATTGTTGCTGTCAGCACAATACGTTTAAAAAGTCTACGTCTTTCTTGGATTCACATCCTTCATTTTTATATCTAAAAATTTTTCAAAAATCTGTTTTTGTGATAAACGAAATAAAACTCCGAAGGTATATCAAGCTTTTTTTGGTTTTTGTTTTCATTGCATACCATGTTTTTCTTTGCAGTGTTATTTTCAACAATTTCTTGCATTTCCAGCTGTTTCAAATTATTAAATAGGGATGTGTGATATATGGAAAAGCATCAGAAAAAATTGATCTATTCAATGGTATTAAAACCCAATGTAGCGCCCATAAGAAAAAATGAAGTTGATGATGGTCAGAACGAGACGAAACGTTTTAAGTAAAATCTAATGTTATCACCATAAAGAGCTTAAAAAAGTGCCTGTAGAATGTATTAACTTTGTTAAGATCCCTGCAATAATAACTTCAGAAAAAAATAAAAAAGAAAATTACGTTTTCTTGTTTTTTGGGAATATTTCAAAAACTACAAATCGTAGAAGATTTTTCAGAATGGATTATTATTAAGCACCAAAATACGCAACTTTGCCCCAATTTAACCGACTTCGTATCTCTTACCGTTTCCGAGATCCCAATGGTGAGCCTCGAATTTGTAACAGCCTGTATAAGCTTGAAATCATAAGCACCTATAATTTTTGTTGCCTTGAGCAAGAAAGTAATATCATATATCTTTCCAACAGATAGCAGAAAGTTGTCCTTCGAAAGGATAATGATATCAGCGAATCATCTTTGACAAAAATAACGGCTGGAATCCTTCAGGGAAGTGTCCTTGGACCACTATTGTTCGATTTGTTCATAAATGATTAATTTGTCAAAATCAATAAAATACTTGCTCTTGCAGTTCATTTAATTATGCTGACGATACCTGCGTAGTAGTGCACAGTCACAACTTTTTTGAATCTCCGTCAACAGGCCGGTCAAATTTTTAGCAAAACTGAAGAACGGTTCAGCAATAATAAGTTAATCTTAAAATCACACTAAAACTCAATGTGTTCTGTTCAAAAATAAAAATTATTATAAAACACCCCAGTCGATCACGATTAATGATTTATTTAACATTCAACTTAACTAATAGTGTTTATTACTTGGATTTCATGTTCGGCAAATCATTGACATGGAAGAATCAGGTTACGCATCAAACTTAGATAGTTCGTTGTGCTTCGGTTTAAGAACCCTAAGTCGACATACGTAGTTACTTAGTAGCGCTTCGGTGTTCCGAATAGTTTATTTTGCAAACTTCTATTCCCTCCTACAATATGGTATCATATTCAGTGTCAATGCCTTGCATTCGCATATCTTCGCGCTGCAGAAGAAGGCCTTAAGAATTACTTGTCAAGTACCTTATCGGGAATCGTGTAGAAGTGTTTAAGCGATATAAACAATATGTTAACTTTATCTGATCTGTAAATTTACAAATGTCTATTATATGTGTTTAAAAAGGGGGAAGCCTTCACTCAATATGAAGGAAAGCTTGTCAACAACTACAACACCAGAAAAAAAGATGCTTTACTGTATCCGCGACACAGACTTGACGGTTTATATTCTTCAATGAAATTATTTACAAATTTCAAAAATTACAGATGAAAAGAGTTTTAAACGTACAATTTTTAAAAAATTTTGTGCAAATCGGTTTTGATTACAGCGGATTCCTCGAGCAGGCTCTGTGCAGCTGTTTCAGGCCTAGTTGGGCCTTCGTCAGCAGAACCGTAGCTCGAGAATTTTTTAAAATTCTCATATGCTTTGACAGCAAGCATGGCCGCCTTGCATGGGATGACTTATTATGTGGCGAACTGGCTTCAATTTGTCAATCCTACTGCAATGTCAGGTCAACAAGCGATCGAAAGATGTCGCTACTTAAAATGTTCATTACAATTTTTAAATTACTTGTCGTTACTGTATAATTTTAAGTGACTATTTAATTCATCTGTCATTTAATATTCATTAACGAATGGAAAAACTTAATTTTAGTCATTTCCATGGTTACAAAAAAATTGCAGCGATTATGGGACTAGTACAAATTACATCGAATATTGTACTAAAACGGTTCTGACGGATTTTGTTTATTAAATAGTCCTACGAATATGATTCGTAGTCAATGTTATGCAGATTATTTTTACGATAGTGTCACTCAAGTCAACGGCGCTTTCGAATTCGACTCGTGCAAGCACTCGTCAAATTCATACCCCAGGGCGGTTGACATTCGTAGCACCACCACAAAAATAATCGACATAACAATGACTACTCATCGTATTATATATGATTATTTTTCTTATCATTTTTAGTTCTGTGGTTTCTAAATACCTATGTATAACACATTCTATCTTTTATAGTTAATCTTCAGAATAATAATAATAATAATAATAATAATAATAATAATAATATTTTATTTGTGATACACATTCCAAGGGAATTTTCACACGTCAATACACTAATTTTAGACATTTAGGCCCAGTTTTACAATCGTGGAATAAGAATGGAATAACTGTTCGCCAAATATCCTTTAATGTTCCTCCATATCTACGTCAACCTACGTCACGTTATATAATAATAATGTAATACCAATAATAATGCTTATCCGACGATTGTAAAATCGGGCCTAAAATTACTAATGTAAATTATTTCTCAATTTTAATTAAGTTGTTTTAATTCATGCTAGTTCAAACCAACTTTTTTTTTCAGTGTCTCAATTTGCACTGTATACGTATCTGGCGAATTATTATTATTACTAATATTATTTTACCCGTTTAATTGGTCAGTTTACATATATCAATTATTTGACGTTTTTCGAACGCTGCTGCTTTTCTTTGTTCTTGTAGTTTAGTTTTGTTCCGAAATACATTATTACATACTATTATTATTAATATAATTTATATTCGAATTTGTTACTTTCACTTTACTGAATCATAGAACCATACAACCATTGTTGACTGCAGACTGAAAAATTGTCTTTTTTTACAGAAGCTGCTGAAATTGCCGTTGTAGGGGACCATGAGGTATTGAGAGCCTTCGGGCAGTACGAGGGAAACTAGAAAAGTTATCTACCTAACCCAGAAAAAAAAGACGTGTAATTTTTTAAACATTTTCATTTTTCGATATAATCTCCATTAACATTAACACACTTTTGCCATGTGTTCGGAAGGGACTCTATGCCAGTAGAAAAAAATGTATTATCTTGAGTATCAAAATAATCTTCAATAATATCTTTCAAGTGTACATCCGTTTCAAAACGCTGTCCTCTTAGAATTTTTTTGAAGTTTCGGAACAAATAATAATCCGATGGTGCCATATCTGGGCTATACGGTGGATGGTCTAACTCAGTAAAGTTGCAGTCTGCCAAAATTGGCCGAACTTTGGCAGCTTTATGCACGGGTGAATTATCATGAAGAAGAGACACCTTCGATTGGCACAAATTGGGACGTTTCTTGTCTATGGCTTTACGCAATCTCTTCAGAGTATTACTGTAGGTCTCTGCATTAATTGTAGTTCCTTTCAACATATATTCAATCAAAAGAACTCCTTCAATATCCCAGAAAATGGTTGCCATGAGTTTTCCAGCTGAAGACTGAGTTCAAGCTTTCTTCGTGGATGGCGAACCTTTATGGACCTATGTCATGGACTCTTCTTGCTTTGTCTCGGGATCTCAGTGGTGTACCCAAGTTTCATCTCCTGTCACTAAGCGACTTAAAAAGTAGAGTACCCAAATGGTTTTTGCGAGATTTCACGCCATTTCAGTTTCTGTTCAGGAGACAACAACCTGGGAACCCATCTTGCTAACACCTTAGTCATGCCCAATTTTTCATGCAATAGGTTCATAACGCTTGGCTCAGATATTTGCAATGTTGTAGCGATGGTGAGGACTTTCAAACGGCGATCTTCGAGAACCACAGCCTCCACTTTCTTGCAAACCTCTGGATTTGTCGCTGCTGCAGGTCGTCCGCTTCTGGAATCATCTTCAATGGACTCCCTTCCTAAGTGAAACTGTTTAGACCAAAATTTGACGACATAATATGATGGGACTTCATTTCCGTAGACAACAGACATCCACTGATGAATATTTTTGGGTGTAATGCCTTCTTTCGTAAGAAATTTTATCACACTTCGATGTTCCAATTTTACTACATTCATTTTACTCTATTTTTTTACTTTACAGAATGAAAATTAATTCGTGGAATTGATTCAAACTTTTTTGACAATCTTTGAAGAACTTGACACTATTTGACATTAATTGTACAGGTTCGTCAATTGTTTCTATCATGGCCGGGCAGATAATTTTCCTAGTGTCCCTCGTAAGAGCCCGGTGGTATAACTAACAAACGAAAAAAATTGAAATTTGGTGAAGCCGCCCAGGATGCATGGAATATCAATTTATCGCAAAAAAGCAATGCGTAGTAATAACTCTTGTTTCAAATTAAGATTTGTGTTGTTATTTTTCGTAATTTTTATTCGAGAAAGTAAGTAGGCAGATACTATTTGTTTGACAATGTTTTGATTTCATATTACTAGATTGTTAATATATTTTATGTTTCTAATATTTGGTTTCTCGTTTCTGCATGCTTTTTTTCTAATTTTCAAACCTAAAATATTAATGCTATCTCGGGTAATGAGAACCAAGTTATTACTCCTATATAATTATGTTTAATTTCGGTAAATTATTTTTAAAAAATCTTAACATGTAACTGCACTTTAATGCATTTAATAATGAATGAAAGTTTTTAAATATGTATAATGTAGATACAGCTTTTTTATATCAATATTTGATTATAGGGCTATTTTCATCCAAACACATAACGTTTGATTTAAAACTGCAGTAAATTTGAATTTATGTGGATTATTGGGATAGAAATTGTATTTGTGAAAACATTACACGAGAGAACATAATATATTTTTTTTATGGAAAAGAGGATTTTGTTAATAACAGTAAACAAAATTTCTTTCAATTTAATAACCCAATAACATACCAACAAGAATTCGATTACATATGGTAAATCCTTACTGTTAATACAAAAAAAATCATTTCAAATAATTTTCTGTATGAAAATAATCTTGGTGGTCGTTTGTAGGACGGATGTTTTTATAAAATTATGATTCTTGAATTCATGATTGCCACGCAGTCTTGAGTTTATAGAAACTATTTATTGTTCGGAAAAAAAAACTGAATAAGTAAAGGACACAGGCGCAATAAATCCTGTACAGCTTTAGTTATCGAAATTCGCATGTCAGGTGATGTTCGCGGTGCAGCGTAACTAAATAATTTTCATTAACTGAAGGTAATTAGTAATTAAATATGTAAAATTAACATAAAGTTCGATCTTACGTTTTTAAATCGTAGATTATTTTTACCTTGCATTGTTTTCAATTAACTTATACACTCTAGTTAATTCAAAACAATTTAGTTAAAAACTGAAAGCAGACGATTGTCGACGTGGCATAAATATAATTTTTTTTGTAACAGGTTAATGCATTCCAATCGAAATACATAATATTATAGTAGGATTCTCAATAATGTACAGGGTTTTCAACAATGTCCGAATCCTACGTGATCATATAAATTAGACAACCAAACTTACACTTATGGTAATACTTAAAATAATACCCCAGCTATAGGATTATCAGTGGCGTAATTTTGGCCGTCTTTTTAAATTACTCGAACAGCCGTTCGAGCATTTATTTAACATGCGATTTCTAGTGCTCAATTAGGTAGTAAATAGCATGTTAATCATATCATATCTCTCGCTGTCGCTAATCTGCAGGAAACAAATTTTCCTAGAAATCCTAGAAAAGTAGTTAATTTGGTCACGTGGTACATTTTTGAAAACCCATATACAGGCTGTTTTTGGAAGTGCGGCTGAAAAAGAACCCGGATAGAATATTAAACAAATCTAAAATAAAGTAGCAGATTTATTTTTCTTTTTCCTGTGATCATTTTGAATTGAGAAATAATTTCATAAACGACTGAAAATTGGTATATGCTACTGATTTTGTATTTTTACTGCATATTTTATTTTGACAATTGTGATAGTTTTCCTTTAGTTGCTCTTTTTTGTTTCAAATTTAATAATTAAAACCGCAACGACAAGTTTTTCTAAGAACCATTATGTTTTTGTTCTTAATAATTTATTTTTAAACCAATTTCCTTATTCACTAGTGCCGTCGGGACCGGGGTAGAATACAAAAGGAAATTACGCATTAAATTTGTTTTTGAGTTAAAACAAAGTGTTCAATCGTAAACCCAGTACATGTAAATATCAAGTTTCTGTTTTCAGTCACACTTCCGAAAACGCCCGGTATATTTGGTAAAGTCAAATTATTTATATGTATACTCTTCGAGCAGGGATTATCTGAATTGTCATTAGGACGACCTGAGGTGTCTCACTTTGAAGGTGATTTTGAAGAGATGAAAACATCAGAAGAGTCCCTGTCAAATAGTCAGCTCATCTTCTCAAGTCTCCGCAACACCCAAGATGAAAAAGTCAAAGAAGGGAGAACCAGGACATCCATCAAAACCTATAACTCAAAAACTAGCCACTAGAAGCCAGCAACAACTTTCTCAAGATCCACCCACCTCTCAAAGTCCTCACAAAAGCGACGAGGCCTCCAAAGGACAGAGAGAGCAAAGCACTCTAGTGTTACCTCTTGCAAAAAAGAAGACACTGAAGATGAAAAGGTCAAAGAAGGGAGAACCAGGACATCCATCAAAACCTAGAACTCAAAAACCACTAGAAGCCAGCAACAACTCTCGCAAGATCGACCCCTCCCTCAAACTCCTCACAAAAGCGACGAAGCCTCCAAAGGACAGAGAGAGCAAAGCACTCCAGGGCTACCTCCTGCAAAAAAGAAGACACTGTCAACTCCTCCAAAACCAACCGATTCCGACTTCATCTCATTTGAACAATCATTACGTCATAAGGTACTCTCTTTAATCCAGAAATCTCAATACTTTGAAGCATTAGATATGTATCGTCATGAAGTTCCTCCTCCTATCATTCGACAATCTCTTTATCTATTGAATGAGTCGGGTGAAAATCCTGAAGAGGTTTCTAGGAAGGATGAGAATTTGAATTTTTTTATTCTTGGAGCCTATTCAACCTCATCTTATACGACCAAACAAATAATGGATGATTCAATTAAGAAATTACAGACAATGTTCAACTCTATGGAGATCATAGCCACCTCATTCGAGCAAAACTTAAAAGCTACAACTTCTTCTGTATCATCTTTACACGTCGTGGCCAACAAAACTTGTCAAGAATTGATCAAGACCTGCACAGATATCACTGGCAAACTAGAAAATGTATTGCAATCAGCTGCTTCCACTCCACATCCAACTCCAAGCTTACATCCTACACATTCTACATCCTCAAGAAATTACTTTCTTCATTTGTAAAGGTAGAATCTCCATGGTATTCCATTCTCCTCCACCTCACTCTGTAAAAGGAACAAGAGGAGGATATCCTGCGTCTTATATTTCCATAGTTGTCAAATTGTTAGATATTCTCAAAATTATGAGACCAAACTTTTTATATCAACACAATAATCAGTAGTTGTTACCCTTTGTTCAAACTATATGTATACATGGTCTGAAGTAGATCCAATATCGAAATCAGCTTAACTTCTATAGCAAGATTTTTTAAAATTTTAATTTTTATGCCATTTTGTCTTAGTGTTAATAGTGTTGGTGTCAGTGTTAATAAAAATATATTTTACATGGAAACCTTTTTTATTTTAGATTTCTCAGAAAAATTTATTCATTATGAAAATTTCTGCATTTTATGAAAATCAATCTGCACTTACATAAATTTGAATATCTTCTGTCAATAGAAGAGCAATTAAAAAAGTTACATAAAATCGACTTAAGAATAAACAACTAAAGAAATTACTAATTTTATTTCAGACTTTTGAGGCTCTCTGTATGTTTTCATTGCACATAACTTTTTTGACAACTCCTAACAATAAAATTAAATGACATAGAAAAATTTGTGCCCATACAAAGCGCTCTTCAACCGAGGGATTAATAAGATATAAATTATTAATTAAGCATTATTTTGACATTTTCATTAATTAAAGGTAATTAAATATTTAAATACGGCGTGAAATTTAATTAAAAGCTCTTTGCAGTTCAAATGATCAAAAAGTTTGTCATTAATTAAACAAGGACTTTTTACCGTATTTGCTTCCCGTTGTATTGTTTTCTGTCGTATACTCAGATTCAAATTGTTTATGCTTATTTATTAAGAAAGAAAAAATGTCTTTGCGAAATTATACAGAGTGGGGATAAAGTCCCGCACCAAGCTCATAATTTGTTTATTTAATGTTTTTTTTTTGCAATATTCTGAAACCGGTAAATTTTTAATTTTAAAAAGACATCATAGTGCAGAAATCTTTTCTCGATCGGCATTTGTTTTTCCACTGTGAGGTCATCATTATTTTTTTTTTTAATGGCAACACTAACTTTTTCATGCAGATTTTCAGCGTCCTTGTCAGTTAATTGGTTATATAAAAAATAGTACCTTACACAACAACTATTTCGAAAAAATAGACATGATCCCAGACTATCGTGTGGAATTTTTTAGGAAAATTTATGTTATGCTGCAATGAAAATCTGAATAATTGTACTTTTGTACAAACATTGTACTTTTGAATTTTAATGTCTATTTTTTTGAAAACTTTGTTGTGGAAAGCACTACATTTTTGACATCCAAGGTAATTTGACTGTTAACTACTATGATTAATGTAACTTTTTTAAAATAATATATTTTTTCACGATTTACTAAAAATAAAATTTACGTTAGTTCTTATCTGTTTGAAAGTTTCTTTTATCTTTTTTATTTGACATTTATTAAATTCATTGGTGAACAATATTTTCACCACATTACAAACAGATACAGGTACATTATGTACCTTACTAAAAGTGTGCTACAAATTACTCCTAATATATTATATTTTTTCTGATAAATTTAAACACGTTAAGGCCCCGTTTTTCAATACCAGTTTAAATTTTGAGCCAAAGCTGAATAAGTATATAACGGTGTTGGGCAGATATGCTTGGTTAACAAACGAGGATAAATTCTATGCCCGAATTTGTTATACTATGCATATCGGCCGTATACTGTTTTATAGTTTTCGTAAACTAAAATACCTACTCATAATAACATAATAACATAACATAATAAATATTCATAATAACAAACTGCTCCTTTGCAGATAGTTACCGATAATTTTCTTTGAGTTGTACTTGTACTGTTTCTTTTGCAATGTTTTGAGATGAGATTGCATATTTCAATTTAGTAATTAGACAACTCAATTGTCCACAAAAATAAATTTACTGTAAGTATACATACTTTACCAGAAATTGCCATTTATCAACTTTAATTTGACATTTAACCTATTGTATCACTGTATATCAAATTATTTTTAGTTTTTCTTTAAAACTTGATTCATTGTCTATTTAACACCAGAAATAACTTTTGCTATAATTAGCTCATTTTGGATATTCTTGAAACTTTTTAGAATGTCCTCGATTAATAGTTGTATTATTTTCGATATATGGGTAACAAAGCAAAAAGGCGAAAAAATAAGTGCCATAATTGAGTTTACATTGCAACAAATGGCTGTTCCTATATTGTCAGATAATATCCTAGTTAAACTAAAAGCAATTTTAAGAAGTTTGTGTAAAAGCCAAAAAGTCAACGTTGGAAGCCTACATTAGCTTACCTGTTATTATAACTTTAAAGCTTTACCGTTAAGCCCGTTATGCCGCGGGCACATATGCATTTAATGTAACGCCTAACGTGATTTTTAACATCTAATTTGACATAAATCTGCGGTTACACTTAAATTAATCAAATTACTCGTTATAAATTTGTTTTCTTTTCCATATTATCATATCACAAGTAAAAACTACACCAAACTAGTCAAATTAGACTTTGAAAATCACGTTAGGCGTGACGTTAAACGTTAATGTGGCCGAAGAGTTGGGCTAGAAAAAGATCTTGGAGCTTGTGGTTCCAGAGCTCAAACAAGCAAAACAACTTGTGGATTCAACAAACTGTAGTCAGTTTTTCAATGAAATTGCGAAACAAAAGAAAGAGTAATCTTGGAGTATTTAAATTTTAGTTATCATTTAAATTTGAATAATATGCAATCTTAAGCTCGTTTTACATTTGTTAAATTTGATACCAATTTTTGTTACAGTGAATTTTGTTTGGTTGAATTGGTACTTCTCACTCACTTTGTAACAGATTTTAGATAGAAAATGTCATAGTGTAAAACGACCATTATACAAGAAAATTATCTTTAAGACAATATCCTTGGTATTCAATGCCTATAAGTATTCACAGAATATTATTTAATTGAAAGTACATTATCCTTGTCCTGCTTTATCCTTCCAAGCTCTCTGAAGAGGCTCATACTAAACAAAAAAGTAGCGGAAACGAATTAAATTTATTTATTAAATGCGCAATGTAACAAAAACGTGTTTTTAAGCAAAATTTCTATTGGAGGCGTTTTCGTCAATAAATACAAATCAAAAAATGAAACTATATTTGCCTTTCAAAGATTTACGATAATAAATATCTGAGTTTGAAGCCTTCGTGAAGCAAATACAATGATTTTCGGAAAAGGGTTTCGGTGTTGTTATTAAGCTGGGGTCGTTTTTAATCGATTGATAAAAAATAAATTAAACATAAGAACGCTATAACAACAATACAATTGAACCTCATAGGACTTCCGGTTTAGCAGGAAGTGATATTAAGTTTCTTATTTTAATTAATATATACAGTTATCGTCAAAAAGTTGGCATCAAACGGAAAACATTTTTATTTTTGATTTTTCAAAAAATTAACTCTGTTAATGAATTACTTTTAAAAAAATCCTGTATAAGTTGTTTTACAGTTGTCTAAATGAGAAGATTTTTCCACCTGTTTAGTTGACTTGAACGTGTAATCCGAGATGTAAACTAAACAAAGAAAAATGTCCTCAAATGAGAGTAATTTATTAGTAAAAGTAGATTAGAGTTTTTAGAAACCATTTATACAGGGTGTCCACCGAGTGCCGCGGTCTTCTCTACCGTCTACAGCATCTTTCTCAACCTGGGGGTCGCGGTGATATTACAGGAGGGTCGCGAAAATAGCCTAAACAATATATATGAAATCATTTTATGACGTCATACATGTATGTTCATACCCGTCGCTATAATGTGTATACTTACTTAGTTTAAAATAAGATTTGAAATATCTAAGTTTATGTCAAAATTGAAGTTTTGTGTCAGGAATGTCAAACATATTGAAATATTTACAAATAATATGGAGGGGTTGGTCGTCTTAGAGAATCAACAAACCGAGGTGTAATGGGAAGCAAATGGACACAGAATTTCAATCTTGCTTTAGCAACCAAATAGCAAACATAAATAAAATTTGTCTTGTAAAAAATAAACGTCAATAGAATTATTTTGGAACTTGATTTTGATTGAATTCTTAATTATATTTATTATTAAAGCTATCCAAAGATGTCTGAAATGGTAAGTTTTCCATTTTAAGGAAATTCTCTTGATTCTAAATATACTGAGTGAGCATTTTCAATGCGGAAAAGGAAAAATTTTCTTGTTTTATAACGAACATATCTGTAATTAAAACTTCAACATTAATACAGTGTGTTCTTAAAATTAAAAAAAAAAAAAACAAAATCAACATTTTAAAGTATTCCATTAACTCACCATCTCCAATATGTAATTCAAGTCTACAACGCGACATAGCTCGTTATAATTGTTACGGATGTCCTGAATTGTTAAAGATGCAATAAATTCTTCTGTTATGTAGCGGTAACTTTTATCTCCCGTCATAACATTGTTGCAACGTTAACATTTTTGGCAAAGAATGTCACTCGTCTGTTATTTATTTAATTTGAATTTCAATTTTATCTGTCTTTAAATTATTAGGGCTTTTCTTTTGCTCAATCTGATCGAATCAAACTAAATACTAAATTTAGCAGGTATCAGAAAACTAATAGAATGAAAGAATAGCACGTTTTGTATCCTGATTGAAATATCTAAAGTGTACGATAAAGTGTAATGATAATTTCAACAAAACTTACTAATATTAATTTAAGGTTAGATTAATATGATCGAATCACAACAAACATAAAAATTTTGTGATTCAGAGGGGAAAGGGGATTACTGATCATGATCATGTTACAAATTTCTGAGCAGGCAGAATGAATCACAGTTCAAAAGAACATGATTCTCTTAAAATTTATAGCTTTGATTCCATCACTTGGAGCAAAAGAAAAGCCCTATTATTTCACATGTTTCTCTCAACGCCAATTACTATAAAAATCTACCAAAAGTTGTAATTACGAGAAAAATGAAATTAAAAAAAAAAATTAAGAACACGCTGTATTAATGTTGAATACCCAGTATATCTGAACCCTCGTGAAACATTGTTTTAATAAGCTTTCATAAAACGCCAAATGTATTTGTCTAAAAATAGCGTAAGTACTGCAGGTGTTACATTTATTACGGTCGGATCTTATTGCGTAAACTTTAAGGAAGATAGGTTGTTCCTTATAAGCTAGTTTCCCTATGACATTATTAGTTAGGCCGATAGTACATAGGTAACTGCCACAGTAGATAATTTTTTTGACAACTACTTACTAACAGAATTAAATTAATTGACATAGAAAAATGTATGCCCGTACAAAGCAGTCTTCAGAGGGAGGGGGGGATTGATAAAATATAAATTATTAATTAAGTATTCTTTTGATATGTTATAAATAATGAATGTAAACTAATTTTCCCAGGAAATAATTTAAAAAATACTTTTTGACTTCAATTATTTTTTACAATAAAAATTATGTTTATGGAAATATGCAAAACCTTGCAATGTTTTGTAGGAAAATAAATTAGTTAGTAACAATTTGCTGCGTTCGAAAATTATACGTCGGATATATCTGGAGCATATGATCTCATCTTTCTCACTCACGACTTTTAATCTATTTTGTATCTCGTTTATCCGTTTAAAAAAATCTTGTGTTTATATTATTTCCATGACAACAGGCGACCTTTTCACACCCTACTTAAACGTGGGATGTGAGAGATCGCCTGTTGTCATGGAAATACTATAAACACAAGATTTTTTTTTAAACGAATGAACGAAATACAAAATAGGTTAAAAATCGAGATTGAGAAAGATGAGATCATACGCTCCAGGTGCATCCGACGTTTAATTTTTGAACGCAACTACTGGGGCGTGTTCGAAAACACAGGGAGTAAGTATAAGAATTATACCAACAGAGTGAATAAAGTGAAAAGCAAAATATACAAAATGATTTATATGAGAGAGAAAAGAATATTATCCAAGAGTAACGCTCTGAGTTTTCGAACACGCCCCTGAGGTAAATTTTTCAATTTAATAATAGGCTGATGTCCACCGACTAGTGAATCATGCCTCCTCAATTCGTCTTAAAGTAGGGAATACACGATCCAACATGTCTTAACACATGTACGCGCGTCCAGGTTCGCCGATCATCAACGTAAAATAGTACCATACTACACACGATCGAACATGTCTTAAGACATCACAGTCCAGTTATCAACCAAGACGCTGTCCGAAGACTTATGTTTGGTGGCAGTGGCGTGCGCTATTATAGTAAAACAAAAATACAAAAAAAAATAAAGCGCGATAAGTCCCCAGTTTAATAGTTCCAATTGCAGGATCTGCCACCACACATTGCCGTAAAGTTATTTATTAAAAATCATAAATTGGCTGTTTCGAGGTGCTGTGGAAAAGAGTATGCACAACGCCGACGCACTGCATTGAATAAGTCCGTGGCGAACATGTGCGTTTGGCAACCACACGGTCGAACATGTACGCGCAAACATCAACGCACGCACTTGTTTACAGGAAAACCAGAAAACAAGTTCGATGGACTTTTTGTATGTGCGTACATTCGAAGCGTTTTTCGGGCCAACACACACACGTTGATGTACGGCGAACATGTGTGCGCGTACATGTGTTAAGACATGTGGGTTCGTGTATTCCCTGCTTTATACTCACTGCAATAAAAAAAATTCGTTTCAAATAATTCCTGAAACTCTCCCAAAAAAACTCTGCTATTGTTTTTACCTTGATCGCAAAGCCTGTGTTCTATGAATCAGAATTGTTATTCAATAGTTGGCTTTATAAAAACTACTTATCATTATGGGGGAAAAAATTGAAGTAAGCTGTGGACACAGGCGCAGTAAATCTTGTGCAGCTTTAGTAATCGAAATTCGTACGTCGAGTGATGTTTTCGGGTGCAGTGTTACTAAAACATTTTCATTTACAGTTGGTTCTTGTCCGATGAAATTTGTATCACAAAATCTTCTAAGCGGACACTAAATCGCGCAACTATACACTATACAAGTGTATAGTTGCGCGATTTAGTGTCCGCTTAGAAGATTTTGTGATAAAACATTTTCATTAATTGAAGGTAATTAATATTTAAATACGGTGTGAATCTTAATTAAAAACTCTTTGCAATTCAAACGATCAAGAAATTTGTTATTAAATAACCAAGGACTTTTTACCGTACTTGTATTCCGTTGTATTGTTTTCTTTCATATGCTTAGGTTCAAATTGTTTATACTTATTTATTAAGAAAGTAAAAATGTCTTTGCAAAATTATACAGAGCGGTGATAAAGTCCCGCACCAAGCTCATAATTTGTTTATTTAATGTTTTTTTTGGCAATATTTTGAAACCGGTAAATTTTTAATTTTAAAAAGGCATTTGTTTTTCCACTGTGAGGTCATCATTATTTTTTTTTTAATGGCAACACTAACTTTTTCATGCAGATTTTCAGCGTCCTTCTTGTCAGTTAATTGGTTATATAAAAAATAGTACCTTACACAACAACTATTTCGAAAAAATAGACATGATCCAGACTATCGTCTGGAATTTTTTAGGAAAATTTATGTTATGCTGCAATGAAAATCTGAATAATTGTACTTTTGTACAAACATTGTACTTTTGAATTTTATGGGACGCACTACATTTTTGACATCCAAGGTAATTTGACTGTTAACTACTATGATTAATGTAACTTTTTAAAAATAATATATTTTTTCGCGATTTATTAAAAATAAAATTTACATTAGTTCTTATCTGCTTGAAAGTTTCTTTTATCTTTTTTATTCGACATATATTAAATTCATTGGTGAACAATATTTTCACATCTTATTCTCCACATTACAAACAGATACAGCTACATTATGAACCTTACTAAGAGTGTGCTACAAATTACTCCTAATATATTATAAAAAGTGAGCAAATAAAAATCAGATTAGAGTAGGCGGTGCAAAGAAAATATATGTCTGTGATTAACTGAATTAATTAATGTAATACATTCATGGACTGTCAAATTTATTGACTTTTTATTTAATCACAGACATACATTTTCTTTGCACCGCCTGCTCTAATCTGATTTTTATTTGCTTACAGGTTATTTTTTCTGATAAATTTAAACACGTTAAGGCCCCGTTTTTCAATACCAGTTTAAATTTAAGCCAAAGCTGAATAAGTATATAACGGTGTTGGGCAGATATGCTTGGTTAACAAACGAGGATAAATTCTATGCCCGAATTTGTTATACTATGCATATCGGCCGTATACTGTTTTATAGTTTTCGTAAACTAAAATACCTACTCATAATAACATAATAACATAACATAATAAATATTCATAATAACAAACTGCTCCTTTGCAGATAGTTATCGATAATTTTCTTTGAGTTGTACTTGTACTGTTTCTTTTGCAATGTTTTGAGATGAGATTGCATATTTCAATTTAGTAATTAGACAACTCAATTGTCCACAAAAATAAGTTTACTGTAGGTATACATACTTTACCAGAAATTGCCATTTATCAACTTTAATTTGACATTTAACCTATTATATCACTGTATATCAAATTATTTTTAGTTTTTCTTTAAAACTTGATTCATTGTCTATTTAACACCAGAAATAACTTTTGCTATAATTGGTTCATTTTGGATATTCTTAAAACTTCTCGATTAATAGTTGTATTACTTTCGATATAGGGGTAACAAAGCGAAAAGGCGAAAAAATAAGTGCCATAATTGAGTTTACATTGCAACAAATGGCTGTTCCTATGTTGTCAGATAATATCCTAGTTAAACTAAAAGCAATTTTAAGAAGTTTGTATAAAAGCCAAAAAGTCAACGTTGGAAGCCTACATTAGCTTACCTGTTATTATAACTTTAAAGCTTTACCGTTAAGCCTGTTAGACTAGAAAAAGATTTTGGAGCTTGTGGTTCCAGAGCTCAAACAAGCAAAACAAATTGTGGATTCAACAAACTGTAGTCAACTTTTCAATGAAATTGCGAAACAAAAGAAAGAGTAATCTTGGAATATTTAAATTTTAGTTATCATTTAAATTTGAATAATATGCAATCTTAAGCTCGTTTTACATTTGTTAAATTTGATACCAATTTTTGTTACAAAGTGAGAGAGATAGGCTACCGCAGTGAATTTTGTTTGGTTGAATTGGTACTTCTCACTCACTTTGTAACAGATTTTAGATAGAAAATATCATAGTGTAAAACGACCATTATACAAGAAAACTATCCTTGGTATTCAATGCCTATAAATATTCACAGAATATTATTTAATTGAAAGTACATTATCCTTGTCCTGCTTTATCCTTCCAAGCTCTCTGAAGAGGCTCATACTAAACAAAAAAGTAGCGGAAACGAATTAAGTTTATTTATTAAAAGCGCAATGTAACAATGTGTTTTTAAGCAAAATTTCTATTGGAGGCGTTTTCGTCAATAAATACAAATCAAAAAATGAAACTATATTTGCCTTTCAAAGATTTACGATAATAAATATCTGAGTTTGAAGCCTTCGTTTTTGAGATATTCGATTTCTCGACTTTCTCGTCAAATCTTAAAAGATTGTGCTGTTTTTTGTTTCGACTAATGCATGAATTGATCCCAGTAAAGTCTTTTAACAAAAATAAATAATAAAAAGTTACTGACTTTATGAATAGTACTGTAGATGTTGAATAATGAAACAACATGTTCACACTGTAGTGTTTCATTGCTGAGTTCTATAAAACTAGTATTTTTTAATAATTCTGTTGATATATGTAATTAATTCGAGCTAGATTGCAAATATTAAGCTATGTACACACGGCGACACTTAGAGTGGACACTTGTGTACTGTTCACACGTACTGCAATTTTTTAAGATAGAGTAGTGTCGGACACTAGTTTCGGATTCAAGTGTCTGCAAAAAGTGTCGCGTTTGTCTATACCTCTCTACGATTTCACTAGATTACGAATTTCGCGGGTAGTGTTTTACTGTGCAATTTTCCTGAATAAAACAATTGCTGAACAGATATTTGCTGCTGTGGTAGGTAGTTGTATCGAAAATAAAAAATCGTAGAGGACGAAAAAGGAAGTTTTGGATAAAAATAAATAAATTTTCGGTTGCTATAACACGTTATTCGTGAATTAAGACCTGCTGACTTGTACAAGAATTTTCTTCGTACGTCAGTTACAGATTTTGACCACTTATTGGAAAAAATTACATCAAAAATACAGAAAAGAGATACAGCATACCAACGGGAAAAAGATTAGCATTATCACTAAAATTTCTGGCAACAGGTCAGATATTTAAAAATATTTTTCCTAAAATTGTATTAAATTTTTGAGGGAATTCTTCAATTTATTAAAGCTGTCCGCTTTGACCGGGAACCCTTCCAAAAGGGATATCAAATTCTTCGCTTTTTCTTTGGTCCACTCGTTGCGACACCGATTAAAAATTTCCGAAAGATTTGAAACATGCTAGACCTCTTCTCGACACTCGTTTTAACTTGTCCACACGTAAATTGCAACGACACTCGCGATACTGCAATTCGCTCTAGCGACACCGATCTCAGACGCTATACACACGCCGACACTCGGTGTATACACTCGATCTAGCCACAAAAGTGTCACCGTGTGTACATTGCTTTACACAGCAATAGTGTGCGGTATACACATTTTTAAACGAAGCTAGAGAAGCAGCTTTCAAATTTTAGAATTAAATTTAGGAAGTGTAGTTCTAGGCGACCTATATTTATTTTTTATTTAATATTTTTTTATTTATGACGTACGATTTTGTAAATTTTGTTTTTCATAGAACTACACAAAATTTAATTTAAAGGGTTCAATTCTGAAGAAAGAAAATAAAATTCTGAAGACAGAAAATAAAAAGTTGAAAGTCGTTTGTTAACAAGTTTTGATGGCATGACAAAGACAATGGCATTTTAAATACCTCATAAAAATGTGCCTTAATAATGTCTGACCTCAATAAATGTAACACCTGCAGTACTTAGTAAATTTTATGACAAGCAAATACAATGATTTTCGGAAAAGGGTTTCGGTGTTGTTATTAAGCTGGGATCGTTTTTAATCGATTGATAAAAAATAAATTAAACATAAGAACACTATAAGAACAATACAATTGAACCTCATTGGACTTCCGGTTTAGCAGGAAGTGATATTAAGTTTCTTATTTTAATTAATATATACAGTTATCGTCAAAAAGTTGGCATCAAACGGAAAACATTTTTATTTTTGATTTTTCAAAAAATTAACTCTGTTAATGAATTACTTTTAAAAAAATCCTGTATAAGTTGTTTTACAGTTGTCTAAATGAGAAGATTTTTCCACCTGTTTAGTTGACTTGAACGTGTAATCCGAGATGTAAACTAAACAAAGAAAAATTTCCTCAAATGAAAGTAATTCATTAGTAAAAGTAGATTAGAGTTTTTAGAAACCATTTATACAGGTGTCCACCGAATGCCGCGGTCTTCTCTACCGTCTACAGCATCTTTCTCAACCTGGGGGTCGCGGTGATATTAAAGGAGGGTCGCGAAAATAGCCTAAACAATAATGAAATCATTTTATGACGTCATACATGTATGTTCATACCCGTCGCTATAATGTGTATACTTACTTAGTTTAAAGTAAGATTTGAAATATTTAAGTTTATGTCAAAATTGAAGTTTTGTGTCAGGAATGTCAAACATATTGAAATATTTACAAATAATATGGAGGGGTTGGTCGTTTTAGAGAATCAACAAACCGAGGTGTAATGGGAAGCAAATGGACACAGAATTTCAATCTTGCTTTAGCAACCAAATAGCAAACATAAATAAAATTTGTCTTGTAAAAAATAAACGTCAATAGAATTATTTTGGAACTTGATTTTGATTGAATTCTTAATTATATTTATTATTAAAGCTATCCAAAGATGTCTGAAATGGTAAGTTTTCCATTTTAAGGAAATTCTCTTGATTCTAAATATACTGAGTGAGCATTTTCAATGCGGAAAAAGGAAAAACTTTCTTGTTTTATAACGAACATATCTGTAATTAAAACTTCAACATTAATACAGTGTGTTCTTAAAATTAAAAAAAAAAAAAACAAAATCAACATTTTAAAGTATTCCATTAACTCACCATCTCCAATATGTAATTCAAGTCTACAACGCGACATAGCTCGTTATAATTGTTACGGATGTCCTGAATTGTTAAAGATGCAATAAATTCTTCTGTTATGTAGCGGTAACTTTTATCTCCCGTCATAACATTGTTGCAACGTTAACATTTTTGGCAAAGAATGTCACTCGTCTGTTATTTATTTAATTTGAATTTCAATTTTATCTGTCTTTAAATTATTAGGGCTTTTCTTTTGCTCAATCTGATCGAATCAAACTAAATACTAAATTTAGCAGGTATCAGAAAACTAATAGAATGAAAGAATAGCACGTTTTGTATCATGATTGAAATATCTAAAGTGTACGATAAAGTGTAATGATAATTTCAACAAAACTTACTGATATTAATTTAAGGTTAGATTAATATGATCGAATCACAACAAACATAAAAATTTTGTGATTCAGAGGGGAAAGGGGATTACTGATCATGATCGTGTTACAAATTTCTGAGCAGGCGGAATGAATCACAGTTCAAAAGAACATGATTCGCTTAAAATTTACAGCTTTGATTCCATCACTTGGAGCAAAAGAAAAACTCTATTATTTCACATTTTTCTCTCAACGCCAACTACTATAAAAATCTATCAAAAGTTGTAATTACGAGAAAAATGAAATTAAAAAAAAAATTAAGAACACGCTGTATTAATGTTGAACACCCAGTATATCTGAACCCTCGTGAAACATTGTTTTAATAAGCTTTCATAAAACGCCAAATGTATTTGTCTAAAAATAGCGTAAGTACTGCAGGTGTTACATTTATTACGGTCGGATCTTGTTGCGTAAACTTTAAAGAAGATAGGTTGTTACTTATAAGCTAGTTTCCCTATGACATTATTAGTTAGGCCGATAGTACATAGGTACTGCCACAGTAGATAATTTTTTGACAACTACTTACTAACAGAATTAAATTAATTGACATAGAAAAATGTATGCCCCGTATAAAGTGGTCTTCAGAGGGAGGGGGGGATTGATAAAATATAAATTATTAATTAAGTATTATTTTGATATGTTATAAATAATGAATGTAAACTAATTTTCCCAGGAAATAATTAAAAAAATACTTTTTGACTTCAATTATTTTTTACAAAAAAATTATGTTTATGGAAATATGCAAAACCTTGCAATGTTTTGTAGGAAAATAAATTAGTTAGTAACAATTTGCTGCGTTCGAAAATTATACGTCGGATATATCTGGAGCATCTGATCTCATCTTTCTCACTCACGACTTTTAATCTATTTTGTATCTCGTTTATCCGTTTAAAAAAATCTTGTGTTTTTATTATTTCCATGACAACAGGCGACCTTTTCACACCCTACTTAAATGTGGGATGTGAGAGATCGCCTGTTGTCATGGAAATACTATAAACACAAGATTTTTTTTTAAACGAATGAGTGAAATACAAAATAGGTTAAAAATCGAGATGGAGAAAGATGAGATCATACGTTCCAGGTGCATCCGACGTATAATTTTCGAACGCACTACTGGGGCGTGTTCGAAAACACAGGGAGTAAGTATAAGAGTTATACCAACAGAGTAAATAAAGTGAAAAGCAAAATATACAAAATGGTTTATATGAGAGAGAAAAGAATATTATCCAACAGTAACGCTCTGAGTTTTCGAACACGCCCCTGAGGTAAATTTTTTAATGGCCGCGTTCAGGTAACTGCAGCAGCTGAGTTGCTTACTAAGCAATCGTTTGTCATTGGCTATTACTTTAATTTGAACCAATCACAAACGATTGCTTAGTCAGCAACTCAGCTGCTGCAGTTGCCTGAACGCGGCCAATTTAATAATAGGCTGATGTCCACCGACTAGTGAATCATGTCTCCTCAATTCGTCTTAATACTCACTGCAATAAAAAAAAATTCGTTTCAAATAATTCCTGAAAATAAACTCTCCCAAAAAAACTCTGCTGTTTTTGCCTGGATCGCAAAGCCTGTGTTCTATGAATCATAATTGTTATTCAATAGTTGGCTTTATAAAAACTACTTATTATGGGGGAAAAAACTGAAGTAAGCCGTGGACACAGGCGCAGTAAATCTTGTGCAGCTTTAGTCATCAAAATTCGTACGTCGCGTCGAGTGATGTTTTCGGGGCAGTGTTACTTAAAATATTTTCATTAATTGAAGGTAATTAATATTTAAATAAGGCGTGAAACTTAATTAAAAGCTCTTTACAGTTAAAATGATCAAAAAGTTTGTCATTAATTAACCAAGGACTTTTTAGCGTACTTGCTTCCCGTTATATTGTTTTCTTTCGTATACTCAGATTCAAATTGTTTATGCTTATTTATTAAGAAACAAACATTTTCTTTGCAAAATTATACAGAGTGATGATAAAGTCCCGCACCAAGCTCATAATTTGTTTATTTAATGTATTTTTTGCAAAATCTTGAAACCGGTAAATTTTTAATTTTAAAGACACATCCTAGTGCAAAAATCTTTTCTCGATCGGCATTTGTTTTTCCACTGTGACGTAATCATTAATTTTTTTTAAGGACAACTAACTTTATGTAGATTTTCAGCGTCCTTCTTGTCAGTTAAATGGTTATATAAAAAACAACAACTAGTTCGAAAAAATAGACATGATCCATACTACTGCCTGGAATTTTTTTGAAAAATTTTATGTTATACTGCAATGAAAATCTGAACAATTGGTTCCTGGAGAACAGCTTCAATATTTTGGTTAATATTTACTTGCTTTTGTTTTCAATTGCAAGATTATCATTAAAATAAAATAAAAGAACATTGTACGTTTGAATTGTAATGTTTTCGAAAATTTTGTTATGGAAAGTACTACATTTTTGACATTAGGTCAAAATTTCAGAATTTGGAGTTCTGAACCGTTCAAAATTGTACTGAGCTTGAGCAGTGCACAAAATTGGATATAAATTTCATACTGTGCATGATTTGAACGGTTCAGAACTTGAAATTCTGTCAAATGGAACAGACCTATTACCATTTTACTGACAAGAATATCAAAACCTGTATAAAACTTAGGGTAGCCATTTAAAAAAATTAATGACGTCACAGCGGAAAAACAATTGCTGATCAAGAAAACATTTTTGCACTTAAATGTAGGGTTGTGAGTGTGTGTAGGTAAATGTCTTTCGGACAAATGTCAAAAATGACAATTGTCTGGATAGGACAAGTACTATTTGCCATCAAAGTGTCCTTGGATACTGTCCGTGACATGTGAATCCGCATTAAATGTAAAAATGTCGCGCATTTATTTACCTTTTCCCGCTAATTCTGTAACATCAAATGTGACAAGGTGTTGGCAAAATTTGTGTGCAATAATATTTTTATATTTGTTTTTCGAATTTTAATTCTGTTTGCTAAAAGTACAATATAGGAGCGGCATATTTTTGAAAAAGTTCTTTATTTGCAGTAAAAAATTCGAAGTTGATTTTCATTATGAAATTTGAGATGTCATAAGTGTCAGGACAGTGTATGACACTTAAATTCGTGTCCTGTCCAAGAAATAAATGTCCGCACATTTTACAACCCAAACACATTTTAGTAAAATGTGTTTTTTTAAAATTAAAAATTGACTAAATAATTGACTTGGTGACTTTCAAAATCAAAATTGTGGCCCGTGGCAAAATGATGAGCCGCTAAGGCAGTTTTTTCAGATTTACGTTGTTGAGAAGGATTACAGTCGTATTTATAATTCTTAATTCTATTAATTAATTTCGGTTTAGTCTGTCCAATATAGGAGGAGTTGCATCCTATACAATTAATTTTGTATACAACAGATGATTTATCAGTTAACGGGATTTTTTATTTTAACTTTGAAAACAAATTATTGACCGGTTTAATAGAGTAAAAAGCTATTTTACATTCATTGCTATTCAAAATTCTAGCTAAATTAGTAATTAGTAATCCAGTGTTTGAATACCTTCAATACCTTTATCCACTTAATAGCTACCCATACATTAGCGGGATAACTGACAGGCTTGGCCTGACGGGACTGGACTGACAGTACTGGTAATGATTAACGTGTTGTGTAAACATTCCGCTCTTTTATTTTATATCACGCCGAACCCTATATAATATTTAAATTAATTAATCTCATGCTACAAAATCTGGCATCATGCCAATTCCTTCGTCGGCCATAAGCAGCAAGGAAAAGCCTGGCGTGCGCGTTACGCATTAACCAGCAGTATTATCAACAGGCAAATCCTTCGCAGTCAAAGACGTTCAGAAATACTGTCAATGTATGGGTACCTAATCAGATGATAAGTTAACTAATCAAAACCAGTGCTCGCAAATCATACTAACGGCCAGCACGTAACAACAGTAACATTCGAGTTAGCATTAAAAATATTAGTTCATCAGTAAAAAAGTTGTACAATTCATAAAAAAAACTTTGCTAATCAGTAAAGTTGAACTAAAGGTACGGGCATTTTTTCCTAAAGGTGCGTTTACACTATATAACAAAACATGTAAATATAACTTGTTCTATGCATGTTACACAACATTTTTATAACATTTGTTGTAAACAACGCCTCTATAACAAATTATAAAACCTATCGATTATGGCATCTAACGAGGAGGTGCTCCTTGCAGTTGCAGTTACAGCATTGTTATTCAAAAGCTAGAAAAAAAAGAGCTAAAAGACGATTCTGGGTTCGACCACCTCTAGTCGCCACGTCGCCAGGAATAAACACAGTAGAAGTAACCTTTTGAATGATCTTGAACGTAATGACCATGATCTTTTGACTCGAGAATTAAGAACTGATATCAATTTTAAAAACTTCATTCGAATGACAAGCCAGGAGTTCCGAGTACTTAATTAATTTGGTTACATACATTTTTTAAAATCTTTACCGACACTGGCCGGGAAACGTGTAACTTGTTATAATACACAAAAAAAAAATTATAAAACATTCGATGTTTTATAACAATATTTTATTTGATTTTTTAACAAGTTGTAAAAATTGTTATGTAACACAAAGTTTTATAATTTGTTACATAGTGTACATAGTGTAAACGCACCTTAATGCAAAGAATGATTTTATTTTCAAAAATTTATTTTTCCTCTCGTGGAATTCTTCCCGTGTTAAACAATGAAATTTATAGTGCATTTAATTTTAATGTATCTTATTCAAAGCTCTTTTAAAACACAAATCTGACCTCAAAAGTATGCCAAATTTGATGTATCTCAGTGTTTCCAACTTTGTAGCAAAAAAAACATGAAAAGTCGAAATCGGTACAGGAAAAGGACAAGGAGGAATATTTCATTACATATGTATAAAAAAAATAAAGTTTCCAAATTGTAATTTCATTTTTTCGCAACTGAATCTTTCAATATATTTCAAATTGCTTGCAAGATCATTATTAATTAGTATGAAATTTAGCAAGTTTCCATTTATTTGTCCGACTTTCTAGCATTTATAATAACTTATTATAAAAGGTAGGATTATCGTTTCTTTTTGTTAATAAGCGACATTCCTGTATTGGTTCACCCTCCAATTTGTCTGTTAACTGTTATGATTAATGTGACTTTTTAAAAATAAAATATTTTTCGTGATTTATTAAGAATCAAATTTACACTACTTCTTATCTGCTTGAAAGTTTCTTCTATCTTTTTTATTCGACATTTATTAAATTTATTAGTGAACAATATTTTCACATCTTATTCTCTATATTATACAGTATTAATAAAAACAAATACAGCTCTATTATGAGCAACACTAATAGTGTGCTACAAATTAATATGTTATATTTTTCCTGATAAATTTAAACACGTTAAGACTCCGTTACGGTGCCGCCACATAACGTTTAACGTCACGCCTAACGTGATTTTCAAAGTCTAATTTGACTAGTTTGGTGTAGTTTTTACTTGTGATATGATAATATGGAAAAGAAAACAAATTTATAACGAGTAATTTGATATTAAACTTAAGTGTAACCGCAGATTTATATCAAATTAGATGTTAAAAATCACGTTAGGCGTTACATTAAATTCATATGTGCCCGCGCCATTACAATACCAGTTTAAATTTAAGCCAAAGCTTAATAATATACTGGGTGTTTTTGGAAGTGTAGCTGAAAAAGAATCTGGATACAACAAAACAATCTTAAAAACTGGCAGATTTACTAAACAATGAAATAAATATCTATTTTGGCAAAAATATTCATAATAACAACTTCGACAAGTAACCTGAATTACGAAAAAGGTTTTTCATAATATTTGAATGTCATTTTATTATATTATGAAATTGACCGAACTTGAGCTCTGCGTCATCGTCATCAATCACCGAAGCTACAACCTTTTACTTATTTATTTATTTTTTCTACTCTACGGGAAATCCCAAATGGTACAAAAGTATACAGAAGTGCATGTAACACAAGTGCAGCTACGACGACTACAATTAATCTAAATAAGAAAAATAGAAAATACAATAACAATGCACAAATTAATATTAATTAATGAAAATAAGTAAATTAACATAGCATAGAAATTACCAAATTCAACCAACAAATATTTCAGTATCATTTCTTTGTCAACGACGAATAAGAAAAAAGGATGGAGTTATGCTTTTTATGTATGATTAAGCAATATTTTATTTATGACGCAGAGCTCTTCTCTTATGAAAAATTCTATATCTGCGTTGTTTCCATGGTTGTTATGCTATCCACAACGGGCGAGGCTGTTAAATTTAACGGCCATGGCCGTTTTTACTCTTTGCTCTGTAATCTCAAACGTTGCTATATGTAGTTACATACAACCAAATCAAACTCGTAACTTATCGAAGTTTATTATTGCGGCCGATATGCATATCGGCGAAATACCGTTATATAGGGTGTTCGTTTTTCGAATCAAACTGTAGGTATCTCGGTTACCTTAAGAGTCTGCATCCGGTGTATTCAATTTTTAAATGAAGCTTAAGAATTTAATAACAAAGCTAAAGCTTTCAAATTTTGGAATTAAATTTTGGAGGTGTAGCTCTAGGCGACCTATGTTTTATTTTTTTAATATTAATATTTTTTTATTTATTACTGAAAATATTTAAAATGGATGAAATTATAAAAAGGCGTTACAGTGTTGTAAATATTATTGAACTGATAATGTTCCATCAATTTATTTTTGCATATTTTTGTCCCAAAAATAAAAAAAAACACGATTTTCGGTTTTTATTTTTTTCTATAAAAATAAAAACCAATGAAGCTGTAGGCATTTTTAGGTCAGACATTGTTAAGGCACATTTTTATGAAGAATTTAAATATACCATTGTCTTTGTCATGTCATAAAAAATTGCGGACAAAAGACATATTATTTTCTTATGGACACCATCTCGGACTTTTACACGATTAAATGAAGCCTTTTTCTCTTATTACATTGATGTATCACACTTGATGGTTTGAGTTAGATTTAGATCAAAATTCCGAAATCATTTGTTCTGCAAAGAGTGCCTTGGAAACAAAAGCAAATTTTTTGTTTCTAAAGAAAATTTGACAGTTCTGTACCTATGTTTGCACTTTATTATAGAAGTGTCAGTTACACAATTGAACAAAGTAGTAGATTGGGATAAAAGTATGCAACTTTGTTCTAATTTAATCAACATCGTATTTCTTAAGATAACGGAGATCCCCATGGATAGGCTCTCAAAAGGGACACCCTGTCTACATGTCATTCTCTCAGGAACGGTTGGTGCAAAAAGTGTAGAACAAATGAACAGACCTGAAGTCATTCTCAGCCTTCTCTGAATTTTTTCATTACATTTTCTTTTTTTTTTGCATCATATTGTATATAATGGAACTTCAAAACAGTTCTATATTGGGTGATTCGTGAGGAACTCTCCATATTTAAATAATGTGTTTAGGAGACCACAACAAACAGAAAAAATCTAGTAAACATATGGTCAAATGTCAACCCTTACTGAGGTATTGTTCAAAATTGTATTTAATCAATTGAAAACATAAAAAACATCTTTACAACAGAAATTACGTTTTCACTAAATTTAGCAATATTTTAAGAGAATTTAACTAGAAAATAATTGTTTTAACTAATGAACGCTAAAATAAATGTGACAGTTACAATTATTTTCTAGTTAAATTCTCTTAAAATATTGCTAAATTTAGTGAAAACGTAATTTCTGTTGTAAAGTTGTTTTTTATGTTTTCAATTGATTAAATACAATTTTGAACAATACCTCAGTAAGGGTTGACATTTGACCATATGTTTACTAGACTTTTTCTGTTTGTTGTGGTCTCCTAAACACATTATTTAAATATGGAGGGTTCCTCACGAATCACCCTGTATATTGCCACAGTAGATCATTTTTTTGACAACTACTTATAACAGAATAAAATTAATTGACATAGAGAAATGTATGCTCCGTACAAAGCGCTCTTCAAAGGGATTGATCAAATATGAATTATTAATTAAGTATTGTTTTGATATGTTATAAATAATGAATGTAAACTAATTTTCCCCAGAAAATAATTTAAAAAATACTTTTTGACTTCAATTATTTTTTACAATAAAAATTATGTTTATGCAAAACCTTGCAATGTTTTATAGGAAAATAAATTAGTTAATAACATTGAGGTAAATTTTTGAATTTAATAATAGGCTGATGTCCACCGAGTAGTGAATCATGTCTCCTAATAGTACACTGAGAAAAATGTATATTAAAAACCGTGTTGTAAAAAAAGTATCATTAATAATAAAATAAATTGTTTTAAAAGTAGCAAAATTGTTTAAGTAAAGCAAGTAAATTTTTCTCTTAAAAGAAATGAGAATGCGATTATATTACATTAAGCATATGATTTTGTAACATTTATGAGTTCGGCCTGCAGATATAAAATTTACAACATAAAATTTGTAGGTCAAAAAGCGATCGAAAGATGTCACTACTTAAATTGTTCATTACTTTCACATCGCAATGGCATATAACCTAGGAGAAATCGATTTGGTTTGCAGTGGAGTTCATAGACAACACAACATAACATAATTTATTTATGTTTCCTATGGTGGAGTTCTGGAGCTACGGTTCTGTTGATGAAGGCCCAATGAGGCCTTAAACAGCTGTACAGAGCAATGCTCGAGGAATCCGTTGTAATCAAAACCGATTTGCACAATTTTTTTTTATAAAATTTGTAATTTAATATACGTTTTTTCTTAAATCCAGTACTTATTTTTTTTGGTGCAGCTGCAAAGGTTGGTGATCGTGTGAATCCCGTAGCTTGTTATCCGTGCGTAGATATAAATGTTAAAATATAAATATATTAAACGATATTATATTTTATATTTTAGCCATTTTAGAATATCCTTTTTTTAAATTTAAATATATAACAGTTAATATAAATATGTTTTTAAGTTAATAAAATGATTTTGCTGTCACATATAGTAATATAAATTTTTGTAAAAATTACTATATTTATATTTACTTTTACAACGTAATTCTCTCCGTGTACTTACCGCAATAAAAAAAAAATTATTTCAAATAATTCCTGAAAATAAACTCGCCCAACAAAACCCTGCTATTGTTTTTGCCTGGATCGCAAAACCTGTGTTCTATGAATCATAATTGTTATTCAATAGTTGGTTTTATAAAAACTACTTATCATTATGGGGGAAAAAACTGAAGTAAGCTGTGGACACCGGCGCAGTAAATCTTGTACAGCTTTAGTTCTCGAAATTCGTACGTCGAGTGATGTTTTCGGTGCATCGTTACTAAAACATTTTCATTAATTGAAGGTAATTAAATAATTAAATACGGCGTGAAACTTAATTAATAGCTCCTTGCAGTTCAAATAATCAAAAAGTTTGTTATTAATTAATCAAGGACTTTTTACCGTACTTGCTTCCCGTTGTATTGTTTTCTTTCGTATACTCAGATTGTTTATGCTTATTTATTAAGAAACAAAAATTTTCTTAGTAAAGTTATAGTTTACTTCAAGCTTTCATGGGCTTCATTTTATTAAAATTTGGCGGGTTTTGAAATTTACACAAGCAGTTTAAAACAAAATGGTTTTCTTTAAAATCGCAAGCAAATATAAAATGAATATGTACTGCTGTTTAAAGTTAAATGTAAATATTTGATGTGAAGTAAATTTTTGATGTACAGTGTGGAAAAAAGTAAGAAACAAATTCGATAAAAAGTAAACTATTGAGTTTTAACAAAAATCCAAAAACAGGTCAATTTTTGTTTTAAATTATACACTTTTTGATGTTGAAGTTAAACACATAGGACGATACATGCAAAAGTTATTATGTCATCGACATTTTTTTAATGAGAACTCCGTATTTTTTGTTCATATTTTAGTAGGTCATGTATTCGTCAAAATTGCTGTGTAACAATTTTTACCTCTTGCATAAGAAAATTTATATTGAAATCCAAAAAATTAACTTTTCATTTTTAACAGAAATATTGAAAAATGTCGGTTAAATATAGAAAAATATGTAATACCTAGTTCCAAACAATGTTGTTAAATCAAAATTATAATAACTGCTCAAAATGCAAAAATAAAGTAGTCAATAGTTAAATTGTTTTTTCTTTTTTGGATTACAATATAAATTTTCTTATGCAAGAAGTAAAAATTTTTACACGGCAATTTTCACAAATACATGACCTACTAAAATATCAACAAAAAATACGGGGTTCTCATTAAACAAAATGTTGATGACATCATAACTTTTGCATGTATCGCCCCATATATTTAAGTTCAACGTCAGAAAGTGTATAATTTAAAAATTGAATTTTTGTTAACACAACCCAATAGTTTATTTTTTACCGATTTTGTTTCTTACTTTTTTCCACACTGTATATGTAGATATGAGCTAGATGAATAAAACGAAGCATATGCTTTTACTTCAAAATTTTCAATGAAAACTACAAATATTTGAAGAAAAATGAAATTCTAAATAATTCTGCCTGTAACATAATAAAAATTTTAATAGAAGAAATTGTATAATGATTTGCAATTGAAATTTTTCCGCGTATTTAAGCTTAAAATTTTTTTTTACAGAAGTAAAAGCATTTACTTCGTTTCATTCATTTGGCTAATTCTGTGATATATTTTTACAGTCTGCGATAATTACTATGAAATCAAACGCATTTGGAATATATTTAAAACAAGTTTTTGCATTATTTTAGTTGCCTAATTTAAAAACCTCTGCTTATTATTTTATTAGATTAAGAGATGATTTACCGCATTATTTAGACGATCACAGTAACATTCGAGTTAGCATTAAAAATATTAGTTCATCTGTAAAACAATTGTACATATAAAAAAAAACTTTGCTAATCAAAGCCCGGATTTTTAGGCATTTAGGCTAGTATCACACTATAAAAGACCTTTGACAAAGACCTTTTATGAAAGATATTTTATAAAAAATATAACAGTGTAATAGGCAATCTTTTATAAAATATTTTATAAAAATTGAAATATTTTATAAAAGACTCCCTATAACACTGTCATATTTTTGTATAAAATATCTTTCATAAAAGATCTTTGTCAAAGATCTTTTATAGTGCAATACTGGCCTTGAGAAAACCGAATTAGGCAGTTAATGTTTAAAGCCAGTATTACACTATAAAAGATCTTTGACAAAGATCTTTTATAAAAGATATTTTATAAAAAAATATGACAGATAAAATAGAAATATTTTATAAAAGATTGCCTATTACACTGTCATATTTCTTATAAAATATCTTTTATAAGAGATCTTTGTCAAAGTTCTTTTATACTGTAATACTGACCTAAGAAATAGGTTCATTTTTAGGCAGTCTAAGAAAATTTAGGCGTTTAATAATTAAAATATAATAATATAATAATAAAAAAATATTAATGCTTATTTTATGGGTCAATTCTGCGCATATCTGTAAGGACCGTAAGATCTGTTAGCCTGTAAGTCAGTTATTAAAAAATGGAATTTTGAAGTTCTTAGTATGATACGGTTTCTTGTAAGTCTCTAAGATAATGTCGCAGAGACTTATGAGTAATCCTATAGACCTAGGAGAACTCATACCTTCCAGAGAACTTCAAAATTCTATATTTTAATAATTGAGTTACAGGCTTACAGATCTTACGGTCTTTACAGATATGCGCAGAATTGACCCATTTAGTTACATGGTCATTTATTAAGAAATCGAAGCGAGGTTCTTCCGGGTAAAGAATGTATTGTAAAAACACGCTTTAAATAGGGGCTATAAATCGGCGTTTAAGTAAAAAATCCAGGCAGTACAAAAAATGGTTTCCTACTTGACATAGTAGTCCGAGGGCTCAGCAGCAGAGGACCTCTTTAGAGCTCTCCCTTTTAGGACTTTTGTATAGACATCTAGACCAACGGTGGGCAAACCCCGGCCAGCGTGCCAACTGCGGCTCGTGAAAAAAGACAACAATAAAGTTAAAAAAGAAGCAAAAATGACAGTTTTTAAATTTGAATATAAAAAAATAAAATAATATGGGGGATACTTTGTTCATGAAGAGGGTTCTGCGAACATTTTATAAAAATTACATGAATGTGACAATTGGAAACGCAACCGCTTGCGGAAATGACTCGGTGAACATTAATTAATGTTGTTGTGACATATCCATTAATTAGGTATTGTAATGTTGATTGAAATAATACGTCCTAATTTTCAATATTCTTTTATTCTAATGGCTACCGGTTTCGGTCTAAGACCATCATCAGGCCAATAACGTCAAAAACGAAATTATATTAATTAAGTTCATAAATCACTGGAGAGGAAGAAAAATGTAAATGTGCTGTCAAAATAGATAGATGTGAAGATCTATCTAAAAATGTAAATGTGTGATCTATCTATTTTGACAGCACATTTACATTTTTCTTCCTCTCCAGTGATTTATGAATTTAATTAATATAATTTCATTTTTGACGTTATTGGCCTGATGATGGTCTTAGACCGAAACCGGTAGCCATTAGAATAAAAGAATATTGAAAATTAGGACGTATTATTTCAATCAACATTAATTAATGTCTTAATTTCTTCTCTCCCTGCGGAACCATATTGTTTACATTTTCAAAACCTGGCCCCTTCTGTAATTTGCGGCTACAAGGTGGCGGCATCTGTGCAAGTCCCCTGTTGGTCCCGCTCATTAAGGTCACTGGAGTAGAGATGGGCAAAGTAGCTCATTTGATTGAGCTAGTTCAATGATTCTCGTTCGTAGCAAAGAGCTAGCTGATTTGTGTAGTTCAGCAGCTCTTTTGGCGCGCGCAGCTTTCGTGCATTCGGTTAATGCCGCATCCAGACGACATGGCCACCGTCAGCCAACGTTGGTGAATGCATTGGCAACAAAATTTTGAACCAACGTTGGGCAAGTTTACCATTTGCACATTGCCTGTCCACATGATTGGATTTGCTTGTCAAATTTCAAAGATAAAAAAGTTCTGCCAATGTATAGCGAATAGCTACCAACATTTGTCAAATTAAAAAGATATGGAGAATGAAGAATATAATACGGTTGATGCAAGTGCTTGTGTAGTTCTTTCGGATCCCAAATGACTGAGTATTTTTCATAAAGCTGAGGAATTCCAAAATTAACGGGTTACTCGATTCGATCTCTGATGACGACATTTTTCTGGTCAAATTTAAAAAACAGTAAACCGAAAGCAGACCCACTTTGCCATCAAGTTAGTACAACTCAACGCGCATAATATACAAAAATAAATAATATTCGAGAAATATCGTGTGCAAATTGTTCAAGTCGTGTGGACGTAAAAACAAACGTGATGGCATATGAAGGCCAACGTTGGTTAAACTCTTTGATGTGTGTCGGAAAAACCGCCCTCATAGCGAATGCATTCCAATGCCAACATTGGCGATTGGTTGGCGTTCATTGACCATGTGTATTTCGTCCACACGGCATGGCAAACTACCCAACAGCCAACACTGGCTAACGTTGGCCATGTCGTCCGGATGGGGCTTAAGCCAACGTGGAATAATTGAATGCGATCTTTTCTTCTCTTTATAATGATATGACATAGGTAATATGACAGATAACGAAGAAAATAAAAAAAATATGTTAACTAGACGTATTCTTTGTTTGCAGTAAAACATATGCTTTGTTTGCGGTAAAAAATATAAACAAATTTTCTAAAAGATTAATATTTCAAAGAAATCGACTAAAATTATTTAAAAGTATATCTATTTACAAAAAGTAGACTGCAGAATTGCAGAATTTCGCAATATTACGCGTCGTAATTTTGTAATATATTCAAAGCAATGATTCGCATGTCACAATAATTATATTTAGAACTAATGGTCGATAAATAATTGTTCGAACATCTTCCGTAAATAGTCTACTATTTTATTTAAATACGTATTTTTTGTTTGTTATTAATTTTTTTTGTTTCTTTTGTAGGACCTTCTCAATAATTCTTTCACTTATTTGTTAGGAAATTTGTTTATTTTTGCAGTAAACAAAGCTTACATCTACAGAGAAAATATTTTTTTATAATGAATTATTATTTTCTTTTCATTTTGCAAAATTAATTTAATTCCAGTGCTTTTTACAAACCGTACGCATTTCTGGAGGTAACTTGAATCAGCGAGCGAAAAATGTAGGTGGCCGTGTTGAACTTATTTACGTGACGTTTCATACAGACACCATCGCGAGCTAGGAGCTACAAGTGTGATTTATTGCGAGCTAGGTCTTGTAGCTCAACTGAATGAGTAGCTCAATTGAGCTAGCTCGTTCCCAAACTGTCCATCTCTACACTGGAGTGACTTAAGTTGTCTACCATTCAGGGATTGCCAAGTATTTTTGAACCGGCTTCTCTACCTTGCGTGGGTGAAGTTTTCATGCGTTTATCGCATTATCAGGGTGTTTATCGCGTGTAAGGAGAGTCAGTATTTTGGCCATAGTTTGTCGCCTGAGATTGTTCATATTAACAATTAAAGCTTTTAATTCTTTCGTGAATAACCCTGAAGTGATTTTATTTAAATTTAAAAAAAATTTTAATTACAATTTTCTGTTTACAAAAGCGTGGCAGCGCTGAGTTTAGCTGAACACGTCCCATGTCTTCAAAATGTTTTGGCAAGCAAATACGTATTTCCACACACAGAAAAAACAACTAATAAAAATTAATTATTCAATAATTATTTTTCCATTTTAGGCCATAAAATAGGCAACACACATTTTTGTAGACGCTTAAGCTATGAAACTAGGAAAATATTTAAAATAGTGTTAAAATAGGCACGAAGAAATATACATCTCTTTCTAATTAAAATTGTAATCTAAATGTTTAAAACTTAATTGCCTATGTTTTTTCTTAAATAAAATTTTAGGCAGTTGCTTAAAAATCCGGGCTTTAGTAGTCACTAATCAATAAAGTCGAATTGAAATTACGTGCATTTTTTCGTAACGTAAAGAATATTTTATTTTGATAAATTTATTTTTGTTATTGTGGAATTCTTCATAATCCGTTTTAAATCATAAAATTCCAAGTGCGCTTAATTGTATTGCATCATATTAAAAACATTTGTAGAGCACAAATTTGACCTCAAAAGTGTGACAAATTTGTGACGTATCCCAGTGCTTCCAATTTTGTAGCAAAAAATATGAAAAAATAAATTGGTACAGGAGAAACGCAAATGAATTATTCTTGAAATAAAATACATAACATGTAAAGGTACTAATTTATTGATTTTTAAATAAAAATTATTGTTGAACATCGTGTCTTTCACTACAAAAATTGTTGAAATATTTAGAATTGATAAATAAGAAAAATTTCAAATTCCAAACTTATAACCTCCATATTTAAGGAATCACCAGATAAATCTTTTTAAACATTTCTCCGATGCCCAGAGGGTGCTCCTGAATAGTGCAGAATGGCGCTGTATCGCCATTTTTTTAAGTACCCAGTATATTTGTGGTTCGCCTAAAATTTTTAAATTCTGAATTGACTTGAGTCAAGTTAAAGGTTGGGCACCTCTGCTCTACATTATCCAGTGAATATAAACCTATACAGCTATTTTAAGAATACATCGAAAAGTGTGCTACAAATTAACATATTAGATTTTTTTTCTGATGTGATAAGTTCAAACACGTTAAGAGGCAAAAATAAATTAATAAAATTGTAATGCAGTTTGTGTAACTATTTAAAAATTTAGTATGTGGATAATTTTACACTAGGTTTTATTTGGTTTTGAATACAACGTAAACTAAGTGCTAAGACTCTAGAAAGTGAAACGTACGCGAATCTTAATCTGACTTTAAAATATGTTTGTGCTGGTGTTTGTGCTGAGTGCTTTGGACGACTTTGTGACCAAAGACCATCACGAGGTGAGTAATATTGACCGACTAATTTTTTTATCAAAATTTTTTTTATCAACTTTTCCTGCGAAATTTGGACGGCATGTCGTAGCTCTACTATAGTGTCAACGTTACACAATGTCTTGACGTCATGACTTTATTTTTCAGTTAAGCTAAGACATGTTTTTTGAGTTTTATAGCACGAATTGATAAAAAGAATTAGAATCACCCTGTGTTTTATATTATAACAAGTGATCATAAAATTCCACCTTCTTGGAAGAACACTGAGAAATTTATTAAAAAGAAAAATTCTTGGGACGTATAGGTATACGAAATCCCTGGAATATCTAAATCATCTGATACTGTGAATAACTGCAATATGCTTTTTTTGGAAATTCAACGTAACACGCTTTATTATCATTAAGCAGCGGACGGCTGTCGGGCAAGCGAGAATGGGTACGTGTCGAACAGGCGAAAAATAGATAACCAGTAGCGGCGAATAGTGCAAATAATAAATTAATTGTTTTCACAATCCAAATTATCAAGTGAATAATACGCTTAAATAATACAATATTTTTTAGAATATTTAAAAATTTGCAAGAAAAATGATACGTATCGAAGCCTGACGTATTTATATATACCTTTGATTTAAGTGATTGCAAGTTTGGTACTGGGACCGTACAACATGGTTTGACCTTCCTATTCTCGCTCTGTTCCCGACGAGAATCCGCTGCTTAATTATGATTTATCAGATTTACGTCTGGGGTATCGCATACGAAAACAATTCAAATTAAATTTTATCATCTCTCATATAGGAAGCTCTTTAAATTATATCAATTAGAATTTCGATATGTGCAGATCTATCGTGCGTTCAATAAAAAAAACGGTCAAGTAGGTTGTAATTTTTGTAAAATATTGTGTAAATTAATAATAAACGTTTATTTTTGAATGTCTTCTTCTAATATCACTCCAACTCAAAAGAGACATTGCAAAAACAAATGTTTATTACCAATTTATTAAACTTTTTACAAAAATTACAGCCTACTTGACCGTTTTTTTTTTATTGAACGCACGTTATAATTTTTAAATCTTTTAAGAGCATAACTTCAATTATTATCATGTGAACATGGAACAAAATAGTTGGTGAGTGAAACGTCGAAGCCCAAAGGAATCCTATTATTATCATCGTGTAAATACATATATCTTTTGTGTCTTATTAATACTTAAGTATGTACTCCAAAGCTATGCTCCAAAGTAACGAATCAAAAACAGTTCAACTCAGTTACTAGAACCTGTCGAAATGATGGCTTTGTTGTTTAGTTTATGCTCCATTAAGCATCCATAAGGACGTTTACTCTGTTCTTGTACAATTCTTAAACAATTTAATTTGTTCAGTAAATTGTTTCAAAATTTAAATTGAATAAAAAAACCACGTGAAAAAATAGAACATATTCTATCTCCAAACGGCGGCCAAGAAATTTCTTGTTCTAAATGTTTCTATTATATCACAAAATCTTTTAAACGGACACTAAATGGCGCACAAACACTTTACGTTTCGCTATCGTTTGACATCTTCTTCGGAAGTGAAAAAATATTTTTTCACTTCCGAAGAAGCTGTCAAACGATCAAAAAATATTTTTTCACTTCCGAAGAAGCTGTCAAACGATAGCGAAACGTAAAGTGTTTGTGCGCCATTTAGTGTCCGTTTAAAAGATTTTGTGATACAATTTTCATCGGGCAAGAACCAGCTTTAATTGTTTCTATTATAGAAATTGAATCAAATTTTGTACAAGAAATAGGAAAGTCTAAAACAGCCTTAAAATTAACTTAATCTGTACAAAGGTAGGGTAGTGTAAAACAGCCTTTATATCATACTGTTAATTAATACTAAAACGTTTGTAGGGTGGCTGTAATTGCTCATAATTATGAACTGGCACTTAGGTACGGATGACAGTGATAAATAAATGTTGGTGATTATTTGATTTAAAATAAAGTTTCTGCTTGATCGATTACATTCTTTCAATTATAAATAAACGAAAGAATTTATAATCAAATAATTATTAGCTGTGTCACAAAACGTTATAGTCACCCAACACAATTTTTGACATATCGGAATTGCGTCAAAAGAAGTGTTTCCTTTTTTTTGCAGTAAGTACTTACATCCTTATACTTTATTGGAATGAAGAGATTTTGTGAAAATTAAGGGTGTGTCAACAAAAAATCTGGACAAAGTCTAATTAAATATATTTACTTAATATTATGTTATATAAAAAAAATCAATTAATAACTTACTCAGGGCCATTTTCATAATAGAACTTTAAATTTAAAGTGACTTTAACCTATAAAAACACATTAGTTTTCCTATGCTTAAAGTGACTTTAAATTAAATTCTCCTTTAGCATTATTATGAAAACGGCCCTTAGGGCCAGTTTCATAATGGAATTTAAAGGAGACTTTAAATTTAAAGTCACTTTCAGATGTCAAAACAAATATGAAAACACATTTGTTTATACGTCAGAATGTGACTTTAATTTTAAAGTCTCCTTTAAATTCGATTATGAAACTGGCCCTTAGGGCCGTTTTCATAATAGAACTTTAAATTTAAAGTAACTTTAACCTATAAAAACACATTAGTTTTCCTATGCTTAAAGTGACTTTAAATTAAAGTCTCCTTTAGCACTATTATGAAAACGGCCCTAAATCTAATGTGAAACAACATAGTCGGGACGAAAATTGGCTGTTTGTCTTACTTTGGTTTTAACTCTAGCCATTAACCTTTCGAAATGATCCAAACTAAACTGGCGAAGTTTTCTTTTTATTTTGTCTTTTAAATCTGACATGTCTTTCGCTTCCCACCTATTCTCATACACTTTTTTTAATTGAAACCAAAACCTTTTTGTTTAGGAACATTTGGTACATTTGCCAATCGAGGAATGTACCAAATTTAATATTGCTCGAATACCTCAAATGTGCTTTTCGCGTAGTGAGAGCTATCCATGTTCGGTTTGATTTGTTAATTGGTTCCCATTATATTTTTGCGCCGACTTTCGCTTTCTTATCACGATATCATTTTCTTTTAATACTTTCCTGACTATTCATAGAAAATATTAAATTTTCTTCCCAATTTTCTATATGATTTTCCTACTTCCCGATAGCCTCCATTTCCAGTTGCATTTTCTTGCGTTCCGACATTTTTCTGGTCTTTCTACCAGTACCTGGCTGTCCATCTAATGTTTTACCATCACTAACCCTTTTTAATATATCATAAATGGTTCTACGAGAAAATCCGATATTTTCAAACCGTTTAACAGTGAAGGTTTTTTTAAGCGTTCGGTGCTTCATGAAAAATTCGCCAACTAACTTTTTGCTTTCATTCTCTTTGAAGAATTTGATTTCCTCCAGCAAGTATTTCACAAAATATACTGTCTTATTTGACAGATACTGTCGGTCAGTAAATGACATATAAGACAAAATTTCTACGACAATAGATTTGTATTCATCGAATTAAATTTGTCCGGATTTTTTGTTGACACACCCTTACTTTTATGAAAATTTGTACTTTTTAAAAATAAAGGGGCGTGCTCATAAAGTTTCACTAAATTTTAGTAGCACTATTAACCATTTGAATGCAATGGCTAATAGCGCTACTAAAATTTAGCGTAACTTTATGAGCATGGCCCAAAGTTTTAGTTGTTTCATAAAATTTTCTTTTAATTTTAGTTCCGGGCCGAAGTCGACTTGCAGGTGACTTCAGACAAAGGGTGAGTCTTTTTAAATTTTCTTGATGCACGTTTTTTGGGCAATGTTATAAGTTATAACTTATAACCTTGCGAATCTGTGTTTTACGAAGATGGTTCGAGAGTGCGGAAATTTTTTTCCAATTTTTACTACACATTAAAATATCTTTTAAATGAACAGCAAAAAACAACAAGTACTTGACAAGACAAGTCTTGGTGAATATAAATGTAAAGAAAACGTCACTAGTCCTGTCTCGAGTTCCCATAAATTTGATTATATTTAATATTTCCGAATTGAATGGGCTTTCTGATTTTTTTTTTATTAAAATGTATTTTTTGAGAACTTACAAAGAAGGGAATGTAATATTTTCATTTTCAATCTTTCAATTGCAGCTTATACAGGGCGAGTAAAGTAAATCCAATCACTTTTGTATTTATGTACCCTGGCGATTCAAGAATTTCAAATGCGATTTTCAAATGAATTTGCTAATTTAATCAACAATTTTTATGTTTTTCTAAATTTAAAAGTCACAAACAAGAAAAACACATAAGAAGTCATTGAAAAATTTAGCAGATGCTAAACGTACGTAACGAAAATAATACGCATCAGAAAAAAATAAATTTTGTCTATATTACAGAGATTTTTTTTACAAAATCATCGGCTAAACAAATCTATCACAAAGTAACCCAACAAAACTTTTTATTAAAATATATTCTATTTACATAAATCAACTAAATATACTTTACGGTTACGGTATTAGAAGACAGATTCAGAGTGTTAGATATATCAAGCACTGGAAAATGTTAAACATGATATCTTATAGACATATTTTTTTACATACTTTAAGCCGTACTCTCACACTACGTGTACATATTTAACATGCACAATCACAAGAGCATCGTTTTACGCGCTTGGAATTGACGCTCTTAGGTAGGATATTGTCGACGGAACGCACAGAACGTGGATGGAGATCTGAAACAAAAATACAAATCAAAAATAATACGATATGTTTTATTCTAATAAGTTTTCCAGAAAATTCGCACCAATTTTTTAGTAAACATTTAAAAAGATAACCAAATTTGTACCTATTCCTCTTTAATTGCAAAAGAAATTCGTTCTTGTATTAAGGTTGTAAGAAAAGTGCTATTGTTTTATAGTTAATTTTTAAAAAATATTTTTCTTACCTAAATTCATCAATGTGTCTTTTTCTCATTGATTTTTTGTCTCTCAAATCAAAAAGGAAACCTAGATTGTTACCTGACAATGAGTTTGAATTCTTTTCCCACTGTTTCCCATTCCGAGCCTGGTTTTAGCCTTCATAGTACAATCACCCGGTATAAATAATCGTGAGTGCACTTTTAAAGGAAGATTTCGTTTTAGTTATATGTTATAGTTTGGTGATACATAAACTCGAACATTTATTTATTTTTTAAGTCACAAACATATTTTTCTTCATTCCATCAATGTTTATTGACAGTTTAATGAATACTTCTACAATTTAAAATTTTATCTCTCAAGGTTTATATAAGATCTGGTTTTCTAAAACGTTTGCAAATCAAGGTAATAGCACTATGAAGCAAAAACCTCAATAAAAACTTTCCCACACACATATTAATTGCGCTCTTTTTAATTACTTTGTTTTTCTATTTTATTGACTGATTTGTACTTACAGTGTGGTCTCATTTCTTCTGAAGCAGCGGCTTGTGTGTCTTGCTGCAGTTGCATTATACGAATAGGCATATTTGTAGGAAGGTCTCTGGAGTAAATCTGTCTGTCAGTAACATCTTGTTCGGTGTCTCTTTGTTGCTGCATTATATGTACTTCTGAGTTCATAGAATCTTGTTCAGGTGCAACTGAAATCAGTGATACATTTTTTTTTTGGAAAACCTGATTGGCGTACTTACCTTGTGGTCTCATTTCAATAGCTCCGGGAGCTTGTATTTCCGGTTGTATTTGCATAACTCGAACTGGCAAATTCACCGGAAGTTCTCTGGAGTAATCTTGCGTTTCTTCACTTTGGGTATTCTCCCTCTGTGGTATTTGGATTTCACGCGGGTGGCCCATTGGATCTTGTTGCGAAAGGGCTATAAACACATCACGGTTTGGCAGTCTGTTAATTTGGGTTAAAACATCTTCGGCAATTGGAATCCTGTGAGCCATCATGAAACCGTGGGGGTTGTATTGTTGATTGATTTGTTGTTGCTCTGGCTCGTTTATGTCATTGGTTTGTTGTTCTTCGTGATTCCTTTCCGCTTCCATTTGCAAGTGGTTCCTTTCCGCTTCCATTTGCAATTTCTGGGCAATTATTTGCTGAGCAATATGTTGCAGGATTTGGTGTGGGGGGAAACCTGACTGCGTTTGTTGCTCAGGTGCAGGCATCGGTGGACGAAGAGTTTCCATTGGTTGGGGTACATGCGGAATTCTGTTTGGCATTTGCTGACTTTGTGCCTGCATCGCCATGTGCGTGTGGAAATTTTGTGGAGGAATAGGAATCATGACGGGTTGAATCATAATCGTATCTTCTTGTTCCTCAGGTTCTTCTTGTCTGCAAATAATAAAATTTATTACAACAAAGACAACGTGAATGGGTAACTTTACCTTTGTTCGTTGCCACTTTCGCAGAAAATAGCCATTCTTTCTCCACTGACGTGTTCATATCTGGGGTCGGTAGTCAAATTTAACCCGAATGGCAGTTGAATGGTTTTTGGTTGGTGATCTACGACTTGTTCGGCACGTTTCTTTTCTACAATGCAGTTCATTTTAGACCGTTGGTTCTTCTCCATTAGGGCGCCGGCCAGGTCGTCGAAATCTAGTTCCAGAGGCATTTTAATGTGAATCGTTTTCTCCTCATCATCGGAAGAATCGTCTGACGAATTATCGACGTTGTCATCAGAATTGTCTGGGGAATCCTGAGGGACGTTGTTCTCGGAAATCTCTTGCACTTTCACAGGGGCTGAATTCACTTCAGGCTGAATGGTTTCAGCTTGGATTTTATTTGCATGTTGTTCTTCCTAGAAAATTAAATTTATTCCTTACTTTATCACCTCACGGTATAAACTATAACAGAGTGCTTGTTGTTGTTGTTATAATTTTTTTACAAATGTAATTCTCATAGCTTTCATTTGCTTAGTTCCAGGACAAAGTACACTTAATAACTTAAACAAAAGTAAATCTTTTTTGTTTGGGTGAAAGTAAGTACATATTCTCAATATTTTCATGCAGGTTGTGTTCTGTGATGTTCTATTTTTTTTTCTAATATTTGGATTTTTATGCAGAGTATTATAAAATTCCATTGGAATTTATCAAATTACAAATTATTCTTTTAGTTTTTCGCGTAGTTATTGTAATTAACGTTGACATTTATTTTTTCAATAAAGGATACATATGTATTTTCTTTATTTCACAGAATTTTCAGAAATAGGTTACTTATATAGATTTCTTTGGAAAATACTTTCTAACGTGGGTTAGAAAGATTTAATTTTCAAATTTTAAATAAATTAACGTTACAGCAGTAAACTCCATGTAGTTAATTAAAGAAACCACGACTTCATAGTCATGTATTGCGATGCAAAATTTCTTTTATTTATTCTTATTTAAAACTGCAACACTTTATGATATTTTAAAATCAAGAGTTAATAAAAACATTTGCCTTAAAAAATCTTAATTTCTTGCCGAACAATGTGATATACAAGAGAAGTCGTTCTTACTACAGATACATAGTTGCATTTAATGAATATCTGCAACAATATAAAACGATTTTAAAGCAACTATGTACCATTTTAAAGCAACCATGTACCAGTAAGTTATCCTCAGAGATGACCTGCTTCTTAGGAGTAAAGACCTCTCGCTTTCACCAATACAGTCATGAAGAAGTCACTGCACATTCCAGTTGCAAGTAGTATATTGCATTTGCTTCTTTATAGCTTTAATTTCATGCAAGTACGTGTCGAAATGTACAAAGTTTCATACTTACTTTGCTGGTTGTTTCAAGTCATCAAATTAATTAATGAGTTAAGCTTATTTTAAACTAGCAAGTATAGACAAAAGAAGAAAAAATACGTAACTTTAAAAAGTTTGAAATTTTCTTTGTAATAAATTTCGCAGGAACTTCAAAATAATACGAAATTGAAGATTAAACCAATTTTCATTTATCTATGGATTAGTATGTATTTGAATCTTTCTCTCAGAATGATTTTATAGTAATTTCAGACTTGAAAGAATATAAAATGTTTTATGAAAGAAAATGATCACCGGAATGGAATTAGCTGATACCTAGCTGATAGTATTGTTGAAAGTATCACAGATTATTACTTAAATAATGACTTACAATGAAACTTTCACACTTCTTTTAACGTTAAACTTTCTAATAACATGAGGTCGTTAGCAAACATATTTCTGTAATTACAATTAAATACATAATTTGTGTCAATTTAAGTCCTTTTCAGAGGAATCGTAATTTATCAATTTATTCACAACCATTAGTTTATAAAAAAAAGTTTTGTGCAAATCGGTTTCGATTACAGCGGATTCCCCGAGCAGGCTCTCTACAGCTGTTTCAGGCCTAGTTGGGCCTTCGTCAGCAGAACTGTAGCTCGAGAACTCCACTGCAAACCAAACCGACTTGTCCAGGTTATTCGCCAATGTGAAAGTAATGAACATTTCAAGTAGCGACATCTTTTGATCGCTTCTTGACCTGACATTGCAGTAGGATTTGCACAAAACTTTTTTAAAATTCTCATTATGCTTTGACAGCAAGCTTGGCCGCCTTGCATGGGATGACTTATTATGTGGCGAACTAGCTTCAATTTGTCAATCCTAAAGTCCCTAGATTACTAAAGTACGGCAATACACAGTTTAGGACCAAATTTTAAAAACTAGCCAGAACATGGCGTCTGTGTCACGTGACACAAACAGACTTGTGTATTTGAGTTGAATAAACAAATATTTGTCATGGAAACGAAGAAGTTTTAGATTTTTTGGCAGTTGATAAATGTCAGCTCCCAAAAGGAATTAGAAATACGGAATAAATCATATTAAAAACACCATAATAAATAAGCCGTATTAATCTAAAGACGTTGAAGATATGATTATTAAAAACCCTTTTGCTTAAAATTTTCAATTTTGATAGAAAAAACATGGAGTAGTATTTGCAGGTAACGGAAATATTGCAGTTTTGAGTTATGTGTAAAATATTTGTGCTTGCTCGAAACTCGAAGGTGCTCGTCCGTGCCCTGTGGTGCTCCTGGTTTGTTCATTTGTGGTTTGTGACGGTTATTGGATTTTGTTTATTTTTATCGATTTACAATGGTTAATCATGATAAAGGGTTGTAAGGACGTTATTACAGTTTATTATGGGACAATTTTACTAGTCGACAACCAGTACAGTTTACATGCTCAGATTTGCGCAGTAAGGCTCTAAAAAATTGACATTTACGTTCATTTTCCGTTGACATGAAAATCAACCGAAATTTCATTTTAAAATTCCCGCGCATAATGGGCCAGAAAATGGCTTCCCTATTGCCGTACTTTATACTATCTAGGGACTTTAATCAATCCTACTGCAATGTCAGGTCAAAAAGCGATTAAAAGATGTCGCTACTTGAAATGTTCATTAGTTTATAAATTTTTATGTGATCTAAAAAAGTGCGGATACATATTAATAAACATAGACGGTATGTTTCTGAAGTTGTACTCTGAAAAGTTGACTTTGTCGTTTGTATTTTATTCATGAAATTCGTCGTGAGGTTTGAATGAATCGTCAAAATCATAGTATTTCAACCGTGATCCAATATCTAAGGACTTTATTATCCTATTGAGCGATAAGATGACCCTAGTCCTTATTTAAGAATTCACATGTTAATCCCAAACAACATTTTACTATAGATGTTGTAAATAATTGAAAAACAATGAATCTTAAAGGGCCTTAATTGACAATGAAACAATAATACTGATCAGACCAAGGCAAGTTTGCTTCTCTTGCTTGATATCAATATTTACATCTATCACATGAAGGTTAGAACGAAAAGCAGTGCATGCATAGAACATTCATGAAATTATCATCCAAACTTAACCTAATTAATGAAGAACATAATTATTGTTTAATCAGATTGCTATTACAATGAAATAAACCATTTTTCATGAATGAAAGACAATGAACTGTCAACAAAATCTAGGGATATCTAGTAACTTCCCCAGATCTCCCTACGTTGCTAACTTCATTTTAATAATTGGAAGTAAATATCGACATCAAGCTCGTGGAAAGCAGTGTAGAATCAGGACAATCAATTTCGATCGCCCTGTACCTTGATGGTTGTGATAATGACAATACACTATTTTATTCAATTCAGACTGAAATTCAGACTGAATTGAAGAAGAACAAAGAATCTGTTAATTCATCAAAAATAATTTTCTTTTAAAAGTTAAGAATCAGCAAAGCTTGTTCTTATATAAATTTAACTTCCGAAGATTTTTAGTTTTCTTTTGTTGCTACATCATAAGACTTACAAAAAAAAGGATGTTAAAAAAAGCTGGAGAAAAGACCGTCTTTGCAGTTTATTTTAAAATCATTTCCCATTTGCTCTACAACAAAGAGAGAAACTGACAAGGTGCTTAAATTTTTTAATAGGTCTGTTCCATTTGACAGAATTTCAAGTTCTGAATCGTTCGATTCATGCGCGGTATGAAATTATATCCAATTCTGTGCACTGCTCATGCTCAGTACAATTTTGAACGGTTCAGAACACGAAATCCTGACGAATGGAACGGACTTAACATCATATAGTATTTTTGGTGGGAAATAATTGCTAAAATAATTGACTCTGGAACCTCCAGGTAGCTAGAATTTGTATATACAGCTGTACATAAGGTTACTGTATTTAGAAGGTACCGCCATTCATTTCCGCGTGTTGCATCCCCCAAATTAAAAAGGACGCGATGAAACGCTAAGAAGAAAAAGGATAGATACATAACAAGTTGCTGTTGCTAGGAAGTTTATTAATGAATTTGATTAACCCCAAATTAAAAGAGATGGAAAGTTGGCGCTACCTTCTCAATACAGTAACCTTAGCTGTACAGGCCTTGTAGGCCTAAGGCTTGTGTGACTATTGTTTTCCATTTCTTCCCATCTTCTGCTTGTTTTTCCCAGTTTCTGATATTTAATTTGCTAAGATCTTCTTCTACAGCTTCTAACCATTTTCTCTTTCTTCCTCCTATGCCCCTTTCCAGTGGCATTCTCGTTGCTCGGTTCGTTGGCAATCGTCTCACATATCCTAACCAACGTATTCTTTTAGATCTAATGACTGCTGTTAAGGATAGAGATTGGTATAGATCAATTATTTCTTGATTCGTTCGTCTTTCCCATATGTCACCTCCATATATTCGTCTGAGAATTTTTCTTTCCCACACTTCTAATTTCTTCTCTTCACTGTTGTTCAAAATCCACAATTCGCTAACATCTAATAAAGTGGGCCGTATTATCGATTGGTGTATTCTTATTTTGGTTTTCCTAGATACCGACTTAGAGCTTAATATTTTCCTTAGTGATCCAGCACTTCTGTTCGCATTTATCTGTTCCTCTTCCAAATTTCTGTTACTTATATTAACTCCTAGATACCCTACGTTGTCGACGATCCTATGGGTTTTGTTATCCACCGTACTTTTAAATGTCAAATCTTTTCCTGTCTGTTCATTCCCATTCCTCATCACCATGTATTTTGTTTTCTCTTCGTTTATTTCCAAACCGTTTTCCCTTGCCGCCTTTTCGAGCCTCTTTATTACTTCTATTATTTCTTTTTTTCTTCTAGTTACAAGATCATCAGCAAACGCCAGGCATTGGTGCATATGACTGTATGTTTCCTTGCGTATGTATTTTACTTTGGCGTAACTTTCCAATGCGAAGTTAAAGAGTGATGTTGACAATGGATCCCCTTGACGTACCCCATTTGTGATTTGGGAGTGGTCTGATTTATTTCAATTTGTATAGAAGAAAAAAGTTGACGTAAAAAGTTACTCCGAAAAAAAGTAATACACTCCATTCAATTAAGAATGCCCAATGGAGAAATGACGATAAGTGAAAAGACAAAGCCGAATAAGGAGGCGATAATACAACAAAATTTTTTTGCAAACAATAGGTCGCAACCTGCTCAATGATGAAGAAAATGCAAAAGAAAAAAACTAAGTCAGAACAGCAAGTAATGAACAATTGAATTCGGCCAAGAAAACGAATCGCTGTAAATATGATTAATTTTAACGAGAAAATCGGGCACGTAGACTAAGACGACAATAAAAAAAGACCGTATCCGGTGACTCTTAATAATAAGAAGAGTAAGAACGTTCAAGTTCGAGTTACAATTTCTCACATTTTGGCCTTCACAATCATCTGCCAAGCCACTCTTCTTCGTCCTTGTCATCTGCAATGATTTTGGTATCTTCCCCAAATAATTCTTGATTGCCTTCTTTGTTTTGTCTGTATTGGTTCTTTGATAACTATCTCCACATCCATCTCCTAATGTCTGCATTTGTAATTCTAACGATTTTTGCCTTTCTGCAGAATCGCCTCCATCGTCTGTGACCAGAGAGTAGTTTTTAGTCATTCCTAATTTTAGAAAAAGATTATTTTCATCAACTCAGAACATCGCAAAATAAAATTACTTCCATCTTATTCCAACAGGAAGAACGAAATGTCGATGAATATTAATTTGGTGTTAATTTACAACCTGCCATCGCTCCCCTGTCTTTTTCTTTTTTTTCATTATGGAATTACCTTCATTTTTGATATTGCATTTACTTGTTTTCTGATATGCCCCTCAGCTTCTTCCTAACATCTTTCACCATATCTTTCCTTGGCCTTATTTTAAGTTTACTTAAACCAACTCTGATTCCCCTTGTGCAAAATCAAAAGGAGTTCTATTCGCTATCGTTATTAGTCGTAATTTGCTTCCTTGGATGATTTTCTAATCGCACTGCGTTTATGGCCCTTCCTCTGATTAGTTATACTGTGGCTGTCTTCGTTTGTTTCATTTTATTAATGATACGTTCCCTGCACCTTTTTTTTTCTGTCATAGAAACAAAAATTCTAAGAATAATTATTTTTTCGGGCAACTTTGAAAATGTTTCAGTTAGCGACGTTTCGCTGTATGTATATTGAAAAAGACATCTTGAGAAAGCTTGCAGTGTAGTAAATATAGTTTAGATTGCGACATCTCGCGGTCGAATTTTTTTACCTAAAATTGTGTGAGAATTGACAAATAGCAACCAATCTGTTGCCTAATATACCATCACGTACGAAGCCACCAAATAAAGTTATTACAGCGTAAATGAAAATTTAAAATTTGAAAAATGGAATCCTCGAGCATTCTCTGGATAGTTCTTTCGGCCTTAGTTGGGGCCTCATCAGCAGAAGAATAGTTAGAGAAGACCACCGTAATTTTAGGTCAAAAATTGGTGGCGACTAAACTGTAGTTGGCACGTGTACGCGACTTTTACGTAAGTAAGACAGGTCGGTTAGATTGGGGTGGAATTCTCAAGCTATTCTTTTGCTGATTCTTTTGCCCCAACTAGGGATGCTCGGAAATTCCATCGAAATCAAAAGCAACCTCTTGTTAATCTTTCATGTATTCTAATGTTGTCCGAAGTATAATTATTACTAGTTTGGTACATTTTTAACTACAGCTTGAACTTATGATTTCTAAAGTAATATTTTTGAATATAATTTTAATAACTGAAATAAACGTCTTATTTCTTTAATGGTAGAAAGGCTGCGTGAAATTTAATTTATTGCTGGCATAAAACTCTCGTTTTGCAGAACGTTAACTTTTTCAAGTCTTGGTAATTAATTCTGTACAATAAAATTAACAGTTAATTTACAAAGACTCATTTGACCTATTTAACTTTAGATATAAAACTACTAAGTAACTGAATTTCTCAAAGTCGTGTACATTATAAATATATTCTGTTGTATTTTAGCGTGAGCTAAAAAATATCACTTACTTAATACATTAATGAGTATAAAACTCTATTAATTTAAATTCATAAAAGTACAGTTAACTGCAAAAAATCGAGTAATTTTTTAACAATGTAAATCTGGCTGTTTCGTAGCATTTAAAAAAATCTAAATTTTATTTTCTTCAAACATTTGCTTTTAGCCAAATTATGTAATGTTTGGCTACAGTCCTTATTGATCAACCTTTCTCTTCTAATTCAGAAAGATTTAAACTCCGTTAACCGTGGCATTTTTCTGTCATTTTGACATCAAAGGTGACACTAACACGAACGAATGAAACCAGAAACTGTACTCGATTTTTTTTAAATCGTCTGTACGTTGTTATTCGGCATGTTACGTGATCCATCATTAAAGTCTCCAGTCCTATCTGTGTGAACGCAAATACGTTATTAATTTTATTTGCATCTACCTATCCATGCATAAAAATAAATAGTATGGAAGTTGTAATACACCTGCATGCACCAATAATTACAATAATGCCTTAAGTAAAACGCTTATTCCTTACGAAAGCTTCTAATCACGCAGAGGGTATAATAATAATGTCTTGTCTCGCATACATACCTGGATAAGTGCTTCAGGTTGTAATGGTTGTAAGCGATCTGCTGTTTCAGAGAGAAATTGCAGTTCTTGTTCAAGTTGTTTGCAGGATGCATTAGCGGTGACGTAAGCCGATGCTAAAAGAAAGCAGCCCAACAACACGGAAACGGCTATAACAGTAAACGATATTATCTTCGCCACTTGGACGGCGGCGCTCTTTGGTCGCTGGTAGGCCTGAAAAGAATTAATCATTGTCATTCCTTTATTAAACAAACAAATTATACAACACACTTAAAAATGGCATCCTTCTAGAACGATAACTGCGCGTGTTTGTTCAAGAAATTAGCAAGTAACTAACGAATTAAATAAACGGCGTAGAACGTGCGAGTTCTTGAGACACATAAGGTCAAAAATCATTCCATTAGCATTCGTCGATTTAAATTCGCATGAAATCCTATTTTACTTTTCATATATTATTGTTTTCATAAGAGAAGAGCGTCATAAATAAAACGCATCTGGTGTTGCATCATCAGACATAGAAAAATATAACTCTATCCTTCCTCTATTCACCGTTGACAAAGAAATAATACCGAAATATTTGTTGGTTGTAACTTAGGTGATTCACGACGTAAGGCTCAAGTTCCGTGAATTTAATAATACCATTCGCATTCATTAGAACAAAAAGAAAATTCAATGCTTTTAGGCACACAGTTGATATTTAACTAAATTACATATGTAGGTGTTGCGATTGGAATATAATAAATAATTCAAAGCGGAAATAATGAACTAACGTAGTGAAATCCTGATTATGTCATAATACGCAAATTGTTTATAAATGGAAAGAGAGGTGTTGGACCACTCACTGAATTCCCGGATCGTTTTGGTCGGTAACAAGAATATATTCCCATTAATTTCATCAATCGTTTGAGTTATTATGTAATATATGTAGTGGAGTCATGTTGTGGAATAAATCATTCAAAATTTAAATAAAGTTATTTATAACATGAGAAATCAATGTTAATCGGATTAAAAAAAACCTTGTTGTTTTCTAGTTCTCAACCTGTTTCTTTGCTACCTTAAATTCCTGAGTTTATATAAAATGCTTCAGTCCTTTTACGTATTTCATTTTTTTAAACCTATCAAAACCATTCACTTGACTTTATTTTGATATCTTCCTCCACCACTATTTTTTAATATTGTACTTTGAGAGCAAGCATGCAGACAATAGCTGCGTTTCTTTTGCCACAAATCGTAGCTCACTTAAACGTCATATCCGTTAGCACGAACAAGTAGGTTAGAATGAATATTTCAATGTAGCAACTAATGGGAATGCTCGAGCGGCAAGGTGGGAGGTCGAAATCTCAATTCAAACTCACTTGTTCGTGCTAACGGAAATGACGTTTATCCGATCTGAGGTGAGATTTGTTGTAAAAGGAAAGCACCTTATATTTTCTTCTTCTGGAGTTCAATAGAATCCTAATTTCTAGTTAGCAACATTTTTCCAAATTTCTTTCTAAGTGGGCTTTTAACACGTGAAACCGCATTTAGTTAGATGTTGGACGCGATAGTATATTACTAATAGGAAAAGATTGGCGAATGTAGAAATATTGCGATATTAAGTTAACAGACTGAGTAAGTTTTTCAAAATATCTGATATAATGTTTTCAGAACAGTTATTATTTAACAGGTAGGTAATAATGAAAATATTGTGGGGCTATTTACCACTAGAAAGGTTCACTCAAATTAGTTTTAGAGAGAATTATACCAACGTCGTTCAACTCTGAATTTGGTTTAATTACTATGGCAACAATTGTCTTCACATTTATATTGGTATGGGAATAGAACGAAGTTCAAAATTAAATGGTGTTGGTACATACAACTCGGCTTTAGACATGTAGAGTGGAAACTTATAGTTTATATTGTTGTAATCCCGATGTAATATCGAAGTAACCCATAACGACGTATTAATTTTAAATACGATTACACTTGAGGACGTACTTAACTCTATTAAAAAGTTAAAACCAAAAAAATCGGCAGGCATTGATGACATTCCGCCTTACATATACAAGGCTTGCGCTAATTTCCTGTACCTACAAACCTCTATGTCACATATCGCGTTGGCCTGACCACCACTGGCTATGCATTTATCATGAGTAAAGGAAGGATAGAATAGTAGAAAGCGCATGAGTAAACGAAATAGCTATATCAATCGACGTTGCCGATTGATAACGCGGGCCACGCTCCGGCCGCAGCATTCCTACCTTCGCACGCAACATTGTAACATCTCTATTTCATTTCCACACAAGTTTCAATGAGCCTCTCCTTCATTTACTCACAATTAACCATATACCTAGTCTTGGTCAGACCAACTGTGTATATAATTTATTCCTTAACAAAGGAATCTTTCCTGAGAAATGGAAAGTCGGAAAAAATTACACCCATACATAAGGGTAACGATGTCAGCCAGTTCGGTAACTATAGACCAGTAACAGTGTTATGTACAGCTGCCAAAATTTTTGAACAAATATTACATAAAATTTATAACCATGTCCATAATTGAATATCAACACGACAGCATGGATTTCTTAAGAAACGATCAGTTGAAACAAATCTGTTAGTATTTACTAATGATGCAAGTACTGCTATTAATGAGGGAGCTCAGATGGATGTAATTTACACAGATTTTGCAAAAGCATTTGATAAAGTTGATCATGATATATTGCTGTGTAAATTGTATGCATCTGGGTTACATAAAAACTTAATCAATTTATTTAAATCTTACTTAAGGAACCGTCAGCAAACAGTTACATATCGGGGCGTACATATCTCATATCTTTTTACAGCATCATCTGGAATTCCTCAAGGTAGTAATTTAGGGCCACTTTTATTCTTAGTTTTTATTAACGACCTCCCGGATGTTGTTAACCATGCAGACACTCTTCTTTATGCGGATGATTAATGATGAAAAATATATAAACGCATAGATAATATTAATGATTCAAAAAAACTGCAAAGTGATATTGATAATATATTAAGTTAAAACTGGTAATAGCATAACCCCTTACGTTTTATTAAAACAGAATCTAACTATTATTTATTATTTATGTCTATGTGAAACATGTAATTAGGAATTGTATTCCTGCATGTTTCTTTCTAAATAAATAAATAAAAATACAAATTGTGTAATTTTCAGATTATATTAATTAGTCAATCATTTAGAATTGCCTAGAATTGAATGTTTCTAGCGCCCACCTAATAAAAAATAAATTATCTTATTCACAAGTCTAAATGCTAGAATTTTTTGAACAAAAAGATAAAGTACCTATGTAAGGGATATTTTAAAATTTCATATCTTTAACGCCCCAAAGAAATTAATCTGACTGCAAATATGTCTGCAAAAGTATATTTTCTTTTAGTTCTCTCCTTTGCAAAAGCTTTGAGATAAATACAAATATCAACTTTTATGTTGCTTTTTATCTAAAAATTAAAATTGTTCTTAAAAATCGACATTAAGAAATTTAAAAAATAAACGTTTGTCTTTTACTGTTATTTAATGACAGTCGGATATTCGTCTCTTAACTTAAATTTATTTCGCAGTTAAGTATTATTGTTACTATTTATTTAATTTAATTTATTTATGTTTAATGATTCAATTATTTCAGAGTTTGTTTATTCATAGATACACTGTTAACTATAAAACCTGTTTCTTCTACGCTCATCCAAGTTCTTTCACGCCATTTTAAACCGTTAGCGTTCTACACTTTTGACTGAAGCAGATAAAAAAAAATTACTTAAATGTGCTGCTGTCCAGGCAAGGAACGGCATTTGCCCACAATCTCCTTATTAAAGGATTGAACATTAATAACCTAATGATTTGAAGAAACTTGAATTTGAAACTAAACACGAGGGCTAATTTTTATGTTATCTACCTAGCCAATGATATTAATAACCTTTTATTTTTCTATTTAAATCCCTTTAACATTTAAACACTTATTCCACCTTTTTCCCAACTGCCCCATATCCTTAGAAAAATTCCTTTGGCAATTCTGCAAAATATTATTCAACAACTTAATGGGTCATGAGATGCAAAATGTTTTCCCCCGAGATACTTTTCAAATTTTTTAAATAAAAAGAAGACTATGAGGTGGATGCCTTTACTTTATGAACCCACAGTCATTAATTATCTTCTGCACATTGTTTGATTATGAACCCAAGCAGTTTTTAAATTTTGAATGAATTGTGTTTCCATAGACCTCTCCACTTAAGTTCGACCCCATATACTCCATAAGCAGACTTCTTCAACATTCCAGAAAACTGTTGGTATCAGTTTTTTTCTTCAGGAAATTGTATTTTGGTTACTTTTGGTGGTGGAGAGTCTTTATGAACCCACTGCATGGATTCGTATTTAGTGAGAGGGCCCCAGTCATAATATCCAAGACTCATTCATCTGATAATTCAGAGAGAAAATTTCTGTCCCTTTCCAACGCGACTAAACTTTCTTGAGAAATTTCTTCTCTGATTACTTTTTCTTCGGATATATGCAATCTGGGAATTCACCGTGCAGACACTTGTTTCGGATATACAGACTTCATTGTTAATAATAGAGATCTTTTTGCGGTACCAAATTTCCTTCTTTTCCCACCACCTCTTCAGTTCGAGCTTCCACGGGTCGTCCGGACTTTGGATCATCGTTAATTGATTCTGTACCTCACAGAAAAAGTTTAAATAAAAATTTAACTTCCCCATACACAGCAATCATACTTTCACAAATAATATTTGTGCCATTGCCTTCTTTTGTTGGGAAATCTCTATAAATCGCACAAATTAAACACAACTTAGCACATGTATTTCTATTTAAAAGTCACGGCTAGTTTTTAATAATTGGTTTGACATCGTCGCTCTTCTGTTTCATGGCTCGGTAGATAACATAAAAATACGGCCTCGTAGTTACTTGTCTCATAAGATCTTAAGGTGCTCTTACATAAACAATTAAAATTGCCCAATTGCCGGTAACTTTAGTTAATTTTTACGTCATGGCAACATCTAGCAACATACGGCAAGACATTGTACGAAATAGGTGGAGCAACTCTTTGTCAATTAATTGCTCAATATTGCCTGGCAATTAAGCAATGACTGCGTACACGATTAATTCAGTAGAGCAACTGTTGCCGATAAACATCGTCTATCTTTTCGCTATCGCTAAAAGTACATTTGTTATAAGGCATTAAATAAAAGAAAAAGAAAGGAAAGAAGAAATAGACGAATTTGGATGCGAACATTTTAAGCTAGTCGAGAACACTTATTTTCAGCATTGTGAAATAAATTAATTAGACGACTTCTTATTTGAAAACCTCAGGAGAGTGGCCCGAAGTGATTTTGAACTAATCGTGAATAAATTGGTTCCAATAATTACAAGAAAACTACTGACATGAGAGATCTGGTTCCTGTGCTAATAAAATTCAGCGATCATAGAAAGAAACGCAAGTATTTAAACGAGTGCCATAGAAACAAAAATTGCTTGGTGTTTTCCAAACCCTATGGATAATGGACATACGGCAACTCGTAGCGACAACATAAGCAACACGTGACAATATGGAGCAATATTGCCATACGTTGTCGAAATAATTGCTATGATGATAGATATAAAATTTAAAAAAATATAAAAATTGCTCATGTAAGAGCCCCTTTACGTCTGAATTATGTAACCTAGAACTTTAGCAGATTATACATAAATCTGAGGAAAATTCTTGAAACCTAACTTCTTCTTTTTTTATTAAATTACACATTTATGTGCCTTTTGCCTGATAATTAAAAACTTGCCGCAGATGGAGAAAATTAGAACAATATACAGTAGACCTCGGTTATAGCGATCCACCGCTTATAACATAACGAACTACAAGTCATTTTTCGTCATTTTTCTCTATTTAAATATTTATCTTATGTAAATATAAAAATTCACCGGTTATTACCGAACTCGTATATAACGAACCATCGGATATAACAAACCTGAAAAAGCCAAAATTGAAGACATTTTTGTCGGTAATATCGAACTTACATTAAAAAGTAATAAACTGACCCATAAAGTAACAAGAGTAAAACATTGATCTTTTTTTTATTAGGTTGGTTTTTGATGTAGTTTTACACTAAAGCTAAAAAAGCGGTACCTTTATGGTTTTTTTTTCCGGGATATGTGCGAAAACTAAAAAAGTTGCGTTTTCGTTAATTTTTTGATAAACTTTTTTTAATTTTTAATCAAAATAATTTGTTCGCGAAGATGTATTATTTCTTAAATGAAAAAGGTATTAATTAGCTTTGCAAAACTGTTTTGTTGATTTAAATTGAGCGAAGAGTTTATGAACTATGTATCAATTTTGAATGAAGCAACATTTTCTTTGAGAATAAAATGCAAATGCCCATAAAAAAATCTAAGGCTTTCCGACCTTGACAATATAGGTTTTTTATCGATGAAATCTAGCATTTTCGTTTCTAGCACTTCTTTTTAGGACACGTTCTATAATGGTGCATTTTTGTGTCATTATCGCTTATTACGGACTTCGGATATAACGTACCGATTTTGATGGTCCCTGGAGGCTCGCTATAACCGAGGTCTACTGTATTTAATAATGAAGAGAAAAAGAAGAAAGTTGTACTTTACATAAGGAATAAAACATAATAATGATTATAGCTCAAAAAAATTATGTACCTATAATTATTGTAGGTAATAAATAATTACTTTGCACTTGCTTGCTGAAATGTATTTGCTGAGTTAGCGAAACCACTATTATTAGATTATGTAGTCTGGGATTTACTTCTGGCAAAACCAAAAATAATTTGCCTGTAATCAAAGTTTAGTATAATGGCTAACGCCTGTAGAATAATCCCTCCATTCTTCCCTTACATATATCCACCGCAGGAAGCATGTCCCACTGATACTCATCCATTTAAGCGGTTTATTGAGTCTTAAGCCGTGCTTTAATTAATAATGATACATCCGTTATCGTATTATCCATTCAAATAGTGTCATGTGACGACTTTCATAAATTAACATCGAATATTTTGGAAAAACCAACTGGTATTGGATTAATGTACAGTCTTCGCATTTTTTCACTTAACATAGTTAACACACTTGTGAATATTGAAATGAGTCATTAGACATTTGAAAAAATTTTAATCTTTCGTTTCTTTCTTTTCTTATTTAAAAACGATGTTCAATAAAACTGAAAATGTTTGATAGTAATAACCAGACTTCGGCGTTTCTTAGGATATTTCAGAGCCGGACATTTAAGTTTTTAAAACATAAGATTATGAGTTCTCCGATAATATTCTGGGCGGTTTTTATTATATCCACAAAAAACATAGTTTACGATTAAAAAGCGCACGGCGACCTGTTAATAATTCGTAAATCGATCATGATATCATGATCAATGAATAAAAATTGTAGTTAATTGTTTATACACAACTATTTATCAGATTACTATACAAAAATGTATATGTTGTAATTTTTTTTTTTAATATTAAACAGCAATCAGAATAATTTATTCTATAAGCTACTGTGTTGACATGGAATCCAGTAGAATAGATTCGCAATTGTCCTGATAGAGATTTCCCCAGCGAGAAACCTCTTCCCCCTCGCTTAAGGTCAATTGGGCAACATCTTTTCAGTCTCTTGTGATCTCTGTAGTCTAAAAGAGGCCGAAGCAGTACATTCGGATGGTTTTCTAGTCTGTTGTGGTGTTTGGTGCTTCTGTCGCGGATAACATCTTGAACGAAGGGTATTCCCAAGTCGTTATGTAACATTACATTGGCGACATACCAGGGGGCATCAGTAATGGCTCGAAGAATTTTTGGCTGAGATCTTTGTATCACGGCAATGCTCGATTTACTGACACATCCCCACAGCTCAATACCATACGTCCATATTGGCTTTATTATGGCTTTATATAATAAAATTTTATTTTCAAGTGGTAATCTGGATCTTCTCCCAAGTAGCCAATATATTTCTCTTAGCCTTAGGTCAATTTGTTTTCTCTTTTTTTATGTGTTCTCTCCACGTAAGCCTGCTATCCAGATGAATTCCGAGATATTTAACACTTACTGATTCTGGTATTTGTATGTTGTTTATAAATACTGGCGGACATTTCCCCTTTTTTAATGTAAAAGTTATGTGTTGCGACTTAGTCTCGTTAATTTTAATTTTCCATTTTTTCATCCAGTCTTCAAGAAGATACAGGTAGTCTTGGAAGTTAGTGGATGCTATTTGTGGATTTTCATTTGTAGCCATTATCAAACTGTCTTCTGCGAAGGTTACTGTCAATGTACTATTCGTTGTGGAAGGTCAGATGTGTAGATTAAGTACAAGTACGGACCAAGAACGCTTCCTTGTGGTACACCAGATTTGATTGGGCAGTAATTAGAGACTTCGCCGTTCACTCTCGTTCTAAAGCATCTGTCCATGAGGTATGATTTGAAGAGATTATAAAATTGAATAGGTAGTACTTGCTTAATTTTATATAATAGGCCGTCATGCCAGACCTTATCAAAGACCTAACTAACGTCGAGGAACGCTGCTGTACAATATTTTTTTTATCGATTTGAGATACGGTGGCATTGTTGGATTGTAGAATGCTCACGGCGGAATATGTTGTAAATAGCTTTTTATCTACAATATTCATACACACAAAAATATTAATAATGCACCCTTCTCGAATTCTATATTATGGAATGCTTCCTCTTTCCCGACATCAACGCAATGTTTTTGTCCGCCGCTGCCGTATCATAAATATCATAAACTATGTGGCTCACGGCGACGATGACATCACAAGCGGGCGCGATCTTAATCTAATATTAAATTATTAACACACGTCACGAAGTATAACAATTGAAGTCGGGAAATATTTTAAAATACATCGCGTTTTTATTGTGCCCATGAGATAAAACAAGTCCGGCTCTGAAATGTTCTAAGAAACGCCGAAGTCTGGTAATAACTATGCTCACAGAGGTCCAGTTACTGACTAGGTTTGCAGCATTTAAGTACATTGGTACTCGTATAATGATTTTAGATTAGATTTAAATAAATTAAAATTAGTTAACTAACAATGACGTTGTTTCAATGCAGCATCACTGATTTGGACATCTCAAGAAAATGGTATGTTCTGATTGGTAAAGTTTTTATGGAGTGACAGTTGCGGAGTTATTTTTTAATTTATTGACTATTTTTATACAGAGTGTTTCACTTAAGACGGTTTCTTCCATATCTCTTCGGTTTTCCATTTTAGAAAAAAGTAAAATGTCGTTCAATCATAAAGTAGTTTCTTATAAGCAGACTGTTTCGTTTAATCTGAGCACTGTATGTATAACTTAGTTATTTGAAATGAAACACCGATTATGCAAAGATATGTACATATCCAGGTGATTTTTGAATAGACCGATAAAGAAAGAATAGATATAGAACAAGCGAAAAATTTGCTTCGACGTAAGTATTTTAACTTTGACGCATTCATCATCAGCTGTGCACCTGGGTGTTGTTAGTTCACGGTTAAATTGTACGTACAACTGGACGACTCTGATTTTCTGCGTAACACCATAAACGTTTATTGCACGCTTTTAAAGATGCATATTTTTGACTCTCGTCTTATGCATGGGCATGCTTTGTCGCACTTTGCATTTAATTTTAATTCGTAGCTGATGTATAGATCTAAAAATTTCAAATCTATTCAGAGGAAATAAATTAAAGGAATTAGACAGGTAGAACTGAATTACTCGAACGTTCCAATAAATTGAATCACCGTACATGGAAGTAGTTTTGACCAATTGGAAACGTTACTTCACTTTTACCGCTAAATTGATTCGAAACGCTCTAAAATGGTATTAAACGCGGTAATTGGTAATGGCAGGATTATATAGACTGCAACGTTCTTAAATTAATGAACTGTTTCAGCTCGTTTTACAATAAATTTTTAATTATATCATCTGTACAGTTATTTCTAACAAGTGAAAGGATGCCGAGGATAATGATGCTTGCGAACTGAACTTTACGTTCAATCAGAACCTGGTGAAGTATTAATGGGACACGAAATATTTCTTGGCAACACTGGAAATCCAGTAATAAATACCAGTAAGTGAAAATTAAATGTGTAATATTAAAATATTTCATGAAAAAGGCTAATTTATCTCAACAATCGTGATTCATATCGGTCTCAAATTAATTAAATTAATATAGAATTTCTTGAACAATTTATGATTCAGTTTACAAGCTGGAAGTTTTTTTATATGTTTGTCAATTCCGTGTTACTATTTCAAGAACTAGTTTTATCAAGGTCCCAGAGAGAAAAAATAAATTAAATACGAAACGCAATTTTGTGTTTTGTTAACAATAGTTGATACAACAAATGTAGACCCGCGATTTCGGATAAGTTCTAAAAAAATAAAAATTAGAACCAAGTATTTTTCAAAATAATTTAACCGATGGGATTACATACAGAAGTCCTTGGTCTAATTGTACGTAATAATCATCTTACCTGTCTTGGTACTTATAAATAAACTCCAATTAAAAATTAGCTCGCTTGAAATAAGGGTTGCGTCATCTGAGCCATAAAAAAATTAATTACCATAAACTAACGAACCGTTTGTCCTTTTCTATCACATTCATGCCGTGTGATGGTGACTGGTACGAAGGTAAACTGCATACGTGGTTTCCATAAAAACAAACGTACAACATACAATCTGCTGAATAAAAGGAAGCGCACGGATCTGAACATCTTTGCCTTTCACCGAGCGCAATTTTTACGTGCCACGAACGGATTTCTAAATTTCCAAGAGATGCATTTTAAACTTGCTCTTGCCATTAAGACGCAAACAATAAACAAAAGCTGACGGATGAGAGAAAGTACAGATTTTTTTAATGTGAATGTTAAATTTATTACTGCGTCGAGAATGTCAAACTTAACATCATTTGCTGTTTAAAATATGGCCTTTTTAAAATATTTTCAGTTCTAAAAAAGAGGTCATCCTAAAATAGTGTGTCATCAAAAGCGAAGCTATATCTACAAAGTATACCTACTTCAGTTTGCCTTTCTTATTCTGGCTTTCCGACTTATCTATTTGCTCAATGCGTTGTCAAATATCTGGTTTAGTTGTAGCTGTATATTGATTTTACTTTTTATTTTATTTATTTTTACTTTTAGTATACAGTGGAAGTATCACGATTTTCTGAAGTTAATTTGATGACATTTTTTTGTTGAAGTGAAATGTCAAATTAATTAAAATTGGTTATTAGCTGGTGAAATGTAAAAGTTTGAAAGTTGTCTAGATATTCTTCAGTCAGGATTTTATATTTAATATCTGCGCGTTTGTTCGATTTTATTTTAAAATTTTAAAAATTATTCATTTCTCTGCATTTTGCTTGCAAATCATAGAACCAAATAATGGTTTTGCCACTGACATTATATATACAGGGTGAGTATCATAAGAGTACGAGCCTGACGAACCTAAAATGCAACCCAACATACAATTTTCATGAGTAACTAAATTCCATAAATTGTTATTTTCCACGATCCAATTTGGACATTCTTGACATTAAAAGTCAAAAAGATATAAACTTCAAAGTGTTTTTATAAACAATGTTGTATTCAAACGATGAAAAGGTTGATATGCTGTTAATTTATGGCGAATGTCAAAATAATGCAGTTGCTGCTGAAAATTTGTATAGGCAACGCTATCCCAATCGTCGACATCCTACAAATAAAATTTTTAAAAATCTAGAAAGGGATTTACGAGAAAATTGGCCAAAACGTAAGCGAAATCGAGCTCGAACAGTCACTTCAGTCGAGAATGAAATTCGTGTGATTGAAATTGTTGACGAAAATCCACAAATTAGTTCCCGGCAAATAGCAAGACAAACTGGCATTAGCCAAATGTCAGTTTGTAAGATTTTAAGAGAAAACAAATTCCATCCGTACCACGTAAATTTGGTACAAGAATTGAAGGAAAGGGATTACCCTAGACGAATGGAATTTTGTCATTTCATACAACAAAAAATGACTGCAGACGTACATTTTTTAAATAAAGTAATGTTTAGTGACGAGGCAAAATTTTCGAACAACGGTGCTGTTAATCGGCACAATTGTCATTATTATTCTTTAGAAAATGTACACTGGATAAAGGAAAGACACTTTCAGCAAGTTGTATCGATAAATGTGTGGTGTGGTATCATAGGGGACTACATTGTTGGTCCCTACTTTCTTGATGTAAATCTGACAGGTGATCATTACCTGAATTTCTTACAAAACACGTTACCTATACTTTTGGAAAACGTTCCTTTAGAAATTAGGAGGAACATGTGGTTCCAACAGGATGGCACTCCTCCTCATTTTGCAAGGAATGTAAGAGGATATTTAGACGATACCTATGGAGCCAATTGAATAGGAAGGGGCAGCATTAACGATTGGCCACCTCGTAGTCCGGACTTGACCCCCTACACTATTTTTGGGGGAACTATAAAAAATAAAGTGTATCAAACATCCTTCCAAAATATGGAGGATTTAAAACGCAGGATTCGTGTTGCTTGCAGAAAAGTAACTCCAGATATTTTGGCCAGAGTTCGCCGGTCTTTTATTAATAGAATTCAAGCTTGTTTGCAAAATGATGGAAGACAATTTGAACATCGGCTCTAGTTACTTAAGTTTAGATAGATTTATTTTTTGACAATATCTGACAATTGATTTTATGACATTTCTAAAGAAATTAGGAATGTCCAAAGTTGGAAATTGTCATTTTTAGTGAATCTAGATTTCAATAAAAATTGTATGTTGGGTTGCATTTTAAGTTCGTCAGGCTCGTACTCTTATACTACTCACCCTGTATATATATGTCTTTAGTTACAACACAAACTAGGAAACACAATGTGATATGACAAGAGTGTGATTTTAGTAAAAGTAAAAATCAGTAAACATTTTTTTTTAGTATATATTTTAAAGTAATGATCAACATGAGATCCTTGGGTCACAACTAACGTCGTTGTCAGACTGTTTTGTAATAAACTAGTTTATGTTTGTCATTAATAACGTACAAGGTCCTGCAATAAATCATTTTTTTGTTCAGGATTTTTCATGACTTTTATGCTAGGTATATGCCGATCAGATCTATTTGAGTTAAGACTCAATCGGCGAAGCTGTTTCACGTAAAAGGAAATAGCAATAAAAAAGTTATTAAACTTATCAATCCATTGTTCGGCATATAATAAAAAAATGAGCTATAATTAGCAATCGATCGCACAGTTTATCTCAATATCATGTTTCGAATGGACGTTTGTATACCTTGAGATATTCTCTGTGAGATCAAGAAGTTGTCTAGATAACACGGTACAACAAAAATTTAAAAAAATAAAAACCCGTCAGGTTTCTCAACTGTTTTTAATGTTTTTGGGGTCGCTGAATACGAATCTGCAAACAGTTTTTTCGGGTCACCTCAGCTTCTCGTTGTAGACATCAGTAAAGAAGTCAATGAAGCAGTATACAGAAGACAAAAAAAAAGAAAAACCTGTCGGGTTTCTCAACTGTTTTTTATGTTTTTGGAATCGCTGAATACGAATCTGCAAACAGTTTTTTTGGTACACCTTAGGTTCTTGCTCTAGAAGACAAAGAACTCGTTTGTCTTCAGTATACTGCTTCTTCGACTTCTTTAGTGGTGTCTAAAGCGAGAACCTGAGGTGACCCGAAAAAACTGTTTATAGATTCGTATTCAGCGACCCAATAGTTGAGAAACCCGATGGATTTTTCTTTCTTTTTATCTTTAGTATACTGCTTTATTGACTTCTTTACTGATGCCTAGAACGAGAACCTGAGGTGACCCGAAAAAACTGTTTGCAGATTCGTATTCAGCGACCCCAAAAACATTAAAAACAGTCGAGAAACCTGACGGGTTTTTTTGACTTTGGACAGTGTAATCTTTTGTGAGGATTTTATAACATGTGTCCAACAATTATTGTAGTCCTGGGTGGCTGTGGAGTAAAACATGAATGTCGATTCTTACTTCGCATCGTTGAATTGACGTCTCAAATATTGATTGTCAAGCAACAAGTAAATTGTTGTATTTAATGTTTTGTTACAATTTGAAACAATAATTAGTTAAAAATGTTTGATTCTACAACCACACAGGACTACAATAATTGTTGGACACCCGTTATTCAACATCTGCCCGTTTGTTCGATTAATTTAAAACTTTGAAAATTATAAATTTCTCTGCATTTTGCTTCAGTCTTTTCAAGATTAAAAAATTACATAATTCAGTGATGAATACAGTGCGATTAAATAAAAAATGATTTAGAATAGGTTTCACAGTTGGTAGCTTAGTTAGTCATATATTCGTGGAACAAAAACAAAGTTACGTTTGCATAGCTTGAAGTGAAACTGTTTTATAACATTATAAAAAAGCGTTTCATTAGATTGTTTATTTTGCAGACAATCTAATGTCAATGCTGCAAACTCAGAAGCTATATTAATAGCAAATACTAAATCGTTTTTTATTTGACCGCATGGTATAACTGACCGTCGCCGTGGTTAAATTGAACATCGCATTTAAAATGTGAACTTTTCAATTCCGCTACTGATTGTTTTTAATCATTGTAAAAAATTGATTTGCATTTACATACAGGGTATCCCAAGTTGAGTGGCCTATTAAAAGTTTTCGGGAAAGGAAATATACAAAAATTCTGAAAATTAGTACATTGCCCTAAGGGAAAGCGATCTTTCAGATTAAAATATTTTCACCTTTATATTACTTCCGGTTATACCGGAAGTTGACGTTAACTTTCTTATTTTAAATGGAATGCTATACTTTTTATTGCAAATTATGATTATATATATATTTTTAAATAAAAAATATCTAGGCTTCCCTATGCCTAAATGTAACCGATTTTGAGATATCTTCAAATTTATTTAAAAAGTTGTTTTGGTGACCTTTCATTTAAGAAATTGTATTTACGTCAATTTCAAATTTAAAGATTGAAACGGCATGTCGTTTGAAAGTATAATGTTCAAGCTTTCAAATCATGTCCTAATAATCCCTGAAAAATTCACAGGCTGTTCACAATATGGTGTCGAAGCTCATTGTGTTTAACTACCCAAAACTCAATTTTCGTAAATGGAACACCCTGTATATTTTTACATCGTCAGATACAGAATCAAATTCTACATCGATTGGTATTAGCATTCCCTATACCTATTTCTCTTAGTTTTCTTGTTATCAATGATTGTTTTATTCTGTTAATAAATGGAATGAATGCAGTTATTCGTAGCAAGCTTTGAAAAAAGAAGCAGATATTGAACTGTTATTTTTTAAGAAATAAATAATTGCTAAAACCATAACATTATTTTGACGTATATCATAGAATAAAGCCATAAAGATCACTATGTCTTAGGGCAGTGTACCAACTTCCAGAATTTTTGTATATTTCCTTCCCTATAGTATTTTAAAAGGCCACTGCATTTGGGAGACCCTGTATATCAGTGTTCAGTTTTAGAATATGTCGTTCACGTTTTAGAACATGCAGAGTATCCAAACCAATTCTTTACGTTTAGGGGTGATTATGTTATTTAACGTTCACATTATAAAAACTACAGTGAACTCTTTTTATTATATGTAATATTTTTTTCATTGATACGGTACTATTTTTTAGCATAAAAATGGCTTTAATCATATTTTTGTATTAATTATTATTTTTTTAATTTCATGTCTCTTTTAACACATGTAATCAAAATGAAAATATTTGATAGACGTAAATTTCCTGTAGAAATTAATTTACTGTGTAGAAAATGGATTCATTTACGGAATTATTAAATCAACAAAAAGAATTTAAACTAATAAAATAACTAAGTAATAGACTCAAATTATCTCACCGCGAAGGTAATACTAATTAAATTAGACTAAAAACTAATAACTTATTATTAATAATAAAGTTGTTTAATAATTTGTACATTTCGACAATTGATAGGTAGCAGCATATAAATATTCTCTCGAAAAGATTAAGTTAGACAATGTTATTAATATAACAAAAAATAACAAAATAAAACTTTAGCTTTTACAAGCTACCAAATAAAAGAAAAAAAATTTCAACGAGTATGTTAAATAGTTTAATGTACAAAAAGATATTCTACATACATTACCTGTAGTAGTACAGCTGTGCAAAAAGAAATCATTCTTTTTTATTAGAAATATGATCAATAGGAATGTGTACAATTACCGAATGATTACCTGTCGTTGATTATTAAAGTAAAACAATTTTCTCAATGATAAACAAGCGATTTGTTTACTTTCCTGTAAAATTATTTATTTGCCCGCATTTCTAATAACGATTTATTTTACGTGAAAGCTTTCACCTCGTAGACATTTCTTCTTTTTCAAACAAAATATGCAGAGAAATTTTGTCAACTGACGTGGCTTCGAATTACTTTTATCTTTTTTAATTATACTGACTTCCACAGTTTAGGAAGTGACAATAAGATTTTCTAAAGAAACAACAATGCGGAAACAATTTCTTTAGTTATTGATTAATTTTGGTTTTAAATAAAAGACGTTCAGTTGGTAGTAGGTATAAATTTTTTAACACAGAATTTATAAAAACACTTTCTGAATAAATTCTTTAATGGTGACAGAAATCTAAGAGATACGATTGACTTATTCATGTTCGTTACGGTACTGTTAATGTTAAGAAGAAAGGATGCGTAAAATCGGTGATATATGGTACGCCATATGTATGTCGTTACAACTTTCACTCGCATCATCACATAGAAAATCCCATAACTAATTGTAAGTAAATTTAAAGTGGTTGTAAAATTTATTTGTGGAAAGCGGATTTTTGAAATTTGTATAATAACAATCACTTTACTACAATCACTTGTCACAATTACAAAGATTTTTAATTTTGTTTTATTTGAGTTTCTGATAACCTCGGTTTAACGACTATACAAGTAAGGCCCAGTTGTACCTACTGTGCCAGTTCAAATTTGAGCTGAAATTTAAACCCATAACAACGATTATTTCAACAATTGTTGCTAAGGGTTTAAGCTTTGGCTTAAAGTTAAGCTGGAATTGTACAATTGAACCTTAGAAAATATGCAAATTAGAAATGCTCGCAGGCATCATCCATTGTTACAGTTTAGAATAAAAAAAGACTATTTCGCTCGAAAAGAAAACATAAGACATCAGTAATTATATATTATAATAGTTTCACACTTAACGCTTGCGTGTATCGTTAACCAAATAAAATTAGAAGTAATTTCTCTTTGTTCATATGAGATGTGCGAAAGTCTCTCTTGACAATCTACTTATTTTCTTAAGCGAGTGCATTAGTTTGTAAAATGAAACTGCATAAATTAACCTAGTTCTAATACTTAAACTCTGTTAAATCGAAATAAGAAAGTACTTCGGCGACCTAGATGGTTTCCTTTGATAAGCGTTGCAGTGAAGTGTTACATTTTTAACCCTAGTTCGTTTCAAATTGTATCTCGCTGAACTAGTTTGGAAAATTGAATATGACCCCAAATATCTATTAAGCAAGATTTCTGTCTGTCTTTCGTGATATTGTAATATAGAAAAGAAAACAACTTTAGATTGAGTATAGTATATCAAACTACCTACTTACTTGACGCTTCGCGAAATGGTTTGTTCGCTTTATCAAAAGTTGTTTTCTTTTCTACAGTATTAAAAACCGTGTCTAAATAAACTTTAAATTAATTCCTTAAATTTTCTAAAACTGTACACAGGCGAAGTATAGCTGTCTGTACAACCAGGTACTTACAGACTTGTATGGTGCTGATTGAACGACAAGTATAGCAGTGCATCTGTAAGTGTAAATGCACGTTTATGCCAAGCTTTATGGAAAAATACCTCGAAATGTAAACATCATCTGCAATGATATAAATGAGAGTAATCGACGTCGCGTCGTTTGATCGTATATCTACAAGACTTCAATGGTTCGATATCAGAATTATTCTTATTATTATGTTAAATTAATTTTATAAATAAGGGTCACTAATGTCATTAACTTGTTTAACTTAGTAAGAATAATTAATATTTTTTTTTCCGGAATCATTCAATGATTATGAACCTCGAAGCTATAATTATAAAATCCGATTTTATTAAAATTTCCTCTCTGCCAACTTTCTTTTATTATTATAATTGTTATATTAAATGATTTATTCACTTATTTCATATTGAGCAAAATTAAAATTGGATAGAACCAAAAAATTGCAAGGCGGCATTTTAACCTTTTCTTGGTCCTAATTCAAGTGCTGCATACCACTTCCTCATTACAACTGGATATATCCAATAATAGCTTTGTTCACGCAGACTTTCCGAACCAGTTCGGAACCTTAAAATCCACGCATTCATGAAAGTTGTACACTTGCAAGCGTTGTTAAAATGGATCATTATTTCGATGGGCATTTGATTTTAACCGTTTCGAATTAGTCCAGAACGTCTGCGCGAGTAGGCCTAATATCGTTGCATATATACGAAATGTTGAATAATTAATCGGTGAAGGTAAAATCCTAAAGGGATTGGTGGAAGTGTGAAAAATTTGGAGACTTGACTTGGTGATCCGAACTAGTCCGGAACGTCTGCGCAAATAGGCCTAATATCCTTGCAAATATACGAAATGTTGAATAGTTAATCGGTGAAGGTAAAATCCTAAAGGGATTGGTGGAAGTGTGAAAAATTTGGAGACTTGACTACTTGGTGATTGTACAGAGAGTGTATAAGAGTAGTGAACGTGTAATATTGTAACACGTGGTAACTCAAAAGTTCCTAGACTGGAAGGCAACTAATGAAAGGGAATTAGCAGACGATGAAAAATTATATAAATCGAAAGAGGTCTTCTTGAAGAAATTTTTTATTTTTATACTTGGTTGGCTTTTTTAACGTTAATCGTACTTGTTTTGAATTTTACAAAATGAGGATTAATTTAGATTGAACAAAATTATGAAGCTGATAGCGTTTTCGATTAGCTGCTCTAGAGCAGTCAGTTACTTTCAGTTTGTTTTAACCTCATGTAATAATACATAGTAGATGGAGATACCTTGAGAGTGCTCTAGAGCAGCGAATAGAAAACACCATAAATGATTTGGTCTAATTCTCAATAGCTTGCTTGATTAAGTAATTAATTAATTCCGTAATTAAATTTAATTTTTGCCTGTTCTTTTGTAATCATTTTGTTAAGATTTCTTCTCGCGGTGCGAAGACTTTATCTCTATCTAACAAATCAGTCTTGCCTTACTACGTATAATAGAGTATCTGAGCAACATGGATATACACACAGTATAAAAACCCTAGAGATATATATTTGTTTAAAGTACACATGTTCAAATAATTATTGATGTTTACGTACTTACATTAGAAATATATATTTGATATAAAATTCAAAATAACCCAATAATTACCCAACAATAGATCAACTGATGTAATTTAAAGTTTTCCTCAGAAGGTCATGGAATTAAAGATCATGTCTTAGCTAGATTCAGAAATATTGAGATCCCAATATTTTGACAGGTATTAAGAATCTAGCTAAGACATGATTTCTAATTTTGATTTTAAGGCCCAGTTGTATAATTCCAGCTTAACTTTAAGCTACAGCTTAGACCCTTAACAACAAATTTTGGCATAATCGTTGTTATGGATTAAACATAAATTTAAACTGGTCCTAAATGACTTTAGATACTGTACCTACTGTACATAATTTTGTCGATTTTGTTAATTTGTTATAACATAATGTTGCGAAAGTAAATGAAAAACCAATGGTAAATAAATTTATCGAAATTGTTTCCGGCGGATTTGTCTGACGTGCATAAATAATATTTGAACCAATATTTTTCAAATACATTACTCGGAAGACGCTGTTTGCATTTGACAAATATCAAATTCACAGAAAAGTTTCCAAATATTAGTAATGACGAATGTTATTAGTTGTTTTAGACATAAATATCAATAATGATGATGATTATTATTTATATAAGTAACATAAATTTCATCGAGCAAGACAGAAGACTACTTATAAATGCATTAAGAATTAAAACGAAGAGGGAATATAAACACACATCTCCATTTAATGATTAAGAATTTCATATTTAAGATTTCATAGTTAATTACTCCCCCAATTTGTTACTGGAACAAATTCTATGGAAATCTTGCTAAAAACAATTTTTCACATTTCATTTCGCTATAATTTTCTAGCAAAGGCTCTGGTAACATTTTTCTTAGAACGCAACATATGCAACAAATGTAGGTATCTAATTTATGAATTATGATTCAGCATGCCCCTGCAGCTATTACAGTAAATGAAATTTAAAATATTGCAATATCGCAAGTTGTAAAGAACCTATTTTCAATACGTAATATGTCGGTCATTTGCGTTATTAAATCATATACTGAAATGTGCATAAAATTAAATATTTACTTAACACTTTAATAAATGAATTGAGCGACGTAATTATCAGTGATTACATTATGAAATGAAATAATTATTTGTAATATTTTAAATTATAGCTCTGCGTTTAACAAATTATAAACGAGTCATTTCTCAAATTACATATACAGGCTGTCTCAGATGCATATAAACCTTCAGGTAAACGTATTCCGCTATATGTATTTCCTCATTCTAAAAGCACAAAAAAACAAATGCTTGAAGCTTTATATCATTTCTGGGACAGCCTGTACGTATGCATTTTTAAATAAAATAATATTAGAATTTTTCGTTTCGTGACCGTCCTCAAGAAGTAATGACTTAAAATGATTTAAAATTTTATAAATAAACAATATTAATGGAATTTGTTGACAAGGCGAGCTAAGTTGTTAGTTTTTTTTTAATGTCATATGTACTTGGAACTGCGATATAATGATTGTGTAAAAATGAGTGTTCTTGACGAACGGTATTGAATTACAAGTTTCTCATTCTAATTTAATTAACCGTGCATTTATGTGAAGTGTATGGAAATTTCATTTGAGAATCAGTTCGAATGCTTACATTAGGTTACAAAATGCTTTAGAAACTGATGTCCTTGCGAATATAGTTTTACATTTTAAATTAAAAAAAGAAGTCCGTATTGCATTTTAAAATAACATGAGAATACGTATTACTATTAGAATTAGTACTTATGATTTTTGGTAAAATAAAAATAATGAATCAACAATTCACTATAACTTTATTTCTAATGTCCTCTTGAAAATGACTGCTGTACAATTTCTAAATCATTGTTTTATTAACTATTTTATTAAATTCAATTTTCTACGACGACTTTGTAAATTTATTAATTTCTGTTTAAAGGAATTTCTTATTTCATTGGATTTACTTAGCCTTGACTACATTAAATGCATAATATAACAATATTTTATACTATAACAAATTTATACAATTGCCAATCTTCTTCTACTTTGTTTTTTTCCAAGCATTATTTCTCCACATTCTTATATGTATGTTTCCTAGGAATCATAGTCTCGAGAAATATTACCTCTTCTTCTTCTTCCTCTTGGTCATTTCAATCGGAGTTGCAAGTTATAATTTGGTATGTTCCTACTGCCGAGCATTAACGAAGCTGCACAACGTTGTATCCTGCTACTACCGAACATTTTCGAGATTACAGCTTGTTACCATAAGGAGGTACAACCGTTGCTAGGTTTGCAGATTCAATTAGAATGACCCCCTTAGGCTGATCTCAATCAAGTTTTGTGCCAAGTACAATGCTTGGCACAAAACTTGGTTGAGATCAGCCAAACAATCAAAATGTAACTTTCTTAACTTGATTCAAGGCTTTCCTTGGCTTACAACTATTTTTTTTGTATTTTAATTTAACAGAAATTCTAAAAAAAAAAAAATTTGAGAAAAATCTGGCTTTGAAGTTAACGAAATATTCATTGCATCGTTCACTTTTATTTATTTTTTATTACACGTAACATATACTTGCTGATTTCAATCCTTGAATGGTTAACACTATTTCTCAAGTCTGGGAGGGAAAAAGGTCCTACCTTGGCTATTTCCATGACCGATATGGTGTGTGTTTGCATACGAAAAGTAGTGCTCGTGCTTAACAGTGTTAGTGTACACATACTACTATTCTAATGTTTACTTAGTATTTATAAAAATACAGAAATAGTAACTTTTAATAATAGCAAAAAGAAATTACATGAAATAACTATGTAAAAATTTTTAATTGCTGAATTGTTTAACTTTTTGACTTCTGGACTTTTGGACTTCTTGCTTAATTTTGATAATTTGCTCCAAGTTCGATATTAACTTTCTCTCTACCATTGAACTTTTCGACTTGGCGTTTTCTCTTCTTGTTGTTTTCTTTGTACAGTGCGTCCAGATATTGGAAAAATTCTGATTTTTCTTTGGAATAGTCAATTTTTCTTGTAATTCAAAATTATTCATATTTTCCCGTAGAATTTGGTGAGCTTTTCGATATCAAGCTTCTCTTATCTAAACTTAAATAGTTGATATCTTTTGAGTTCACGGTCATTTTTTCTAAACAAATACCAATGGAAGAATGAATATTTGCGAAATTTTACTTTAGTTCAATTTCTTCAAAGATATATCCTTGTAACCATTGTAACCATTCCCACGTACAATATTTTTCTGGCATTAAACATTATAAACTGGATATAAGGTTAAACATTTAAAGTTGAAAAAAACTTCACGAAGAAATTCCGGATGTCTTTGGCTTTCAATTCAGTGACAACTCAATATCAAAATGAAAGATACAAAAAGAGTTGTAAATCCACATTTCCAAGAGTTAAACAAATCTGATGTGTGTGTTTTCGAATCTCTATGCTAATTTTAAAGGTAGTACATAAAATATATATATGAAAAATAAAAAGTGGTTTGAGCCAACTTCTATAACGTTCTTCATTAACTGTAAACCAGACATTTTTGCTTTGCATAACAGTCTTTGTTTAAAATAACTCAGGTTTCACGTGAAGAACTCATGGGCTATTGATATAAGAGCGTCACAGTTTCATTTGCAGATGGGTGTACGTACAACAGTGATGTACTGTATGGCATAATGTGTTGTTTGTTGCAAAATAAAACCTGTTCTTCGTAATTAACATGTTCCAGATTTTTCGTACGAATAAGCAACATCATTGTATGCGAACACGGTCTCAGAACGTTATTCTGGGCGTTCTTGCTTACATAACGCAACATTTTCGTGAAGAATGGAAGCGGCAGTCATAAAACTTAAACGTTCATAATAAATATTGCGGAAGACACAGGCTGGTACAGCTAGCAATATATTAGCGGGTCACGGACAATCCTTCTCTGGTTTTATCGCAGAATAGAAAGTTTGCGCGGAGTTCGTTAACACGTACTTAAAGCGAACAGCTTACCATGATTGTTGCACTCCATGACTTCACGAGCCATTGTTTTTATACTTGCCGACAAGATTTCGGCGAGTTTTATTTGCTATTGTAGTCATATACAGACATGGTCCACTTTAATTTGGTTTATCCAAATGTAAGTAAGCACTGTAATAAGAAAAACTGCTTGGCATTAATGATATGGTAGTTCAATTTGGTTTTGCTTGTGGTTACCAAAAAATACAATCTCTGGCTTCATTTCGGACTACTTAGGTAGATGCATTCCTGTGATGGATTATTAAGAGACCGAAATCTTTATGTTTCCTATTTGGTTCGATAAAAGGTATACAAGCATTCTGCTTACACTAAAAATATCTTAGCATAAATAGTTTAATATTTCTTCATTAAAAAAAAGTACTAAAACCGTAAGCTTTTTAAAAAAAACATATTTCCTCAAAACTAATTGAAACGCTTAATTGCTTGCCTGAAAACGTAATATTAGGTAATGACATTAGGTATAGTAAGTTTCACTTCCGGTGAAATCGGAAATTGTGCATGTTTTCATTCCGTAAACGATAATATGCATACTGTCACATTCCAATTTAATTTACGTCTCTTATACTGTGCCCAACCAAAGATTTAAATTGAAATAATAATTTTTTCAATTAATTAAAATTTTTAATGTTAAATACATTCTCGAAAAGTGTCTACACTAATGGACAATAAAATCCGGGAAAATTGAGACAAACTAGGCTTGTATTGGCAAAACGTAAAAAAAGATTTGAAAACGTCAAACTTAATAAACACACGTAGTGTACAAAGATGTATTACAGGAGACTGGATTTTTAACAAATTAAATAAAGAATTAAAATGTTTCCCCACAATATTAAATTTAACGTGGATACGTATTTCAAGAGCTAAGCAATCATCCTCAGTACACAAATAAACTCTTAGAATCGTTGTCTGGTAAAACAAGAGGATATTCTCTTCACCAGTCTCTGGCGATTCTTAATGAAAAGAAGTAAGAACGTTCAAGTTCGAGTTACAATTTTAGCCTTCACAATCGTCTGTCAATCCACTCGTCTTTGTCCTTGTCATCCACAATGATTTTGGTATCTTTCCCAAACGATTTTTGATTGCCTTCTGTATTGGTTCTTTGATAACTATCTCCATATCCATCTCCTAATGCCTGCATTTGTCATTCTAACCATTTTTGCCTCTCTGCAAAATCGCCTCCATCGTCTATGAGCAGAGAGTAGTTTGGGTCATTCCTAATTTCAGGAAAAGATTATTTTCATCAAGTCAGAACATCACATAGTAAAATTACTTTCATTTCATTTCACTCCCAAAGGAAGAACGAAATGTGGATGAATATTAATTTGGTGTTAATTTACAACCTGCTATCGCTCCGCTGCCTTTGTCTTTCGTTTTTTGTTATGGAATTACCTTGCTTTTTTGATATTGCTTCTATTTGTTTTCCAGTATGCCCATCAGCTTCTCCCAAACATCTTTTACCATATCTTTCCTTGGCCTGATTTCAAATTTATTTAAACCGACTCTGATTCCCCCTCTGCAAAATCAAAAGGAGTTCTATACGCTATCGTTATTAGTCGTAATTTGCTTCCTCGGATGATTTTCTAATCGCATTGCGTTTATGGTCCTTCTTACTGATTAGTTGTACATATTGTGGCTGTCTTCGTTTGTTTCATTTTATTAATGATATTGTCCCTTCACCTTATATTTGCCTTCGAATTCCTATTATTGTTAATAAGAAACAAAGAAATATCAACACCATATTATTCCCAGAATGTAAAAGAAAGAGGAAGATCAGAACGTTGATGAAAGTTAGCTTACATTCGTGGTCCTGGCCTTGATGATCTTTTGTCTTGGCAAGGTTAAATTTTTGCCCCCATCACGTTTGTGAGGAAAATGGCAAATTGATTTGAAGAAGTATCAAGTATTTGCTCATTCTACAGAAACGGCTGTTTGCGTTGTCTTGTTTATTTTCCTATAATAACAGACAATTCAGAAACAGTGGAAGTGAAGATATCCCAATAAAGACTGACGATGGAGAATGCAGAAGACGAATGAAATATTAGAGGGCGAAGATAGGATTAAGCAAAAATTATGAAGGCCCAAAATAAGAACTAAGAATAGTAAAGGAGAAAGTGGTTTTAGAAATAACTAAAAAATGATCTCTTCCCCCAATTATTTTATATTCGTACATATGTATGCCATCTTTTGTAACACACGAACACACTCACAAGTTAAAAGCACTTCATGAAATCTTAGAGAATGTTCGTTCTCCTCACCAAATTTAGATGATTTGGGCAATGTACTCAGAGGAGAAGATGCTACGATATTGAAAAGAATAACAAGATAGAAACCATGTGACACTCGTTCGAGAGGAAGACCAAAAGTGTAATTGGAGGATCGAGTGACAAAGGACCTCCAGAGAAATAGGAGGAATGTGGGAGTTGAAAGAATGAAAGAGTCTAGCAGAGAAGGCGCGGAATCATAACAACTTACAAAAGGAATGACGAGAAAATTAACGGAATGACTCATTTCTTTAAAGTTCATATCAATAGTGCGATTTTTGATCTTTCAGAGATGTTGGTGAATTCTAACAAAATGCTTCAAGCAGAATTTTATCTTAATCGAGGAAGGTTGCAGTTTATGATTGACCGTAAAAGATTTCAATTTTGACAATTGTGTCAACAGGTCATTAAAAAAAATACTCAAATCATAGTAAGTTCGATCAAAACTTAGCTTCTCGAAATTGATAATAAACAATATTTAAGCGCCAATTTTTTGGATCCTGCTTTTGCAGAAACTCTTTTCATCTACATGAATTTAATAGGGTCACTGATTTTGACAAACAATTTCCAGTCCTACAGTTTATTTTATTCTTAGGCCTAGTCTTTTCATCTCCAATTAACTTTATCTGGCGATTAATTCCCATAGTAACAATTGTGATCACAATGGGAGATGAAAAGACCATGCCTTAAACTCCTTGTACTCTGATTTTAACAGAACTAATATACAAAGCAGTTTTGTTTAAACGTTGTTTTGCTAAGATACTAATATTTAATTCAAGGTACATACAGTAATTGTTACGACCTTTGATGGAACATTTACATAAATTATAAGGATTACAGATTACGGATAAACAGAACAGAAAATGCGTCATCAGGAAATTGCAAATATTGTTCAACTAACATACAACTGGCAGTTACAAACTCGGCCAAAAGAAGTGGAACAAAGTAGATGTGATTAGGTTGTATTTTAAAACAATTACCAAATTAATGTCGTTTTCATTTGTTATATCAAGTTTTTAATTTTTCGAAGCTATCATCTCTATACTTTTGTTTTGGCAATCAAACTCTTTGATAATAAATAATTGATCGAGTGGTCATTCATGGTCATGACAGAAATGTCATAAATAATAACACATTCTGATGGATCGAATTTTTACTTATCCCTTTTGCTATATTATTTAATGTAGTCGTGTCCTACTTTTATGAAAAAATATGTAAATTACCAATAGGTTTAACAATCATTTAATTGTAGTAATTTAAAGTAATTATTATACATTGAAATGTCAGGTTTTCGAAAGGTAAAACTAGAAACATAACAAAAGGATTACGAAATCAACTATCCGGCCTCTTACTAAATTTGAAGAGTCCTCGTTGTGAATCTTCGAATGTTTGCTACCTACCTGCGTAGATAGGCAGAAGTTTTACATTGGAGCGAAACTTTACTCCAATGTTGCCAGCCAGCACAGTGGGACGGGAGGGGGTTCTCTAACCAAAACGCGAAGGCCAAACCAAAACAGGCGCCACTTAATTTTTTTTTGTGAAAGGGATCGCGTGAAAAATTAAGAAAACACGTTACGTCCAAAACATGAACACTTTTATTACTAAAAAAAACACAAATAAGAATAAAATAAAACAAATTCGACGCAAGTCGATCGATCTAAGTACACAACAAGACCATAGACCTAACTTCGGATCCGAAATCGCATACATCTATCTTAAAATAAATCAAATCGTCACTAATGCCACAAAATGCAAGAGAATGCAATAAGTTGCAAGTTTTATTGCGACAAAATTAAAGCAATGGATCCGAAATAAAATCCGCGAAATATCGCTCAAAACTACGAAAAGAAATCAAAACGCTCCGACCTGTATTCCTTTGATGTTCGGCTTATTTGTCGGTGTCTTTGCGATGATGCTGCCGCGGCACTTTGTAATGTGCCGGCTTCCACGTAGAGGGGCGAGGAGGGAGCCTTCACCGCCGTAATTCGCGATGCACCCAACGAGAAATACCCTTGATGTAGGTTCCAGATTAAAGCGCTAAAAGCTTACGATAAAAGCTCACGCTAAAGCTTACGAGAAAAGTCACGAGAAAGCTTACGATAAAAGCTGACGATAAAAGCCTATAAGAAATGAAATAAAACGAACACATAAGTCAAACCGAGAGTTGCTGCGTATGAAACTACCTCGGTCTATTGCGAAGCTGTGACACCCACGGATACGCGGTTTTCCTGTCTTACACCTGGGTCTAAACAGAGTCGGCAATTAGCCGTAGAAATGCACTAACATCCCTTCTGATGTAATGGCACGCACAAATAAAATATTTACGAAAGAGAATGTGACCCAAGCGACAGCAAGTTTCGTTCTGACATTGGCGCAACATTTTCGTTTGACAAACAAGGAGGGATTCTCAACAAGCGAGACACCGTTTCTTAGTAATAGCGGGAACCAATCGGCTGAAAGGACAAAGGTCACGCATAATACGCGTCCAGAAGTAGAACTTTCGCTATAATTCGTTCAATTCTCGCATACACGCGATTTTGAACTCACTTAAGGAGGATTACCTATATAAAATGAATTTATTTGAATAAATGAAGGTCCTGTTAATAGAAATATGCTAAAACGAAAGTTTAAGAAAATTACGCCGGCGAAATACGGGTATTCCTACACTGACTGCAACATGTACAACGACGCGGTCCAAGGAATGATCTGACACGTCGAATTTCGCATATACAGGGCGTGTTCGGAACAGAAATGAAGGCTGGGCGGTATGATATATACAGGGGGTATTCAGAACAGGAATGAAAGAAATGAACTGTAACAATCCCACCCTTACTAAGATGGAAATTTTGCCCACAGGTAAAATTTCTGATGTCCACACTATAATCAGCCGAAATGAAATGGCACGTCGGCGAACGACAGATCTCGAAGTTGGGTGTTCGGCTTAACCAACATAAACGAAACACGGACGAAATGATACTACGCGAAACGATTTGGTCGGAGACCACGAAGGAAATTGAAATCAGGAGAACCAACTGATTCACCCCCCGGAGATGTTGCGTCCTGACGTAGAGACGACTTAGAAGGGGAGAGAATCTACATTCTCCAGATCACAACTTCGATAGTGACGAATGTCACATTTGACAACACAAGACACGTCCAGTAAAGTTGAATAAATAACAAAAAAATAAGTCGAATCCGAGTATCAATCAGTTCAGACGGAACAGATTTCTTCTCCCAATTTCCGAGAGTAGAGACTAAAGAGAGAGAGAAGTCGAGAGAGACAGAAAACAGGAGAGATAAAGGTTTCCTCACGGAACACACCATACTACAGACGTGACTTCCATGAGCGTATCCCACAGCGGTACATCAGAGAGAGGGTGTTTCACCTTCACGAGATCCAGTACGCTTTGGCATTCCCACACGCTTTGACGATTGCAGAAGGATATCTCAAAGCCGTCAAGGCTGAGCTGATCAATCCGAAAAGGAGAGACAGAGCTAGAGTAGAAGAAAGGTTGAAACAAGAAGAAAAGAAAAATTCCCAAGGAATAGGCGTGATCCAAGTCACAATCAAGAGGCCTGTCAGACTTCGCTCATACGCAGATTCACAGAGAGAGAGGGCAAGAAGAGTCTTCACGAGATCCAACTCTCTTGTAACTCCCATAAACTCAGTAAATCGTAAGGCGACATCTCACAGTCAACGAGACTGATCGTTAGGCACCTGTCGCACGCGAACATCCGAAGACGTTCGATTCCACAGATGGTGTGAGGAATGTACAGAATCTTTAGGAGCCTTTTACTCCACGCAGAAGATACGTTTGAAGAATTTAAGAGGCCACAATCCGCAGGCCGAAATATGAATAAGACAACTTACTCATCAGGGGGATCAGGTTTAAGATGTTCACTGTTCCAAGTACCAGGAAGTATGTTACCATCAAGATCCTTAAGTTCGTAAGTGTCCGCAGACGTACGTCGACCAATGAGGAAAGGCCCAACAAATTTATTGGCCAACTGGCCGCGAAATGTTTTGAAGCATCGGACAACACGAAATTTTTACGCCACACGCTGCTCGGCTGGTAAACAACCTCGCCTACGAAGATCATATCGGCCCTTAGCCTTTCGTAAGCCTTTTGCAACCTTTCCTGTACGTTTTTGTAGAGGACTGCGAACCTTCCGGTACGAGATTGTAGATCCTTAGGATCTTGAGGAGCAACTCAAGGATTCATCTTTAACAGGGTCATTGTCAGTTGCTACCTTTCAAGCACATTTCATGACCAAAATTGAGGAAGTATGGAGTCACACCAGTAACTTCGTGACGTGCAGTTCGTAAAGCACAAGCGACTTTGGGCAGGAATAAATCCCATTTGCGGTGGTCTTCCGCCACATAAGCAGTCAATATGGACTTAATTACGCGATTAACGCGTTCGACAGGGTTTGCTTTTGGATGATAATACGAAGTGTACGCAGGGCGCACGTGGTATGACGTCAGAAGTTTTTGATATTCTTTGACTTAAACTGGACTCATTGTCCGAAATGACCGTACGAGGTACTCCGAAAACTAAAAAGATATTTTCTCAATGCTGAACGATCTTAGGGCGGTAGCCTTCGAAGAGGGAAACACAAGGGTGAACTTACTGAAGCAATCAGTTGCCACAAGGATGTATTGATACCCACGAGAAGATCTAGGTAGTGGTCCAACAAGATCGATGCTAATGACCTCCCAAGGTCGCGAAATTCGAGAGTGACCTCCATTAGCCTTGCCGGAGCTTTCTGTTCTGGTTTGGTGCGAAGACACGTTTGACACCTATGAACATATTTCGCAACATCGGCGTGCATTTTGGGGCCAATAATAATTTTAAGGCGATCCTATTGTAAGTCTTGTAGACACCTAAGTGACCACTAGTCGGGGAATCATGATGTTCGTGTAGAATCTGTAATCGAGATTCCTTAGGGACAACAGGCTTCCAGTGAGGCTCATCCTCAGCTAGTCGATAATAGGTGTTTCGAACGAGTTTATAAATGATGTTTCCTTCAACACGAAAACTCGGAAACTTTTCCGGGCCAAACGAATTTTCTTTTTAAGAAATTCAAATACCAACTATCCTTAACATTATCGAAGTCGATGGAGTCGATAATAGGGACAGTTCGAGAAAGCATATCAGGTACGACATGTTCTTTCCTTTGCGGTGTATGACACTGAAATCGTATTGTTGCAGGCGTACAGCCCAACGACATAATCGACCAGAAGGGTTCTGCAACTTGTTCAACCAAAGCAGTGAATGGTGATCTGTGATAACTTTGAAGTGAGAACCTTCCACGTAGGGCCTAAGTTTTTCAATCGCCCATAACATCGCAAGGAGTTCTTTCTCAGTCGTCGAACAATTGCGCTCGCCCGAGATAATGAGCGACTTAGATAGCAGATGACTTTCTCGCCATCATCGAGTTGTTGAGTCAGGACAGCTCCAACGCCATAATCAGATGCGTCGGTTTGAATCGTGAATTTTAGTGAAGTCCGGACACGAAAGGACTGGAGCGGAAACCAAATGCTCACGGATCTTTTCCCACGCTTCATCGCAAGTTTCGTCCCACCGATGCTTAGAATTTTTCTTGAGCAACTTGGTCACAAAGGCGATAATTGTGGAAAACCTAGGGATGAATCTACGATACCACAGCGGTTCCAATTAGGTCTACGTACTTCCTTAACCGTTGTGGGCTTAGGCATATCGTAAAATTGACTGAACCTTTTCGATCCATATGAAGACCGTGGCGATCCACCACGTAACCTAAGTACTTCAATCTGCTATAGCAGAAACCGCACTTGTCCTGATTCAGGGTCAAACCAGCCTCAGTCAGGCGTTTATGGACTTCAGATAATACTTCGAGATGTTTGGTCGAAGGTTTGCGTGACAATAATGATGTCGTCCAGATAGACGAACACGTGAGGATCAAGGTCAGCACCAATTACTCGATCAATAAAACGTTGCCAAGTCGCGGAGAATTGTGCAGGCCAAAGGGCATTCGTCGGAATTGATATAATCCACGATTAGGTACAGTGAATGCTGTATATTGGCGGGATTCTTCGGCGACTGGGATCTGCCAATAAGCTGACTTAATGTCCAAAGATGACAGGTATTTAGCATCTTTCAATTTGTCAAGGGTGTTCGAGACATACGGTAGTGGGTATGCGTCTTTAGTCGTGACCTGGTTTAACTTACGGTAATCCACACAAAAGCGAAAACTTCCATCTTTTTTTGGCACAAGAAGAATGGGAGATGACCAAGCACTTTGATTTTCTCCACGATGCCACGCTTAGCATGTCATCAAGTTCTTTGTCAACAACAGTTTGCCTAGCTGGCGAGATGGGATAATAACGTTGTTTTATCGGGGCAATTATCTGTGTGAATAACGTGTTCGGACGAGTTTAGTACAACCTAGTTCACCATGTGGAGAATTTGTAAACAGCTGATTAGTTAGAGTCTCCAGCTGATTTTGTTGCGGATCAGTTAAATGCCGCTGAGGTAAGATGTTCTACCACGTCAATTGACTCTCTACCGAAGGTCCATTCACTCGAACGCAGATCAGACGATGTCCATTAACTTCCAGAAATCTGTTCCTAAGATGAGTGAATGAGGTAACTCAGGGACAACTAAACATTTATAACTTTCACACGATCACGCAGTTGGATAGTGGTACATTACAGGACTAGAACAAGGTTGTCCATTCGCCACGGTACAATGACGTTACATGCTTATTAAAAGGTAAGTTTAAAGTTTGAAGAACTTCCCATCCCGAGTTGCCAACGATTGTGCGAGATGCACCAGAGTCTAAGAGGCCAAGAAACGGGATGCCCAAAATCGACACGGTTAAATTAGGACGCTCATCATTTTTAGCATGAGCCAAGACATAGTCAAGAACAGGTAGGACTGCCAAAGGATCGATCGGCTTTGATATACTGAAACAACGAACTAACCGATCATCTAGCGCGTTGTTCTGAGTTTTGAACACGCCGGGCACGTCTTGGTAGTGACGTTGGGGCGACCACACCGATAACAATGCTCTTTAAGGGCTCGGAACAACTCGAGACAAATGACCGATTTTCTGGCAATTCCAACACTTAAAAGTCTTATTAGGTTTGGGAGGCTCCACCTCATCTGGATACAACCGATGCACAGGTTTGGACGTACGCCAAGTCCGGTTCTAAGACCATATTTTTACGTGGGGTGGAACGTATGCTTCAACAGCTGACTTACGAGCTTCCAACCGTCGACCTAACCTTAACAAGTGTGCTACTGAAGTAATCTCGACCAATCCTAATTGTCGTTGATAGAAAGGGCAATATTGTTCAGAAGAATTTTGACCTGAACGCTTTCTGCAGCAACCGGAACGCCCAACCTATTAAATAAATTGATCATGACCGACGTATAAATTCCCATTGATTCGTCAGGGCCTTTGAGTGCGTTTCTAATTTCTTCGAACAATTTGTCATCGTAATTATAGGGTTGAAATTCCTCGCGAAGACGTTTGACGAGGTCAGTCCAATTATCGCAAAACTTTCTATTAGCCCTAAACCAAATTAATGCCTTTCTCGAAACAAATCGGATGCGGGAAGCGAATAACGTGATTTCGACACGTTCCTCGAAACGCAGAGTTCGTCAACACGTTCGAGAAAAGCATTTAAGGACAGGACTTTATTATTCCCATTGTAAGACAAACCCCATTTAGAAACAGGCACGGACTTAATTTCGTTACTGGCCGCAGAGTGGGTAGCAGCCTTTAACTGTGAGAGGCGTGGCTTCAATTCGCGATGTATTTGCTTTGGCGGCGATAGAGTAGCAAGGGTGTTGAAGTCGCACTCGGCGGCGAAATAGAGTCCGGAACTACGCAAGATACCGATAAAGGATTGTTCTGAAAAATGCTCGGCAATCGCGGTTAAACCTGGGCAAAGGGGATGCTGTTACCCCAGTAACTTCCGGTTCTTCGGCGCAAAATTGAGCGCGGTTTGTTCTGAAGTCGAACGCAAGTTCGTCTAGCGTTCTCAAGATGGCGGCACGTTGTCGCGTCTCGTCACTATTGGTCGGTTGGGAGCGCTGAGCGCGTCCAATGGCATGAGCCAACTTAGCGGAAATTTTATCGTGAATGCACACAGCTGTTGAGCCGGGAAGCGACTCTATTAAACAGCGAATCTCGCTAATCTTTCCTGCAGAGCTGTCACGTCATCGTCAAAAGTCACGTCGTATTTCGGCACAGGCAGGCGTAAATCTTTTTCCAATCGCATTTGCCGTCTTAAATTAGCACGCTTTGCGCAACTGTTCCGTCAATTTGGATACCTCTACCAATAATTCATAATTTAATTCTCAGAATTAAGACGGTCCGGTAATAGTTTATATTCCATTATAATGCGCAACTTATTCTAACAAAATAAATGTTCTGGACGTAATACTTTAAACGACAAACAAAACAACAAAACGCAAAGCAAAATCGAGCCACACGCGTTTGGCTAAACTTGCTACCTACCTGCGTAGATAGCAGAAGTTTTACATTGAGCGAAACTTACTCCAATGTTGCCAGCCAGCACAGTGACGGGAGGGGGTTCTCTAACCAAAACGCGAAGGCCAAACCAAAACAGGCGCCACTTAATTTTTTTGTGAAAGGGATCGCGTGAAAATTAAGAAAACACGTTACGTCCAAAACATGAACACTTTTATTACTAAAAAACACAAATAAGAATAAAATAAACAAATTGACGCAAGTCGATCGATCTAAGTACACAACAAGACCATAGACCTAACTTTCGATCCGAAATCGCTACATATCTATCTTAAAATAAATCAAATCGTCACTAATGCCACAAAATGCAAGAGAATGCAATAAGTTGCAAGTTTTATTGCGACAAAATTAAAGCAATGGATCCGAAATAAACCGCGAAATATCGCTCAAAACTACGAAAAGAAATCAAACGCTCCTGACCTGTATTCCTTTGATGTCTGGCCGATTTGTCGGTGTCTTGCGGCGATGCCGCCGCGGGCACTTTGTAATGTGCCGGCTTCCACGTAGAGGGGCGAGGGAGGGAGCCTTCACCCGTAATTCTGCGATGCACCCAACGAGAAATACCTCTTGATGTAGGTTCCAGATTAAAGCGCTAAAAGCTTACGATAAAAGCTCACGCCAAAAGCTTACGAGAAAAGCTCACGAGAAAAGCTTTACGATAAAAGCTGACGATAAAAGCCTATAAGAAATGAAATAAAACGAACACATAAGTCAAAACCGAGAGTTGCTGCGTATGAAACTTACTCGGTCTATTGCGAAGCTGTGACACCCACGGATACGCGGTTTTCCTGTTCACACCTGGGTCTAAACAGAGCCGGCAATTACCAGCCGTAGAAATGCACCAACATCCCTTCGATGTAATGGCACGCACAAATAAAATATTTACGAAAGAGAATGTGACCCAAGCGACAGCAAGTTTCGTTCTGACATTGGCGCAACATTTCTCGTTTGACAAACAAGGAGGGATTCTCAACAAGCGAGACACCGTTTCTTAGTAATAGCGGGAACCAATCGGCTGAAAGGACAAAGGTCACGCATAATACGCGTCCAGAAGTAGAACTTCGCTATAATTCGTTCAATTCCTCGCATACACGCGATTTTGAACTCACTTAAGGAGGGATTACCTATATAAAATGAATTTGTTTGAATAAATGAAGGTCCTGTTAATAGAAATATGCTAAAACGAAAGTTTAAGAAAATTACGCCGGCGAAATACGGGTATTCCTACACTGACTGCAACATGTACAACGACGCGGTCCAAGGAATGATCTGACACGTCGAATTTCGCATATACAGGGCGTGTTCGGAACAGAAATGAAGGCTGGGCGGTGGCGATGCATATACAGGGGGTATTCAGAACAGGAATGAAAGAAATGAACTGTAACATGTTGAAAACGAGTGAAAGGAAGGCGAACGTAAAATGTTAAATTTTTAGCCGTGTACAACCATAATGAGTATTATTTGCCATCGCAATTATTACCGTTCGGGGAGATACCGGTGTGCGAGTTTCATGCGAGGTATTAACGACACACAATCGCAAACGTTGGAAAGTCTGTCATTTGAAAAACGGAGACGTATAACTTTAATTAAGTAGAAAACTATGTTTTAAGGTTCGCTGATGTGGTAGCAAATCCGTAATGAGTGTGTTCAAAAGGAAGAACTGAGTTACCACGCTAATTATTTACATTCGTGATTAGCGTTAACTATAATTACATATGTATCCACGACCGGAACAAGAGTCCTTGTTTCATGTGTTATTAAAATTTTACGCGGATTCAGCATTCTGTGTTTAGGTACACGCGTTTGTATTCCTGTATTTATTGTTTAATTGCGTCATAGTTTTACGTAAGTTACGATTTATTCTTTTTATTAATATACAAGAGACATTTGATATCTAAGCTAACTCACTATAAAGGAGGCCATGAAATCCGAAACAATTTTGTTTCTGTTTATAGTTTGAAGTGTCAAAAGATTTTGTGCCAAGTCTCGTTCCCATAGTTTTACTACTGTTGAAGTTACAATTTTTTAAAACCACTGATTATGATCATAGACAAAATCGAACATCGAGCAGCAATAAAATTTCTCACAAAAGAAGGGAATACTTCAAAACAAATACTTGATAGGATAATCACAAAGCAACACTAAACGTGTGGTTTGTATTGTAGGGATGTATCACATTGATTAACATGATAGGATGTCTGCTGTTTACAATGAAGCTTCTCCAACTTACAAAACTGTAAAGTTCTGGCCTAAGCAATTTAAATGAGGAGGAAGTGTTTAGAAGATGACCTTCGCAGTGGACGTCCGAACTCTGTCACAACACCAAACAACATTCAAGAAATCGAAAAATTAATTCTTAAGATCGACGAATTAGGATCCATCAGATAGCTGAGATTTTAAACATTATTAGGGAAAGAACTTTCTACATAATTCATGAACATCTAAGGATGTCAAAGGTGAGCGCAAGATTGGTGCCCCGAATGCTCGCTTCCTTCGATAAACAACGGAGAGTTAAAAAGTTCAAAGCTACATTTGGCTGCCTGTGAAGGACAAGAAGAGAACTTGTGACTTGAGAAAATTGTGACAAGAGACGAAACGTAGATCCATCATTTTGACCCTGAGAGAAAAGAATCAACGCAATGGAAGCACAGCACCCATTCTCCAACACCAGAGAAATTTAAAGTTCCATATCATCGGTTGGGAAAGTAATGGCTACGATTTTTTGGAATTCCAAAGGAATCTAGCTGATAGATTATCTTCCCCACAAAACTACAGTAACCATTTAAGAAAATTTCAGGAATCTATCAAACAAAATCGGCTTGAAAAAGCAAAGAAAAAAAACTTTTGATTTTGCACGACGACGCTGTACACAAGGCTGCCAATGTTCGTAAATCCCTGAAGTATTTAGGCCCAGCTTAACTTTAAACCAAAGCTTAACTCGTTAACATTGAAATAATCGTTGTTATGGATTTAAGTTTCAGCTTAAATTTAAACTAGCACTGTACAACTGGGCCTTAGACTTCGAAGTCCCTGCAGCTCAGATTTGGTCCCCTGCGATTATTTTCTACTTCGCCATTAAAAAAAAAAAACTTCGTGGACAAAGGTTTTCGGACGATGAATAGTTACAACAGTTGGATGTATGCAGATATTTTTTTGCAGCCCAAGAACAAGAGTTTTTGGGTTTATTTTCTTTAATTTCGAAAAGTGTACTTTTGATATCAAATGGTCCTCGTATCTATATACCTTCATAAATAAATTCCCGGAATATAAAACCGCATAAACTATTTATTTACTTAGCCATGTTGCTTATCAAATGTTATTTATTTAACAACATCGTCGAGTGTAACCTTGAACGTTTCACATTTTATTATTTCTATCTGAATTGCGTATTGTCGATTTTGTTTAACATCAATCTACTCACTGTTAAGTTGAAAGGCGTAATTTAATTTGAGCTTAATTTCGATTGTGTCCATGAAACTCTTGCAGATAAACGATGACAATCCAAATTTATTTTGACTTCTCCCAAAAAAATAATTTAGGAAACTCCCTCTCCTAATAACTTTTATTTTATTTTAATTTTTTTGGTGAATACATAATACATGCAGGTTCGTTATAACTTCAAAATCAGTCGCAATGATAAAAATTTTCCCACAAACAAGAATTTTAAAATTCAGTGCACGCCGGTTTCAAACCACAGCGGTACACCTCATGAATTGGAAACTTTTTTAAACTGAACACTTTCGTCCATTTTAACGAACAATAAGTAAATAAATCACATCGTCTTCTTTCTAATTAATTTAAAGCAGCCCAAATAAGCTGCGGAATAACAAACGTTTTATTTAATTGGAATTAATTTAAAGAACCTTTACATAAGATCTTACTTTGTAATCGCGATCTAATTTATCGAATAGTATCAATTTCAATTTGATCTTTAAGTCTGCTAATTCATTATTATATTAGTAGTTAATTTTGCTTTAAAAACAAGTATTATTCTGCTGACTAATTTTCAAATTAGTTCTGTTTTACGTAAACGCAGGCGCAGGTGTGGAAACGTTAAAACGTGTTATCAGATTTGAAATTCCATCGACAAGAATAGCTAACGTGTTATTTTGGTTTCACAAAGCATAAACCGAGGAATTTTTCGAATAGCAACCTACTATTTATTGCCTTTTTTGCTGACGCGTTTCATTTGCTCAAATAATGATTAGAAAGTTACTTGCCTGCGCCAGTATCCATATCTCCTTCTTCATCACGATAGTAGTTCGTGCTCATTCTAATTAATTTAAAGTTTGAGAAATATAACGGTTTTAATTAATTATAGTTAATTAAGAAACAAAGGAAGAAAACTCGAAGAGTAATTGTTGTGTCGTTATAATTTTGTTTTAATATAGAATAAAATTAGAATTCAATAAGAAATAATTCCGAATTTCTATTATTCTGCGTGTGCATTAATTAAATTTAAGTTTCAGTTTTTATAAATATTAATAAAAATAAATAAAAGGATTTAGATTGAAATGAAATCCGCGCACAAATTGTAAATGGGGAAAGTTTTATTGAAAGCTTAATAATGTTACGGTTTATTTGTTTTTACAATGAATTACTGACATTATTAAATTAAAATTATTTAAATGCAGTGAAACTTATTCCCTATGTAAGTAAGACAATTATTCTGTCAGTCTGTTTCTCTTGGAAAAGAAACTTTGCGCTTACCCAGACATGGGTCTTCCATTTCTTAATTGCCGTTGAGTTCGAAAAAGAAAGTGAAAGTTAACTTTCCCTTGCCGTATTTCGATTCTCTCCATAATTCCTTTTTTAATCCGCAAAGTGTTCATTGAAATTTTACTTTCGATTTTACTTGCGAATTAATCAATTTGAGAACAACAAATCGAAATTAAACTGAGAATAGCTTGCGCGCTATTTATTTTTATCCAATTAAGTTCTCGCAAGTCTGAAAATGAATTCTTATATAACACTTACCGGTGGCGGCTCTGATGAAAAGGCTTCGGATGGAGCATAATCCGGTTTGATGTTAACGGTTGTCAGAGATTCCGGTTGCACCGCTTCCTTCTCCATGCCCGCGTTCACGTAGTTCTCCAGGACGAATAGAATGAAGTACACGAGAAAATTTAAATGCGCCTAGTAGTTTTCCAAAACGCTGCAGGTTTTAAATATTTATCGACGTAAACGGTAATTAATTTGTATTGTTTTCACCAGCCGCTATGACCGACTGACAGCAGGACTATCGAAGCTGCAGCCTTGTAGCTGCTTAGGTGCCCCCTTCTCTTTGAGTGAGGCAAATGTAGGCACACGATTTCCCTTGTGGGAATTGTATAGTTTTTGTCGCTAGAAAGATACAGCTTCCTTAATGTTACTTGACGTTTACTCTTAACATAAACATTTGAGAACCCATGCATTATTGTTATATACAAAGAAATTTTCTTGTATAGAGTGTCCAAAACACATTCCTAATATTTCTCTTTCTAGAAATATTCTAGAACCTCTAATGAGAAAATTCGAATAAACCGTCTGTCAAGTTTTACTGCTTCTAAATTTCATTCACATTCATTTTTTTAAATAAAAAAATGGCATGCCTTTCAGTCGCATTCCTAGTCGTAATCTATAACAATACACATTAAAGCAAATTATTTTAATCTGTACTTTCTAAGCGTATTGTGATTGTACTTAACAATTGTGGTATTATGTGGTAAAATTAATTTAAGAAAAAAATCTTCCAAGGTAAGTGCAAATTGGAAGTGCAGGTGAGGCGAAATTAACGGCGAAACCTTGGCTAAGATATGAGAATACAGTTTAACGTGTTTGAGATGCACTGATGTGAAACGCAGCTTGATATATAAAATTATAATGCTGCCAGCTGTACACGGATTATATAACGCTTTAATAAACTTAATTAACAAGTTAATTTCCCATAAGAAAATGTACTGGTTGTTACGGATTGCATATGCATACTGTGTGCGTTCTAACTGACATAATATTATACGTGTAGCTATAAGTATTTATTTATTTATTCTTCTTACTAGTAATAACCAAAAGTAATTATTTACTATACAGTCGAGTAATTTTTAAATATGCACATATTTAGTTGAAAATTACATCACGAAACAAATAAACACCGCCCAAGAATAAACAAGTAAGCTTTATTATTAAAAACAAAATATAAAAGCTCATTATAGACTAGTGGAATTAAAAATGCGTTACACTAATATGTAAAAGAAAAATAAAGGAATCTTGAAATGAGGAGACTGAATAAGTTACAACACGTTAGTAAAAGAACATAGAAACTTAGCTTGAAGTGAATCTAGTACTAAGAGAATTTAATTGCTTCCAAATTTTAGCAAAAAAAAATAGATCTAGCCCACAGATGACTCTTATTATTCCTTATATTATAAAAGTATGTTTTGTTGTTGAAGATGCCGAGGAATCATAAAAGAACAACACTGTAAACTAGTTGAATATGTGATTTCTGCAACTAGAGTCCAAATCCTTTCGAAACAACACAGTGACCTGCGCGAATTCCGGTTAAAGCTGCCAGTGCTAGTGGTATTAGTAAATACATTGTAATACAAAAAAATGTACAAACACGTACGAAGCCAGACACGCCACTTCAGAAACACTTTCTTGGGCTTATTTGCCCCTGGGACGAATTTATGTTTCTGCGCCTTGTGTTGATTCGAAAGTATTTGGACTCTAATATTTTAACAAGTACTTTTATTGTATTTCGTATTTTTCTCAGTGTTACGTTTTATGTTGTGTTATGAAAGAAAAGTGTATTATTTATTTTATTAACTGTTGCAATTATTTGTTAAAACAAGTTTATTTAGGCAACAATCGGTTCTTTCATGGTTCTCATTACCCCAACATGTGGGCAATAAGAGCCAATTCCATTTGTATTTTAAATATATTATAATTTCTGTTAATGACAGGAATGTTATAATTACGGCATTTGAATGGTTTTTCCTTATACGAAGCAGCATAAAATTTTTGAGAAAATACACTTTATATTTTTCAAAATATATTTATTTTTCCTTAAGTGGTTCTCATTTCCACATCTCCCCTATATCTTATCCTATCCTAATCTTGAATCCTTTCTACTCTTTCCGGTTTAAGGTCGAGTGCTTTTCTTTTTAATTATGGTCTTGGAGTTCACTTCCATATGTCTGTATAAGCTTGTATCGTCCGCGTACATCTTTTAAATTTAGTTCTCCATATTCCATATACCTACTACAAACTGCTTAGCTTCCTTCTTTGTCTATTTTACAACTTCATCCAATTTTATTGTAAACAGTTCCGAACACGGTACACATCCCTGTCTCACTCCCTTTGTTTTGAACATATCTGATTTTTCGTGTCAAATTTCAACATAATTTGTTGCTTCTCTGTATGGTCTATACAGAGTATAGTCTGAATAATAAGTCATGACAACCATTATAGAAAAACTCACCGTGGACATTTTATTTGTAGTTTCTAAGCAAAAAATAATTTGCGACCTCTCGGATTCACTTTGAAGAAGATAAGAGTAGTAGATAAGTAGTAAGATATCCAAATCTTACTATGTACTTCTTGCGTTCATAGTTTTTAAGGAGATTAGTACGATGAGTAAGTTTTCTTTAATCGTCATGATTAATTATTGCGATTGTACATTGTCTGTATCTCTTCTTTTTAATGTGCCCCAAACATGCATGGATTCCTCTTATAGTCCTTATAGTTTTTTCATTTATGTACTTGTTTGTCGCAGATTTAAATTGACGTCTTGCTTCCCTCAATTTGGTTTTTCATATTGGTTATCCTTTATGTTCTTGATCAACTTTCTATTGTTCTCGCAAATTATTTTTTCACTGCACTTAAGAGTAGGCTTATCCCATCAGCAGTTACTGACTAGGTTGAAACCGTCAAGAGCATGCATTCATCAAAGTTGCACACTTGATAGAGCTGTTAAAACCGATCATTATTTCGGTGGGCAACCGTTTCTAACGGTACCGAACTAGTCAGAAACTGCCGTTGGAACAAACCCAATGTAATTGTATCATTGTATTTCTGTGGAGTTTACACAATTATTAATTTTATGGTATTTTGATCATATTACTAATAAATTTGTAACTAAAGCAGGTTCTTGTCCGATGAAAATTGAATGTACTATATTATATAGGCTGGGGCCTAAAAACTTCCTTTTTTTGAAGGTGAATAAAATAAAAATTGTAGCTGATATGCATGTTTTTTGTTTTATATTGAAAGAACATAATTTCAAGTTTTATATCATGCAGTTTCAAACAAAACATCCGTAAGGTGATGTCCACCGTTTTCTATATACTAATGCAACCGATTTCTGAAGCTCCTCTCTACGCGTTCCAACATCTCCACCGGAATTCGGGCTATTTCCTGCCGAATAAAATTTTTCAATTGAAGCAGGGTTGTAGGGCGGTGTTTGTAAACCTCTGCCTTGAGGTAACTCCATAAAAAAAAATCACACGGCGATAGAACGAGCGAGCGCGGCGCCCACGGAATGTCACCTCGATTCGAGATGAGCCGTCCGGGGAACATTGCCTTAACAACTGTCATCGAAACTCTGGTCTTTTAGGCCGTGGCACCATCCTGTTGGAACCACACGTTTTGTAGGCGCATTTCTTCAAGAGCTGGCTCGAAAACACATCATCATCATGTCGAATCGAGATGACATTCCGTGGGCGCCACGCTCGCCCGATCTATCGCTGTGTGATTTTTTTTATGGGGTTACCTCAAGGCAGAGGTTTACAAACACCGCCCTACAACCATGCTTCAATTAAAGAATCTAATTCGGCAGGAAATAGCTCGAATCTCGGTGGAGATATTAGAACGCGTAGAGAGGAGCTTCAGAAATCAGTTGCGTCAGTGTATAGAAAACGGTGGACATCACCTTACAGATGTTTTGTTTAAAACTGTACGATATAAAATTTGAAATTACGTTCTTTCAATATAAAACAAAAAACATGCTTATCAGCTACAATTTTTATTTTATTCACCTTCAAAAAAATGAAGTTTCTAGGCCCCATCCTGTACTAATATTTTATATTGTGAGTCTAATATTTTCAAAAGACGTTTTATAGAAATGTGCAAAATAAAAATGTCATCGAATTCTATTAATATAAAAGAACAGATTTTGCAAATTTAAACGATATATTTTGTAAAAGTTTTGTCAGGTCAAAAAGCGATCAAAAGATGTCGCTACTTGAAATGTTCGATATATTTTGTAGTTTTCTCGATTCTTTAAACAGGATATAGATCTGTCAATTTTTAACATTTATTAAAATAAAATATTTATTATAATATGTTTAAGATTGATTTTTAGAATTAATAAATTTAAAAAAGTCAATTTACTTTTTCAGTTTCCGTTGACAACCTTGTTTATTTTGATAACTTGCTTAAATTTTTTCACTTCTGACGAAGCTGTCAAACGATAGCGCAACGTTAAGTGGCAGTGCGCATATTCAGTGTCCGTTTTAAAGAATTTGTGATATAATAAATTTGCAATTTGCTTGCATATTTTTATTTTAGATTTTAAGGTTTCTAGAAACTAGCACGTTAATATTTTGGAATTTTCTGCATGCAGTTACTTCTCAGAATTTTTTACTTGATCACTATTACATTATTTATTAATTTATTTAAAAATTGCACATACATATAAATAATAATCATTTAATTTTACTTCTTAGAAAAAGAATTCGCGTTGCAAATAACATTAAAAACGAACGTCACGGTCACATGCCTTCGCATAGTATAATTCCTGCATAAGTGCTTAGACATTTTACTTTCCACAGCTTTGTAAATTGTATTAAAAACAATATAAGTTAATATTAACATTGTTGTAGAAGTAGCAAACTATGAATTCCTATTTGTCAAATTTAATTACAAAAATCGCAAATTTTAAATAAATATTTATTTGTCATGTTATTTCATTCAAAATGAAAAAGTTTCTTTCTATTTAATTAGTGTCCAGCACTATGTGGATATTGTGTTTGAGCAGAATTCTACTCAGTTCTCTTACTGGGCTATCATTAAATATCTAGAGAAAATGATAATTACAATAGAGATTGCAATTATGGTTATTTGAGCAGAACAGGAACAGAACATGTGTACATTCTGTGCAGTTGTAATATGCTTGTTAGAAAAAGACAGGAAACTGAACACCCAGTATTTTATTTCAATAATATTTTTAACGTATGGTCAATAAAACTACCAAACTTGATAAATATATGAAAAACGAAAAATGCACTTTCTTTAAAAATATAAATATAAATGTAATATATAAGGGTGAAAACTGAAACAAAAGTAAGTAATAGTTATTTTTCAACCACGGGCACTGGTTTTGAAGAAACATATTTTACTCTGTCAGCACTTATTTGAACTATTTGTGGAATTGGAAGAATTCCTAAAATAGCCCGGCGATCAACCACAGAAATATCTTTTTCCATTAATTTGTATTACTATTACTTCAATGTCGGGTTCGTCTATTTTTGAAACAGTGCACACATACTTGTATAAAAAGGCATTTCTCTTCCCACCTTTGAATGATACTAAAATCTAGTCTCCAACCTTTATATCAGTCTCTCCATTATTGAGTTCCAATTCATTGTCACTATTTCCAGATGCCCAATATACGACCTCTAAACTATCGTCGTTGTCATTTTCTTCGGGAATGTTTTCTTTTTCACTCAAACTCTCCGATTCAGATTCAACTGCTTTGCTCTGCCTTCTTATTTTTGTCTTTGGTATTGTTTTGTTTTTATTTACAGTATCATTTATATGCGAAATAAATTCCTCACTAGTGATAACTTTTCCATATGGTTCGATTTTTCGTCGTTTTTTTTTATAGAAGGAGTAGATTTACCCACTTTCTTAAGCAACAAACTTTCAAATGATGAATCTACATCTTTAGAACAGCCGGGCTGAGGTTCTGAAGTTGTAGGAGTGTTGTGAGCTACATCTGGATTTGCTGTTTCTGTACTATCATTATCTTCAAAATTATCGCTTTCTTCAATTTCGTTATTTTCTCCTCCACGTTCGCCTTTTGCACGAAACCGTTCGAGTTTTTCACTATCGAGCCGATCTTGAGGATACTGATTTCTATTTACGGGATATACTCCAGTAGAAGCAAATCCGTTTATAATGGATTCCGATCTTATACCTTCATTCCACACTTTACACAACAAATCAACAAACTCTGCCTTGGTCAATCTTCGCTGATTTTCACGCTGCCAGGCTACTAACTGCTTATCCCATAACACCTTTAGCGGACGGAAACAGCTTTTGTCGAGTGGTTGTAACAAATCAGTAGTATGCGGGGGGAGTTTTAGAATAGTTATGTTTTCCCCTTTTGCCTTTTTAAGTGTGCCAATATCAAGATGTGACAGATGGCCGTCGAATATTAATAATAATGGTCTTTCCTCCACAGTCGCACAAAATTTGTAAAACCAATCCTGAAATACTTCAGCTGTCATCCAACCTTTTGCAGAACATGAATAAAATGTATTCGGAAGATCATTTTCTCCTTTCCAAGTGGTCCACAACTTTGCTGCTTGAAACATAATTAGGGGTGGCATGAGTTTTCCTGCGGCAGAAACACACGCTAAAACAGAAATATTTTCTCTACCCGAACCTTGAATGTTTGTATGAAGTTGTTTCCCTTTCTGACCTACAGCTCTGCCACGAGATGGATCAAAGTTAAACACAATTTCGTCCAGGTTCCAAATGTGTTCTGGTTTATCTTCTAAATTTAAATTGGTAAGCTGTTCCTCCAAAATATCGTAAAAATTATATATTATGAAAGGATCGCCCTTCGCCTTTCTTCTGACAGCCTCTAAAGGTTCCGGTTTTTTTAAAGATAGGTTGTTACGTCTCATATTTTCTCAGAACCAATCATTTCCAGGCCCATTTTCCCCAAAATTTGCTTTTAAATCATTAATTTGTACCGGGTGTCCCAACGGTGTGTATTTCTTCTGTGGAGCCTATAGGAATCACAAATTTATAAGAATATACAGGATGTTCCATTAAAAAAATCGCTTTGAATGCACAAACACTTTCTGGAACATCCTGTATAGTAGAAAATAATTTTGAAATGTGCCGCGTAATGTCTAGTATAACTTTCTTAATCTTTTTTTCTCTACTTGTTATTCCTATAGGCACCACAGAAGAAATACACACCGTTGGGACACCCGGTACATGTTCACTTACTACGGTCTTGACTTCTTCTTTATTTAGAGGAAATCCCCATTTTGCCATCGTTTTTAAATTACACTCTAAGCATTCTTTTTGTTCTTTTGTTAGCGCAGTTTTTCTCCCGTGTACGCTTTGGTTTTTGTTATGCACTTTTCGAAATAAAAACGTTTGGTCTATAGCATACCGCGCACTAGCTTCACGAAATGTTATTTTTTTGTCTATAATATCTTGCACTGCCGCATTAACCCTTTCTTCAGGGTACTTAATACCTTTTTTTATATAATTTCTCGGCATTGTTAATTTTTAATTGAAACTGTCACTGATCTTCAAGAAATCACACATCCAACTGACTTATTTCCTTGCATTTTCACAGCACGTAGCACAAAGTCCTGTTGAATCTTGCATAAACCTGCATAAAATTGTTTCATATTTTCCCACAAGCTATTTCACTTTTTCCCTAAATGTTGTTTCATTTTTTCCCAAAAATTTAAATTACCCTTAAAAAAACTAATTAGCGGAAAAATAAAACGAAAAGGGCATTATGATCTGTAACCTATTTTTTCTGTACAAAATCAATATAAAGCTGAAACTGTAATTTATTTTGCAGTTATATGGAAAGTTGTACCTACAACAAAATATGAAATTTAATTCATATGTTTTCATACCGATTTCGAAAATACCTCGTGGACAGTACAAAATTTACAGCAACAATTTCATATTTTTATATCCTCTTAATGAATCTACAAGTTAAATAATAGCACTTGCAGTTTCAGAATAAATTCATTTGTTAATTAATTACAGGGCTATTTCACTTTTACCCTAATTTTTGCATGTTGCATATTTACTCCACTTGACCCTATTTATGAAATATTCCAAATATTCCAACATCACTTTCTGACCGTTTCGAAACCGTCGTAATCAGGTGCCCACCGAAATAATGATCGATTTTGACAACTTTGTCAAGTGTAAAACTTTCATGAGTGCATGCTTTTGATGGTTTCGAAACCGTCGGAAGGTGATGTTGGAACAGACCTAATATAATATAGAAGTCTTTAGCAACGAAGGTAGAACGAGGGTAGAAGACATAATCAACAAGTTGCTATGGAAAGGCATATCTATCACGTTGTTGGAATTCTGGTATCGCAGCTGATCATTTCTGTTCTTCATAGAGGTAACATGACCGCCCAGCATTACATCAAGATGTTGTAGAATCTCATGTAATGACGTTCTCAAATCAGCAAGATAATGCCTGACAACATGGATCAAGAGTAACACTAGATTACTTTCATCATACCCAAATTAACCTCTTGCTGTGACCACCAAGATCTTCAGATCTGACTTCTATCGAACATTTGTGGAATATTATAGGTAAATGCCACATCTGCTCGGAAGTCCATGAGATACAGGTGGCTTGGGATGAGGTTATTGATCAACCCATTAGAAACATGCCTACACGCACATGTGTAGTACATATAGTACTATGTGTTTCTTTAAAAATGCCATAAGGGGTGGCTCTGAAAAAGAAAATTCATGTCGTAGCTCCATTGATGTACTTAAAATTGTCAGCTTTGGCATGTGTTAGATGCCAAGCTACGACATGAGTTTTAATTTTCATGGCCAACCTTTATGGCATTTTTAAAAAGTACACCGTATATTATGTGTAGTATCCGTGGCGTGAACTTTTATCCAATTGCTTACTACTAACTCCTGAATTTATTGATGTAAAATAAATTACTATTGGGTGTTCAGTTTTTCTATGTCATTTAGTTATATTAAATTTTTGTCATGTCTCTGCGTGGTCCACGAATACAAATGAATCAATGAACGACTCCAACACATTTTTTTAGTGGTATACATAAATTTATTTATTTTACTTTTCAGCTTTTTATATTTCCAAGAAAATTTGTTATTAACACTTGCTATAAGCTTGTGTCTTGGAACTATTCTGGTAAATAATTCTTGTTGTCCCAGATTTTAGTTCACATATGGGCATTAGTTCAGATCATTGCAACTATTTGCGCTGCTTTACAACTAGTAAAATAAAGTATTGAAATCCAGCAGCTTCTTGAAAAACTGATGACCCCATTTTACGGTACTAAACACTGACATAGTATTTACTATTGCGCGAGCCAATAATACAAAAGACGTAATTACGTATTTGATGCCAAGGAGAATGAAGTCTTTAAGAAAAAGTAAACGTAAACGGCAGATTCCGCAGATGCTAGAAAATAATAATCCGTAGATAAAAACATATTTTTTCTAATGACAATGAACCGTGATTCATTTACTTGTACAGTTGTAATAACATCAGTTGTTATTCATTAGGTGTGTAATTACAAGTACAAATATTTAGTTTAATTTTGTAAAGTATTTCTTTTATAAAAAAATATTTAAATCGCGATTTTTACATTACATATAATAGAAAGCAGGGAAAGTAGGTAAATATTTCTAGCAGGATGCAGTTACGTGTCCAAATTTGATGGAAATATAAAATATGTTCTATTTTTGGTGTGACCTTCAATTTCTGCATTAAGCTCCTTGTAATGTTATACACTAATTATTTGTTTGTTAATAAAAAGCTGTAGGTATATTATTAATTAAGATACGTGACGAATGTGACATTATAGTTTCTTGTAATTTATTTATTTATTTTTTAATAGGAACATGAAATTATTCTTTTCCGGAATTACGTAGAGGTGTGCATCGGTCACCTTGAAACGATAATATTAAAGTCGCTCTAAGTAATCCGCGTTCAGTCAGGTGTTCCGTGATTTATTTAAACCTTCAACATTTCTGTGCATGTGTCATTCGCCTTACGTAATATTGCAAATTCGTGAAGAGCTTGAAGTTTACCTATGCAACGGTACTAAGTAAATCGACGTATAGCAATAATTACCTAATGCGAAAATATCAAGTTATTGCGGAATTACTACAAGGTTATAAACAGATATTTTTAATTTTGTTTTTGTAAACCGTAAATTGCTTTAGTATCAATTACCAAGTGTTAATAGAATTAGGAGCGTAATAATTGTGTTAGCTTTGTGTTCTTTTCAAGCGTTTACTGTGTAAAGTCTAATAATAAATAACAATTTGACTTTCTAGCTAAAAGTTTAACACCAAGCTCCAGTGGAAAAAGTTTCTAAAATTATTCCACTGTAGCTTTTCGTTCAGTATTTTTCGCCTTTTGCGATTTAGGAAAAGGAAAGAAATCAGAGAAGATTAAGTTCACTTCACCAAACATAATCCTCTCTATTTACCAATCCTCATATTATTATCTGTAAAAAAGTTCGTCTTGACAAATCATCCTCTCTATTTACCAATCCTCATGTTATTATCTGTAAAAAAGTTCGTCTTGATAAATACAAAAAGTTCCAGAAAGAATTATAATCAATAGAAAATGGTCCATCTGTGTGAATGATGCAAAAGACGATTTGCGACTTATTCTAGTGTTTGTTTAAAATAAATATATAGCAGGGCGTTAAAATGAAATCGCTGTTGACTTTAACACTTACCGAAGTCGATCTAAGTGATATCTGATTAGTAGTAGCGAATTTAGATAGTGATTAAAATAAATGTTCTCCGAAACGCCCACACGTGATACATTTTGCACGACGAGAAATTTGCTTGTGGTTGTCACAGAATTATTGTTGCGTATTTCTAGATTTATTTTTTGGCGTACAAATAATCAACTCAACAAATGGCTACACTTCCCAGCGAAAACATGTACGTTTATTCAACGTTAATTTCACGTTGTAATGGTGGAAATAACGTTATTCGTTGAAAAATGCAACGTTGTTTTTTGGTTGAATTAGCAACCATAATTATATCACGTTTGTATGACGTGTTTTTTAACGATCAGTTTAATATGGACGTAATTATAACGTGAAATAAATGCGTAACAATTTTGTCTTTTTACGACGTGATTTATACTATGAGTAAATGCGATGTATCTACCATACGTTGATTACCACATCATTTCAACGTTAATTCAACATCTACTATTCTACGTAATAAATGAGAAAAAAATTAACGAAACTAATACGTTAGATAAATCATAATTTACAACTAAATTTTTAACCCACGTTTTATAACGTTATTTTAACGTATACCGAATAAATATGCCTTACAAAACGTGATGTTGACGTTAGAAAACACTTAATTTTACAGTGATTGTCTATCGTGTTTCACACCTTTGAATTCTAATTTTACTAAAAATCTATGAAATATGAGGTTCTTCTCCATGCTTGGCAGCTTTGAAATGAAACGAAACAGGTATGAAAAGTACTGCTAATTTGGACATACGAGTCAACCATAACCCCTTTTTAAGTTGACGTAATCTGTCAAATTTTTTTAAGTTAGTTTGAATTTGATGCCCAAAATCTGTGATTAAAAATACTAAAGAACGCAATAGTCAATCAATTATACATACATATTGTCACGAATACTCATTGGGGACAGCTGTATACAGAGTGGAAAGTTTAACTGGAATAAATTCTGTAACTTAGAAGATTACGATTTGTAAAAAAAATTCTTGGAACAGGTCAATTTTTATTTTTAATGGCGCATATTACAAAGGGACTTTTTTAACTTTTCAATTATTTGGAGGGGTGAAACGACCCCTAACTATGTTTTTTTTAATGGAAGGATATGTTGAAAAAATTAGGAATACAGCTACGTTTTATTTTTTATTTTTCTTTAGCAGTAAAAGGTAAAAAACAAAAAGAAGAATTTTTTTACTAAAACCGCTTTTAATGCCAAAAATTCAGGAACTCCATTTTTTATTATTTGATGAGAAGAAATAAGCATTCCATATGGTATCGTATTGTTGCGTGCAGCCAATAGATGGCGCTGTAATGCGCTAAATTTTTAATTGTACGTAATTACCTCACTGAAGTTTTTCCCAATAGGTGGATAGGAAGAAGATGACCGATTGAGTGGCCAAAAGATCTCCAGATCTCACCCTTTAGACTTTTTATGGGGGTATTTAAAAAGTAAAGTTTATGTGACTAAACCAAACGACATAGCAGAACTTCAGAACTTCAAATTCTGCATGAAATTGGGAGAAGTAACGCCGGAAATGTTACAAACTGTTAGGGATGGAATTTATAATCGATTAGAGGTATTGTCAAGTGAGAGGTGGCGAGCATTTTGAACATCTGATGCGTTAAAATCGTTCTAGTCAAAAATTTATTTTTTATTTTTCGCCTTTACTGTTTAAGAAAATAAAAAAATAAAACGTAGCTGTATTCCCAATTGAACAAGCTTTAGCTTTAAGAAAAAATTACTCAACATACCCTTCCATTAAAAAAAAAAATAGTTAGGGGTTGTTTCATCCTTCCAAATAATTGAAAAGTTAAAGAAATCCATTTATAATATGCGCCATAAAATAAAAATTGACCTGTTCCAAGAATTTTGCTACAAATGGCAATTTTCTAAGTTACAGAATTTATTCCAGTTAAACTTTCCACTCCACTGCAGTGTTCATGAGCAGCATGTAATTTTTTAAATTTTCATAAAGAAATAATTTTGTAAATAATAAAGTAAATTGAGAGTACTGTATTAAATGTGTTTTGTCGAATATTTTATGTTAGTGTAAATATTTTTAGAAATAGGCGATTTAGAATTACATGTGTATTATAAATAAATAATTTGGAATTTTTGAAATGTATATACAAAGAAAATAACCTTAGGATTGTAATAATTAGAAAAATTGGTTTAATGATGTTATGATAATATGGATGTTAGAAGGAAACTGTAGGTAGTAAAGAGTTCGGAAATTGAACGAGTGAGGGCGACGCGTAACTATTGTAAGTTAAAGTCCCCGGTTCGGCTTTATTAAGTCACGGTAGCGATACGGCACTGGGATCTCCAAATGGCTTAGCGGTCTAGTCTAGCCGACTTGGAAAGTCGTGTCACTCAGCGGCGTGGGTTCGAATTCCACCATTAGCCATGTATGTTTGTTCAGTCTAATGATTTAGACCCAGCTTTAATACACGTCGTAATTTTCTGATTCAACGCTAGACGTGGACATTGCCGCGACATTTTTTCGTTGTTTTAACGTAACCATAACACACGAATTCAACGTTTGTTACATGTTATTCCACAACGTTTTTTTATACGTATGTATGCACTGGGATTTAACGTAGAAATACCGTGGACAAAGACGTTTAAAAGAAGTTGATTCGAGCGTTGTTAAAACGTATTAATAACACACGAATTCAACGTTGATTAATTGTTATTCTACAACGTTTCTTACACGTGGACAGAGACGTTTAAAAGAAATTGATTGCCGCGACATTTTTTCGTTGTTTCAACGTAACAATACCACACGAATTCAACGTTTGGTTACATGTTATTTTACAACGTTTTTTACACGTACGTGTTTTCGCTGGGTTTGAAGCTATTGGCCCAAGGACAAACAAATATCTATTAATTAAACTTATAATGTAATGCTTCCTGTATCACCTTTTAATTTGGATACATTTCCTTTTCATTTCTACTTTTCTCTTCTTTTATCTTATAAGTGTGGAAATCTTCTTTCTACCTCATACTTTTTTCTGCTTTTCTTAAAATTCTTTTTATTAACCAGAAGAATCTTGTTGCTCTCTTTTTTTTCCTTGAACTTTCATTCTTATTTCATGAAAATAGCTTCATCTTTAAGCCTAGATTTGCAGAAATCATTCTGTGGCAAGTGTAAGCTTGCATAAATCCAGCGCTCGATCTCTTGTCGCAACTAACTCGTGCAGTAATAAACTTTAAATAAAAAAAAAGGAAAAAGTATGTTTGTGGTAGAGCTAAACACTTACATCAATACAAATGAATGAATATCTCTGAAAACTATTGCAAAACTTTCTTGTGGCTGCGCTAAGCGAAATGAAAAAATTAACCACAAATGGTACCTACTTCTGTCTTAAATTTATATGATAGTTGGTGTAAAAGCATTTGAAAATTAAATTTTAAGTATATGGGAATATTGTTTTTTACAAAGTATTAAGTGAATGAAACTCAATTGCTCTTGCAAGGAACTGTGACCGCGTTCAACTTTCTCTTCGTTTGGTTGCATTGCTTCGCGCATTGGAAAATTAACTGAACATCATAATAACTCAAACAATAGCACAATGACTGGTTTGATTAAAAACGTGTTACAAAATTTATTTGGCACAATACTAATTAATTTCTATACCTTACCTTATAGTTTCAGGTCGTCTATTTCTTTAATTACCGCTGTTTAGCTTTGTAAATAATACCTAACAATATTATTAACTTTTGTGCTTAAAATGACAACTTGAAAAGGACCCCAAAATTTTTTCAATTCAAAACGGAACACTTGTTCACGTTTCAGCAAATATAAATATACTCCATGACTGATGATTCTAGTGTCTGCTAATTGCTTGGAAATTAATTCATAATTTAGAATTTATTAATTCGTTACACATTGTAATTTATATTTTGCACGGCAAAAAATTCAAGGCTTTTGTTTTGGCAAATTGTCCTTTTTTCTGCAAAAAAGAAAATGAGACCTTGCTTAATTTCTTTGAAATGACTTTTGAAACTAATCTTTCGTACATATTCATTTCAGATACTTCCGAAACTTATAAGTTTAATTTTAAGGATTTTATAATCTTCTAGAATTTATTTAATGTGAATTTTAAATATTAAAAACAAAATAATAAAGTCATTTTGGATTAATTAGTCTAAAATGCCCTAAGAGCATAAGCAACAAGATACATAATTTAGTTATTTCTTTCGAGAACATTAAGGCTGCGTTGTATAAAAAGTTTAAGCCAGGATTAAAGTTATCCTAAGTTAGAATGTGACACGCAAAATGCTGTACGTCATAACAAGTGTCACATTTTAACTTAGGATTAAAGTTAATCCTGACTTAAACCTTTTATACAACGCAGCCTAAATTACTTTAAATATGCATGTAACTACGTGGAACTAATAAAATATACAGTGTGTCCACGGATAGGAGATACAAGAGGTATAAATGAGCAGAAATTTTTAGATATTTTAGGGTATTTATCATTAAACTTTTCAATAGTATATCACTGAACTAGGTACACTTTTTGAGGAAAGGTTAACATGTTTTTATTATTGATAATGCAAAACATTGCATGTTATGTCTACTTGATTCGATTAAAAAATATCGGTCCAAAACTGTGGAAATTTGTGAATGTGTTAAATGACTACATGCAGGAAAAGAATTAAGATCTTCAAATTCAGCAAAAATTATTCTAAAGAATAAAATTTTCTGAGAAATCAGTAATAAAAAAGTTTTCCCTTTTGTATCACCTATCCGTGGACGCACTATACAGGGTGTTAATAAAAAAACTGTACACCGCTTGGCAGGTGATAGTAGAGGTCAAAAGAAGAAAAAAATTCTAATAAACCCATATCCAATTCTCAATACAGGGTGTCTACGCCATGTGTTCACTCTTCTAAAATTTTTATTTTTTACATAAAATTCGAGAACGATAAATTAAATAAAAAGCTGAATTTTCCGTCATACCACTTGCCACCGTAGGACTTCCGGTTTCGCCGGAAGTGATATCAACTTTCTTATTTTAAATGGAACACCCTGTATATTTTTACATATTTGGAATCTACAGATCATTGTGAGTCCGAATATGTACCACTTGATAATTTTGGTTTCTATGACAACGAAAAAAATTTTTTTTTGTTTTTCAGTATGTAAAGCTATGTATGGTGTATTTTCGTTCTAATGCGACCAAGTAATTCGAGAAAGCAACTTCTTTGGTTGCACTTTGGTTTATTAACATTTTTACACCATGTGAAATTTTCATTAGGTCGTAAATTATTTTTTTTAACGGAACTTATTTAAAAGTCATTGTTTATGCCAGAGAAATTAATACAGAAGATGAACTTTGGCAGAGAGTTGTGTGAGTGTTGTGATAATTTTAGTGTGTTAAATTCGTTATTGATTGTTTGATTCTTTTTTAATTAAACCATACTTCAAATACCATTGAATATTGAACCTGGGTTTATTACAATTTTTTTTTGTTCTCTGCTATCACGTGTTAAAGTGTGTAAAGTTTTTACCGGGTGGAAAGTTTCAAACCCGAACATAGGAAACTTGCATTGTTTATGGAAATTGCTGCTAGCCGTTTAAACGTACAAAAATTGTAATAGGCTTAAAAGAGAGAAAATTATGAACAATATTACCTTGCAAAAATTATTGCTAAATGTTAATAATTTCGTGAAAACTAAATTTTCAAATTTCATCTGAAAAATTTAGTTTCCTTGGTATGTCAGATTTGAAACCTTCAATTATTTTTTATTAATTGAAAATAATTTACACGTCACTCCGTCACTCAAAATGTATGATGAATAATTTACACATTGAAACTTTATTAAACGTTCTTAATACAATACATTTTACAGCAGGTATTCAAATAAGACACCGTTTTGCAATAAACAATATCCTAACCGATAGAGAAAACTTTTCATGTCTTGAATTTCACGGAAAATAAATTTCTCTATCCGAAGCCCAACACCACTGTAAAAGATTTCTAAAATAAAAGTCCTTCCTTCTGTGTAATTATTTATGATACATTTTGAGTGACGGAGAAATTATTTTCAATCAATAGAAAATAATTAAATCTTTCAAACATGACATACTGGTAACTAGATTCTTCAGATGAAATTTAAAAATTTTATTTTCACGAAATTATTAACATTTAGCATGGTAATTAATGGTCATAATTTTCTCTTTCCTTTAAGACCATAACCATTTTTGTATCTTTAAATGGCGAGCAGCAATCTCCATAAACGTACTTGTCAATGCAAGTTTCCTATGTTCGGGTTTGAAACTTTCCACCCGGTATATTAACACTTGTATACCGGCGAACTGTATAACTGAAAATCCATTTTTTTTTTTTTTCAGTTAAGCTGCAACATGTCTTCCCAAATTTCATTGCAAGAGTTGAAAAAGAATTAAAAAAATAATAATAAATAATAATTTAAAAAAATGTTTTATTAAACTACGCTAAAAAACGCAAGAAGTGCACCAAAGTGCAACCAAAGAAGTTGCTTTCTCGAATTACTTGGTCGCATTACTTGGTAGAACGAAAATACACGATACATAGCTTTGCATACTAAAAAACAAAAAAAAAATTTTTTTCGTTGTCATGGAAACCAAAATTACCAGGTGATGCATATTCGGACTCACAATGATCTGTAGATTCCAAATATGTAAAAATATACAGGGCACTCCATTTAAAATAAGAAAGTTGATATCACTTCCGACGAAACCGGAAATCCTGCGGGGGCGAGTGGTATGTCGGAAAATTCAGCTTTTTATTTAATTTATCGCTCCTGATTTTTATGTAAAAAATAAAAATTCTAGAAGAGTGAACACATGGCGTGGACACCCTGTATTTGAGAATTGGATATGGGTTTATTAGAATTTTTTTCTTGTTTTGACCTCTACTATCACCTGCCAAACGGTGTACAGTTTTTTTATTAACACCCTGTATACATATATTGAAAATACTGAAATGCATCGAATTCTTGTCGATGTTTCGTAATCGAAATGGATAAGACCACGCATTTACATTTTTTATTGAGGATACATTATTTTTAATTCTAACTATACATTCATGTACAATATGATTATCACTGTACATTTATGTACAATATGATTGTGACTGTACATTCATGTACAATATGATCCATAAAGATTGTCTGGAAAAGATTATATCAATACATATTTATGTCCAAGTACGTTCACTGTATAACCTAACATTAAAACTTGGGAAATTCTGAGGACGTTTGGTGAATTTTGTTTGCCTTAATTCGCTTTCTATTCATTGGCATTCGCTGGGGATATTTTCTATATTTGTTGATTTACTTCTTTGCTATACAAACTTATTTTAAATTTTAAATCAATCAGCTGTTTTAAAGACTGTTTTACATTAAAAACATACAGGCTGTCCCGTAAATAAGGGGCCATAATGCAAGGGCTAACACAATGTTAGATAAGCTGAGTTCGTTTAGTGAACTTTGTTCTCTCTATTTACTCTTTACGCACTTTTTTGTTTTCTCTTTTATATGTATCAATACAGCATGATAAAACAACCACACCGTTCTTGGGACAGTTCGGAGTAAGGCTGGGACTTTTCTCAGATTTGCTATTCGAATATCCAATTGAAAATTTATTCGAATAATTCGAATAAATCGAATTAATTCGAATAAATCGAATAATTGAAATAAATCGAATAATTCCAATAAATCGAATAATAATCGAATAAATCGAATACGCGAATAATTCAAATAAGTCGAATACTCGAATAATTCGAATATTTAAATAAGTATTCGAATAATGAAATCGAAATTGCACTGTAGGGGCAAAATTTACACTGTACTGAATTTTATAAAGTCGGACACATTCGAAATAAAAATGACTTTGATTCATTTAAGAAACGATGTTGAACAACAAGGTTAGTTATGCTGGGACAGACAGTAAAGATACGTGAAGTTTTAGCAGGCGCCATCTGTAACTCGATAGCAAGAATTTCAATAACTGTTTACTGTTTATTTCTGCAAACGTAATTCGTATATCATTCAATGTTACATGATATGACGTCTTATTAATATGGGAATTAACCCTCGCTTTTAGTAGACTTAGGGACAGTTTACAGAAAATTTAATTGCAATCAAATTTTAAGGACGTTGTTAATTTGACAGTTCGCAATGTAATTCTTATGGCAACTTAATCGTGATTAGTTTAATTCGAAATTAAATATTTGATTTGCTTTCTGTAAACCCACCCTTAATATTTATTCCGTTAAATAAAAATCAAAACAGATACATAAAGGCAACAGCACTTTTGAAATTTCAACTTTAGCATTTTAAACATCATTTTAAGGCAAAATATTTACATCGTTCAGTCAAATGTAATAGTGCACAAATTATTCGGGATTGGGAGCATTAATTCAACTCCTAGAAATGTTAAATTAATATAAATCATTCAACACAAATTTCAACGTTAATTCAATCACTAGAAATTGTAATTTAATTTATTTTTTCTTTGGATTGAAAACAGAAATGGTTAATATTACTTAAAAAATTAAAATTTAATCCTGGTTCTTCCAACATTATGATTTTTGTGCGTCATCAACATCACATGTTGAACGAAACCAAAGTATTAGCAAAAAAATGTATTATTGAATAGAAGAACATGTAATGTTATTTCTACGTTTCTTTGCTGTATTTTAACGTATGTTATGTTGTTTCAACTTCAAAGTGCCAACAGTACAACCAGAAGGTCAAATACTTTGAAAATATTTTCATTAAAAACTGCACCAGGGGCTGTGAGAGAGTACATATTTTCAGATGAAAATAATGAAGCTATCGAACAACTGCGAAACGTTAAGTGTATAGTGCGCGATTTAGTGTCCGCTTAAAAGATTTTGTGATAAAAATTTCATCGGACAAGAACCAACTGTAAATATGAAAATAGTGAAGGCAAGTACTTGAACTTCTAATAAAGGGATTCCGCGAATCACCCTGTATAATATTTTTATACTTACTGCTTTTGAGGAGGAAAATGCGCATACTCATAAACATTTATAAATTTGCTTCATAATCATAATTTGTGTTTTGTTGTTTTTTTTTTATTAAAGAAAAGTCGAACTTCGCCCGCCTATTGCTACCGCTTTTAATTAATGTCTTAACGCAAAAGTGAAAACGTAAGGTGTACATTATTTATATCCAAATCGTCGATCGTTTCTTGTTTATTTTTTCAGGTTTTTTTTTTTTTGACAAAAATCATGGATTCTAGTTTTTCTTTTTCTTTTTGCTTTGCTCAGCAATGCTGCTTATCTTACAGCCGTGAACCATTCCACACAATTACGAAGTATATGTTTGCTGGGTTTTAACCTTTAAACAGCACAAACATCCATGGCTACTGGTGGGATTCGAACCCACGCCGCCGAGCGACACGATTTTCTAGTCGGCTAGGCTAGACCGCTAAGCCACTCGGCGACCCGATTCTAGTTTTCTTTTGTAATTTTGCGCTTGTTTAAGTTTTGTTTTATTTATGCCACAGTGCCACAGAATAGAGTGACAGTGACAGTGTTAAGGCCAGTGTTGCCAATCCAAATACGCTTAAGTATTTAAATATTTAATAAAGTGAATAGAATGAAAACACAGCTTGATTTTTTCGGTATCTGTTTAGTAAAATTTGAAGTGAACGATTGCCTGCTTCTGGTTACTGTTCAGTGATTATTTAAGCGAAATGTTAAAAATGAAATGTTAAAACTTTTTGTGTGCACCTATTGGCGACACTGGTTATGCTTACGTTGGCAGCACTACACACGTGCATTTGACATAACCTTATTAGGGTAAACGTCAGAACATCATCGTGAAAGCTATAATTTCCGAGATTCTTAAGCATGGCATCAGGAAAAGGAACGTTTCAACCAGTAGGTATTTCATAATTTTCTAATGTACAGAGATCGTAGAAATGTAAATTTCAGGATTCAGATGTACACATTACCTACGAAGATCAGCAAAAAATTAATAAATTTGCCCGGCTAAATGCCAAGGTGGAAGATTTACGAGAAGAAATAAAAAGTAAAGAAGTAAGTACTAGTATTTGGCCAATTGGTTACATGTAGATTGAGTAAATTTCTCGTCACACGTAACTCAGGAGATATCGTTGGAGAACCAACATATCTCACCACATCATGGTGATTGTAAAATTTAATTTAAGCTTCATAACGTTGAATCATATATTTTTCAATCACCTTGTTAAACCTTACAATAATTTTTAGAATGACTTAAAGAATCTTGAAGATGCATGTGATGAAATCGCACTCTTCGATGATGATGAGAAAATTCCTTATTTAGTTGGGGAAGTCTTTATTTATCAGAATACAGAAATGACTCAAGTAAGTTTAAATTAATGTTTTACGTCTTGTTTACTGAGGGCTACATTTCAGAAATGTCTGGAAGAAGCAAAGAAAAACACTGAAAATGAAATTAGTGACTTAAAAGCACAAGCGGGCAAAATAAGGGATGCCATGGCAGATTTGAAGGCACATTTATATGGCAAGTTCGGTAGTCACATTAATTTGGAAGCCGAAGAAGAATAAATTCCTGATACCGATATTAAGGAACATAGGAATTTTTTTAATTTTAATTTTCACATGCCCCCATTTTTTTTATTAATTTGTATCAAATTTTTTTCAGTGTCACGCTATTTTTTTTTTACTTTAGGAATATAGTATAAAATGAATTAAACTATTGGAACAATATTTATATTAAATTGTAATTAAATCTTTACAAACTAAAGTTTTATTATTTGTAAAGTTATTCAAATGATAAATTCTATAGTTTAGTTAAAGAACTTGCACTTTTACAAAAAAAAAAGTGTCTGAGAAGTGTTAAATCAATTGAACTAAAATCACTGTACTGAATAAAGCATTCATGAATTTTTTCATTAATTATTTTCGTTAAAATGTAATATTAACGAATGAAATGTTTGCTTAATTCAACTGAATTCTTTTAGAAAAGATTTGTCAGTTTATTGAGTATGGTGCAGTTTTGTCTTGACCTGGTATTTTTTCTTAATTTTTGTGGTAAACATTCAAGGTGACATCCATACTGGAAGGTTACCAACAAAACAGAAAATGTGTAAATTATTTTCTTAAACTTAGCGATTTCTCTTTTATTATAAGAATAGTGAAATTTATAATAAAGAAGCTTGTGATTTAAATGTTCTTTGAAAGATGTTTAAAAAAATAATTTTGTTATATTTGTAACAAGCATTAATAAGTAAATACTATTTCTAATTGAAAATAAATTGTTCTTTAAGAATGATATAATAACAATTCTTTATTGTACTTAATTGTTATTTGCTGTCAAAATCTGTAGACGTTGTTTTAGGTTTGCAAAGCGTGTAGAAATCAAAATAAAATATCCTTCAGATAGTTTTTTTTTAGACTGCTTATATTTTAATACAAAATTGCATTATGATAACAATCTACAGGTGAATAAAATTTTGAGTACAAAGCTTCATTATACGAATAGATCGACAAAGAAAAAATGTTCAAAGAATAGACATCATGGAACATGGCAAACATTTTGGGCATTTTAATTTTCCAGAAATAATTAATGAAAAGAAAGACCAACAGTTGAACGAAATAAATACAGTCATAAATGTGTTTTATAATTTTATTATTGTTACGGCGCGTCGTCGGGCGTCAACTTGACCTTTAAACGGCATTGACGTGATCAGCTGAAATACGAATTTCAAAATATTTACTTGACAAATGACATGCAAATCACCTGAAGTAAATTATGCCGTATCATATAAAATAAGGATAACGTCCCCACTTTGAACACCTGCTTTGACAGGTAAACAAATAAATCACAACACACAACTATTCAAATCACGGTGTTAAGAATTGCTAGTATTTTTCTTTAATTTAAATTGTATTGTAAATAAAGTTTATTCCCACAAGCAACGTATCCGTCAACATTTTGACGACTTTTTATGGCCCAATATTACGCGTTACCTTTCCCTTGCAATTTAATCAGTCTGTTTTCTTTATGTGGTTTATTTGATTTATCGTTTGAATAATAATAGACTTTGCTAATGACAAAGAAATGGTGATGACAACCAGAATTCAAAACATTATAATCAGTAAACACATTCCTTATCATTTCCTTATTTTCGAAAATTGGAGCGGTACATGGATCGAGGTAGAAAAGTGAGGTAGAGCGAATGCGTTTAATGCATGTAAGAGTGAGAAAATAGACTAACCGGTATATACCGCTTCAATTTTCGTAAATGCCAATTGTAACCTGTATAAGCTGACAGGGGGTAGGCGTGAGGTGAACCCTGCCAATTTATTTATAAGAGAAAATTGAAGGTGCTTATCTTTAATTCTATATTTGAATTTTTCACTGCTACCACCGGAAAAATATAGGTTTCTTGAGAGCAAGAAAGAAAAAAGAATACTGTGATTTAATCGGAGAATCGGGGTTCTTCTGAGCTCCAAAGTTGTGGAAAGTGGAATAATTGAAGGAAAATTAAGTACCTAATTATAATTAAAAGACATACGTAAGAACCAATTAAGCATATTAGGGAAAAAATAAAAATATACGTAATAACTTGATAAATAAGGTAAATTGAATTAATAGACATAGTGTACAATTTAATTAGGGACCTCTCTCGACCTCTAAGTCTCTTCCTCAAGCTTTGGGGCTCCCAGGGTACGAACTCACCATCGAAATTATTAATTGATAGTAATGGTTTTAATGGTAATAAATTTTATTAATCACTAATGTTTAGAATTTGGGAAAAAGTAAACCTTCTTCTTTCAGAAAAGGTTAGATTAAAACTAAAGATTTTGAATTACTTTCTGACCGCGACAACCCCGTGGGTGCGTTCAGAATAAACGCCCGACAAAGTGTGTTTACCCTGGGGCCCAATTCTTGAAATCATTCGACATTATGTCGTATTCGACATGACATCAAAATGACGCAATTCTCAAACCATTTGTATACTTTTGTATGAGAGTTTACGTCATTTTGATGTCATGTCGCATACGACATTTGTCGAGTGATTTCAAGAATTGGGCCCTGGCAGGACGATTGCCCGGACAACAGGCTATTATGAACGCTTTGAAACGAGCTGTCAATACGGTCAAATAGTGAAGATTGAAATACTGAAAGCGTCCTGAAACCGGAATAATGGATTACATTGTTAGTATTAGTATTGTATTAGTATTATAGGCAAAAATTTGTTTACTGGACGAAATGGTGCGTTTATTATGAACGGAACAACTTTTTACCTTGAGGTTATTATGAACGCGAGGGGTAAAAAGTCGCACGCCCGACGTTTATTGTGAATGCGCCCCTTTGTTTATATTAAAGTTTCGCGCAATTACTACCGTCTACTGCATCGTGCTGTTATCTACCTAGATCCCTTTCCTGGTCCCGTTTATTTAAGTCACTCCAGTAACTTAACTTGCCTATCCTACAGGATAGTAATTAGATATTTTTAAAATCTGATTAATCATCTTCTAATGTGCGGAATTCTAATCGCACGTGTCGATTGGTAATTAAACTCTGTTCACAAATTAAAAGACCACTGGCGATGTTGCCTTGTGAAAAGTACAACCGGCAACAATGTCCTAGTTAGAAATTTGGTAACATTTTGGCATTTAAAATATTTTTCTGCTTTCGAGGCATTGAAATGGCCTGTTAAAATGAATATAAATGTAAACAATATAATAATAAAATTGATTTGACAAATTACTTTGACATGAAACTTCAAATACCTTGCCAACCTTGCTATTTGGATAATGTTTTATAGGGGACTTATGTTTTATACCAACATAATGCAGCAGGTGGTGGCTTTTTAATTTGTGAACAACGTATACGCTAATATTTATTTTAGACGTGTCTGATTTTCCACTTAAGTTAATTGTTAAATGCCGAAAACGTTTCTTTTCGCGCTTGTACTTTTATAGATTATTTATTATATTGGAATCGTCTAGAATACCACTTAAGTTAATGACAACATATTTAGACTGGGGATTTCTTTTTCGATATTGGCAAGTAATTTTGAACGTCGAATTCTTGTATATAATTATGAAAAAAGAATTTTTGATACATCCTGATTTTTCGGCTGATTACACCTGTTTGGTTTGTTAATTATTATAATTTCTCGTTTTGTGTGCGCCGTTGAATGACAAACAAATTCTCTTATTATAAAAGACGAATTATTTCAAATTATTCAAATTTGTACAAAGTCTAACAAAATTCAGTACGTGCGTTCGGTGTGTTATTTTTTAAAACGACAGAATTACCTGTTGTAAATTGTTGTTCGCTTCGACGTACTTCTGCACACCATTAAAAACGTAATTGATTTTAATTGATCTCATAGCAGTTAGTACCACGCATTCATCATCAGCTTTGCAACTGTGTTATTAATTCACGGTCAAGTTACGACTGAACTACTCTGATTCTCTGCGTAACACCACAAACGTTTATTGTACGCTTTCAAAGATGTAAACTTTTGGTTCTCCTTTTATGCATGGGCGTAACGTGCATTTCGGATAAATTTTTAATTAATTTTTTTAACTTTTTTAAACCTTGATGCTTTAATATAGGCAAATTATTCTGTGAAATTTCGCAAATAAAATAGTTTGCATAACATTAAGGCGTCATAATTAAATTTGTAAATTTAAAACCATTAAAAAAATCTGTTAAAGTCTTATGACTCAATTACGGAGTTTAACCAAAATTTCCTAAAGAATAAATTTCGTGATAAATTTGCGGCTTATTTATAAATTTTATGATAATTTTTAACGAACAATTATGAAATGAATGTAGTAGTCATTTGGTTTATTTAATTTAAGTTAATGAAACTCATTTTTATAATTCATACATAATACATTTATTACAGTTGTTATATTAGGTACACAAAAATTTACAAATAATTTATTAATATTAATAATAGGTGACTATTTTCCACTTGGCTAGTGGAACTTTATTATATGTGTATTATTATTACAACTTATACACATCATGCAAGGATTAAATAACTTTGGAATAAATTTTGTCGAATTTACCTTACTGAGCAACGACACTGTAAATGTTCCTACACTAAAAAAAATATTCTGGTAATTAATTTTCTATCACAATTTATTTTACAGAAAACAAGTGTGTATTTTTTTTTCTCGAAGCAAAGAAGTTTATATATTGATATGTTGGCAACACCGAATACTATCATATAATTCTATGATTCTACTGTTATTAATTTCTTGAAAACATTTAATTTAGTTATGGCTTCTAGGAAACTAGGAACTAGTTATAACATTACATAAACATACAAGGCTAAATATTATTATTATTATGGAATATTTATATTAATTAAATTTATAATACTGTACAATTTATTAATATTAGTTATTTCATACACACGAACTTACTCCCATCTTCATTTGCTTAAAAATCAAATTCACATTTAAAAACAATTTATTTGTAGGCAATTTAATACGTTAATGGCGTAAATCATTATCTATAATGACTTTCAGCAAATGAAGAAAAAAACATGCTTTACTATTTACGTCAACTCATGCCTCCATTCAATCTTATTAAATAAAAATAAATAACTTATATATAAACATCGAGATATTTTTGCTAATCTGTACAAATCATTAAACTTATTCAATTGAAAAACGGTTTCGTACAACTATTATAAATGCATTTGGTACATTGCATGGAGAATTAGTAAGTAGTTATTAATAAATAATTTTCGAGCAAATTAACTATTCATTAAGTAACATAAAAAACTCCTTAGTTTAACGGTTTTTCAACGAATTATTCAATTCGTTCTTCTTCTTCTTTTTTTAAATAAATTACTTCACTAAGGCGTTTCGTTAGGCTACTTCAAGAGGAAACTATGACGCAAAAATACTGTAAGGGGTAAATAAATCACAGTGACACAGTCCTTATATTGTAATTTAATTTAGTATAAATACGGCAAAGCAAGTGATGCGCTCTACGGGTCAGTTTCACGTAATTTGCGATAAATTTTAGGACTTTATTCATGGGCATTTGCGGGCCCTACGTCGAAACCTACGCATGCGTTGGTCCCATTCATCTTTCCATTCTATTGCGATTGAGCGCTGTGTTACTCCTACGATTCCTGAAACAATTCCGGCAGGAGAATCGTCCCTTTCACGTCCTAGCAACAAATATGACCTGGAAAAAAGAAATCCAAAATAAATAACAAAAGCCACTGCATTTAATAAAATAAGATATTTATTGGTTGTAAAAAATAATAACTTACTTGTGAGTTTTTATTTTGGGACATTTACAGGCTAAATCAGTAGTTGGAATCACTAGGACCATGGTGCCTCTTTTTATTTTTGATTCTCTGGATTTTTTGTATATTGACTCGACGCTCATCATAAACTTCGTCCATCCTTTGGTGTGCTCGTCTTCCGACTCTTCCACTCGGCTTAATATTCTGGCCATTATTGCTGTAAAAATAAAAAATAATCATAAATACATTTTTTCAATTTTTTGTAGTCCTATTTTCTAACTAATTTCTGCTCTGCTATGAGTGTTTGAGTAATTATTATTAAGGCTAGTCTGACCCTGTTTGCATTTTTTAATCTGCGCCTGATATGTGTACAACCTGAAATACATGGCAGTAATAAATAGTATAAGTAAATAAGTTATTATTATAAATAATTAAAATTGAAGTGACTTTTAATATTTCTTATTAGTGCATTGTTTTTAGTGCATTTTAATGCCATTTAAGTGGACGCATTTTCTTGGTCTAATAATTGTTAAAAACCATGTTTAAATAATTTGTATTTTGTTTACATTAATATGAGTTTAGGTGGGTCAGTATCTCTGTCATTAATAATAAATTTTGTTACAACAAAAGTTCCTGTTTAGTCCAGAACTATCAAAAGCCATACACTAATCAATGTATTACAACCGATAGAGCTGTCGATGTCAATCATTACTTCGCTGATTCTGACGGTTTCGAACTAGTTAGGAACTGCTGTTGGAACTTGGAACAGACTTAATCTATGTATTGTAACATCAAAAAGTTTTCTTTCACAGAGCATTTTGTGAAGGCTCTGTATAATAATCATGTATTGTACACGTAATGTATGTAATCTCAAACGTGGCCCATCAATTCTCTAGTTAAATACATAATTGATGTTGGCGTATTTTTATTTAAACACACACGATTGTCTTAATGTGAGGCACTATCCTCATAGATTATCTGTGTACTAAATTATCGTCGGTATCAATATGGTCATAAACATGGGCGTGTAAGAAGGAAACGCCCTTAAATGCTTCCTACAGTTTCGTGCATGATTATGCAGGTAAATATTCTTTTTAGAACTCTTACCTATTCAAAAATATTAAACTAATTAAAACTTACACGGCTGGTAAATGCATTAAAATTCCAGCACGCAACTTATTTTTTTTTTAATTGGTTGTAATTAGTTTGTGAAATATAACGCAATGTTCAAGCTAAAAATATTGTACGCTATGCCCTACATTAGGTCTGCTTGTTATCCTGCACTGGTGTACTAGGTGTACACTTTTTTTTACGAAATATGCTTTAATGAAGCCTGAATTCTTTGATAACGTATCAATACGAATCATACTCATTCTTGCTGACATACCACACAAACATTTCAGCTTGCATTAAAGAGTATTTTGTAAAAAAAATATGCATTGGTGTACACCAGTGCAGGATAACACACAGACTTATTACTGATTACATACAAAGATATAATTATTGTTGGAAACATGAATAAATTATATTGGGCTTAGCCCATATCTAGCTTTTCTGGAGAAATACTAGAGATTGGTGAGAATCAAGCGTATCATTAAACATCCATAAAAGATATGAATAGATGGTGTGAGGAAGATACCAGAAGGGATATGACACCATGTGGTATGGAATAGGAAATGATGAAGAAAGCAAAAAGATGTTTCAACACACTTGGTAGTATTATTAAAAAGTGCAATAATAGTAATAGTTGAATTTAAAGGAAGACGAAACAAAATTATTAAGAAAATCTATTTAGACTTTCAACTAGAAATGTATATTAAATTTTATGATAAGTAAAAATAAATTATTTATACATTGTTATTTAATAGAAATTTGTTTCAGACACTTACAACTTAAAACAATTAAGCGAAATTTAATTAACATTCACAGTGAAATCCTTCGAAGGTTTTAAGAAAGAGACTTGGAAATATTTCGGCTTATTTGATTTCGTCCCGAGGGCCCTCTTGCGCAGTAATTCGCGGTTTGCTTTGTGCTTGGTGCTAGGATTCGCAAAATTGCTTACGTTTGTGTATGTCATTAAAAGCGTAGCATTCCACGGCTGCGACATTACAATAACTGTTTGCAGGATTTAAAATTTACGAGAATAGTTTCAGATTATCTGGGTAAATGTAATTACAGTGGAACATACCAGTATATGTAATATTTTCCTTAGATTCACGCTGGAAAGTGTAATTATTGCAAATGTAAATGCTAGTATACATTAAACTTCATTTATGTGCGTTGCTTTAGACAAATGCTTTACATTTCTGAATTAAAATTAAAAGCAAAAAAACATGCGCCTTTTTCTCGAATAGGAAATAAAACCGTAGGCCCCCTTGTCACGTTTAAAATTCCTACCATGGGTGGAATTCCTCCGGGTTCGGCTAAATTCTAGTAGGGTTGGCAGTGTAATCCTAGCAGTAGGCTCCCAGAGAAGTATTCCCCGACCCGATACCTCGCCTATTAAATAAGAATGAAAAGAAGAAAATATCTCCGAATACGTCTCTTTCTTTTCTGTATTCGTTCTTTTTTGTCTAAAAATGAAATTAAATATTTTCTGTTTATGTCCATACAGTGTGTAATCAAATAAGTTTCACTTACTGTGGTCGATATTAATGCACAAGAAGAGAAGCGATGTTATGACATGCGTATGGGGCAAAAGTCGATAATAACTCCGGAGAAATCTACGTTTACTTAAAAAAAAAAAACGTTTCAGAAGCACACCTCAACCGTGCGAAGTTTATTATTATGTGCAATAAATGATAGAGTAGTAAATTTGCAGATGTAATACAATATACGTTGAGGCCGGTCATTTATGACATTCGTACGAAAGAATCTGAGATTAGCAGTTAGTGATACGTAAGCAATAAAACAGTAATGATGAAACATTTACATTCTAACGAGAGACCTTCCATGCCGTTACTAGCTTACATTTAAGGTAAGTAAAAATCCAAGTCAGCTAGTATAAATAATATTTATTAATTACACGACCGGTTTCGCCCAGTGGGGCATTATCAAGTGAAGGCTAATTCAGACGTTCCATTGACGTGAACCGACAACTGGCAGTTTGAAGCGACAACTGGTAAACTGCCAGTTGTTGTAAATGTATTCAGGATAAATAAAAACAATTATAAATCAAATTAAGGAATTTGGCATAAAGCGAAATTCTAAACATGACTCAAAGTCATGCATTATCAAATAAAAATTGAGACAATTTAAACAAGATACAAAATTGATTGCATATAATAATTTAGTAAAATTATTAAAGGACACAATTTTAAATGCAAATTTAAATGTAATTATAGATTACTCCAGAACGACATTATACAGGGAGAGTTTTTTATCTTGAGACAACGCAATATCTCGAAAACTACACATCGGATCAAAAAACGTTGTGAATACAATTTGCTCGACCCGAAGGAGCCTATCCAATGATACTAATCGGGACCCCCCACCCCCACCCCCAGTGGGTGGGGCTGGAGGCAACTTTCAAATCGCAAATAGGAACCATCATTTTTTATTGCAGATTCAGATTCTACGCCTCAAACTACGTAGGGTTTGTCCGAATCTTTGTTTTGGATTCCTGACAGATGGCATTGAATTTTTGCAAGACCTACTTTTAGCGTTCCCCAGGTACAACGACGTGGACGTAGTAGGTTTCTGTTCCCATCGGGGTGCTTGTGAGTCCCCTCGCCTCTCACTATCGGGATACTTGTTTGAGGTGAGTCCCCTCGCCTCTCACCATCGGGGTGCTTGTTTTAGGTGAGTCCCCTCGCCTTTCATCATAGGGGTGCTTGTTTTAGGTGAGTCCCCTCGCCTCTCGCCATCGAGGTGCTTGTTTTAGGTGAGTCCCGTCGCCTCTCACCATCGGGGTGCTTGTTTCAGGTGAGTCCCCTCGCCTCTCACCATCGAGGTGCTTGTTTTAGGTGAGTCCCCTCGCCTCTCACCATCGGAGTGCTTGTTTGTAATATTTCGAGACGAGTTCCAAAGTTATTGGTAGCGCAGCATTTACAAAGCGACAACTTTAATTAAATTTTAATGACTTGTGCTATTATTATTTTGATAAAATGTTTAACATACAAGTTACGTCTTTTTTCCCGTAGAATCCAAATCTGCAATAAAAAATACGGGTTCCCCTATGAACTTTGAAAGTTGCATCCACTAGGGGTGGGGGTGGGAGGTCGCGATTGGTATCATTAGACAGGCCCCTTCGGGTCGAGCAAATTGTATTCAAAACGTTTTTTGATCCGATGCATAGTTTTCGAAAAATGACGTTGCCTCAAGATAGAAAACCCACCCTGTATAACACAACGCAAAACAAATTCAAAATGATTTCATAACGAGAAAAACAGCATTTCATAATTTAAATAAGCAGATGTTAGTTTCTAAAAACATAACAAATTGGCAAAGTTAATTATTGATTTCTCACCCCAAACCATGGTAGTAGATACAAAGAGACGGACAGATTTTTGGAGATCAACCACACACATGACATTCTGTAAATGTCGATTACGCCCTCGGACTTGTGGAGTTGCACTCGACAAGACGGACACTAGGTGTCTCATCTGTCGTGCTATGCCAGGGCCTTTTATATGGTTTTACAAAGGTCATTTCGATTACGTAATATTCTACATGTGTGCCAATTTATCTTATGATTCATCGTGATTTCTCGAAACCGTCTGCTCATACACTTGCATAATGCCCGGCTTTTCCGATGAGTCACCTATGTAGCTGCAATTCTTCGAATTTGCAAAGGTCAATCATGACTGCAAAGTTTTTGATTAAGCAAGTCGTTTGATTACAGTTTGTTAAATGGATCTTTTTACGCACGTCATTGACAAATGGCACTATTAAAACCAATTTTTATATGTAACTATTGTACCTAGGTACATCACTCGTTAGGATTGAGAGTATTGATGTGTTTCGTACGGAAAAAATCAATGACGTGCGTAAAAAGATCCAATTAACAAACTGTACATAATTTTCAGGTGGGCGAATTTTCCGCGCTCGCGTAGGCGACATTTTATCGAGTTTAACTTGTGTAATGAGTGCTCTGCGGAACGACGACTGCCAGTATCGTCTATGAATCACACCGAGTCCGTATGCTGTGCTAAATTCAACGTAAAACGACGCACTAGTCTACACTACTAAAAGTAGTGGTAAAATTACATCATTTTTACATAAAATTTTATGTTAATTTACTATTATTAAGTAATAATAAATAGAATTTAAAATAATATTGGATTTTAATGTAAAACTAGTGTAAATTTACTACCATTTTTATCAGTGTAGGCAAATTACTGGTATCGGAGTACACGATAGTGGAAGGCGTCGTTCCTCAGACTAGTAATGAGCTTAATGATTATGATCCTTACGTGACTAATAATAACATTAATTTATTTTTTCAATCGTTTAACAAATTAAATCACATGGTGTGCTCTTTGTTTAAAAAGTATGGAATACCATGATGTAATTATTGTCGGTTATCTAATGAAATAGATGGCCGAAGATTACAATACTTTGCTTTATTGATGTCAATAATTGCTACACTTTTATATGCAGCAGTAATAAACTCGTAAATACGTAAAAATTGACTTATAACTAATTTATTCGGTAATCAACGCGAGTAGGTATTTAGAATTTTCATCTATTAACGAATTACATATGGGCGACATTGACCGAGTAACCGTGAATTTTGCTGGAGCATACGATGTGTTTATAAAAAGGACGGACTCACGTATATCTCACAAACGAGCAGATTTCATTCTCTTATGTGATGAAGAACTTGCAATATTAAGTGAAACTTAATTGATTACACCCTGTATATTTTCCATTAAAAATTCATTGCTTTGATCAAATGATGAATGCTTTCGAAGTAAGCTTAAACAAGAACGTTTATTTGGATTTTATGTGTGTACACATAATATACATACATAGTTACAAGTAAGTGTACATCGGCTTTTAACAATTTATTAAATTGAAACGCGGGCTGATATGGTGTACTAGAATCTCTTCGTTTGTTTAAACCGAAAGCAATATCAAACACGAACGCTAATATTAACTGAAAGATAAATGATGATGGAGTTCGTTTTTATAAAATTTTATTTTATTTTTTAATAAAGTAACACTTACAGAAACGAATTCGTGCATCTGTCAACGAGTTCGTTTCACCTCCATATATTTAAACTTAAAGTGACGGGTATTGAAATTAAAAAAAAAATTGCTACTTGATATAGAAATGGTCTTTGCAAAGGAATTTTTTTGGACCGGTCTATCAAGTCGCTGAAAGCATATTCCAAATATAGTTAGAGATTTTTTTGTTGCAAGTCAGAGGACTAAATAAAAAAGCTTGCCATTCAGTACAATATGTTCCAAAAAAAATGTTTATAAAAAATTAATCTTCACATCAGATACAGAAGTTGTATTATGCAAATATAATGGGCACTTGTATAAGAAAGCCGAATTTAATGATTTATTACTAAATTAGTCTTTACTATAAAAACTGTAAATTATGCTAGCAATCAGTATTTAATGTCTTGTGTGTTTAATAGTTTTTGTCCTTCTTTTATTTATTATTTTAATATTTTTTAGTATGTACAAGTTATATTTTGGGCCATATTAAGCTTACGGTAAAAAATTGATATACAGGGTGATTCTCAATCTCTTACTTCTCATTGAAAACTGTCTTGTCTTTGTATATTGTTTACGTTCTTCATTTTGTCTTGTGTGTGTGTTTTTTTTTCTTTTCTAGTAAAGCTGCAGTACATTTAATGTGCCCTATTTTTTTGTGTTACCTTTGGTGTTTACTACGAGACAAAACCAAAAACGATTCGGCACAGTAACAACAAAATAATGATTTGCCTTTCAATCCAGAAAACATGCAACATGCAAGTAGATAAAAATAGTTTAATTTTTTTTATTTTTTAGCAAAGTAATCATCACTCATAATTTCGAATTTGAACATTTATTTAATCTTTAATACATCTTGTAAAGTGGCATTTATTGATTATTAATTGCAACTTTTCAGTTATTAATAATATCGGTTTTAATTTTCAATATAATTTTATGAAAAATGAATTCATATGTTTCTAGTTTAGTTGCACTAATACAAAATGATTGTAAGCCTGCATGTAGAGATATTTAACATTAATGGCGAATCAATTATTTATAATAGATTGTACATGCATGTGATTTCAATAATCAAGTAACTATTTTAAATAACTGTGCGAACACTCTACAATTTCCATTACATATTTCTACAAATACATACAGTTTGTTAAATGGATCTTTTTACGCATGTCATTGACAATTGGCACTATTAAAACCAATTTTTATATGTAACTATTGTATCTAGGGTACATCACTCGTTAGGATTGAAAAAGGAACGTCTTTATACGAATGTTTGTAAAGTAAAACTTACGATTTATCACTTGGCTTGAAAGTATTGTGTTTTATGCGGAAAAAATCCATTTAACAAACTGTAATAAAATTCTTATGTGTCATTAACGTTACTTGTTTTATTGTAAGATTTCTTTCATAATAATAATAATCATTTTTATTTTTGATGCTTCAGGGAATAAGAGTTAACAGTAAACATATTTTTGTGTAATGTAGGAAGCATGTGTAAGTAAAGTAAATGGGCAAGTCTGTAAAGCTTCTAGAAGAATAAATCGATATCCGGCTTTTGCAAATGTCTCTTTTAACGTGAAATTTATTACTTTTGCAGTCGCATAATTCTTACATAATAGAATGGAAATATGTATGTCTTACCGTAATCTCTTTTGCAATACTTCTTTAGGTTTAGTCTTCTTGTAGCCGCCTTGCACTTTCCGCACTGATCTGAAACATAGAAAAAATTATCAATACACATACATATTAATAGTGTTAGGATTTCGTATTTAAAATAAATCTGAAATTAATTAACAAAAAAAGCAAAAAATAGTAAACTAGTAAATATCGTGTTTCTCGTTTGTCTTCACTTTGCATCATAAAACCCCCAATTGTTATTCCGCAATTATTAACTTGAGGCTTGAGATTTTTATGTATCTAAAGCAGTGGATGAACCCTTCTACCGGTAGCCCTGCGTGGAATGAAAAATTAAATGACAGTTAAAATAAGAAGAGAATACGCTCTCAGGGTGTACAGTGCATGCCAATCGAAAGCTCTGTAGTATCCAGAGATCATATCGCGGCCCACCTTATACATTCTGAAACTATTCGGTTATAATAAATATTCATGAATTATTTATTTAAGTGTGTTTTGGGCTTATTCCTCATTTTAAATAGATTTTCTACTTTCTACTAAAATACATTTTTGTTTCTGAGAAATCAATAATTTCAATCCACAGCACAGTGGTGGGCTTGATTGTACAATCGAGTTTATACATCTGTTTAGACAACAATCTGTCAATGACTAGCAATACTTTCAACTTGATTACACTAAAAATTTTAGCGCGAATGTTGTATGTACGTAAGTGTAATTATAAAACCATCAATCACATAATGCTTTATCCGAAAAACTTTTAGAACACAGCATGTGCTCTGACACTCATCGGTCAGTACTTCATGAATCTTCTGAAAACTTCAAACGGTTTGTTTCTTAAACAAATTTTTACACATAACAAATATATTTATTTTTTGCAGTGCAGAATTCATCGATTTTTCTTGCCTTGTAAACTACCTGTGAGATCAAAAGCTTGGTGGTTAATCGATTTCAGGAAAAACGCTTTTGGTTCTTTACCGATTTCTTATTTTTAGTTCAGACATTTCGAGAAAATTTAACTTGGAAAAATGTTGAAGCTCACTTTCTTGTTTGTTGAAAATTATCGAAAGGTTTGTAATAATTATTAAAGCCCGGATCTTTAGGCATTTGTCTAAAATTTTACGATAAGCGGTCATTAAGATACGTTAAAGTAAATAAGCCACGCGAGCCCTGAGCGCGTGAGAACCTTCTCCCAGGTAAGGTAGCGGGGCCGGTTCAAAAATACCTCGCAAACCCTTGAGTGTAGGCAACTTAAGTCACTGCAGTGACCTAAATAAGCGAGACCAAAAGGGGGACTCGCACATGCATGTATTCATCTAAGGTAATTTTTACAAATAAGGAGGTTATTAAGAAATAAAATGTTTTATGACAAAGTCATGCATTATTTCTTTCCTGAGAATTATTAAAGTATTCGAAGTAACAGGTCAAAACGTTTAAAATAACATCAGTCGCCTAATTTACTTACAATGTGCTGTGAACGTCTAAAAAATTCCCGTATTATAATCTTCCTGCGGCAGGCGTATAGATAAATCCATATAAGTTATAGACATATCGACGTAAAAAGTCATCTGATTACGGACGCTACAAATATGGTATACGAACGACTTATACGCTGTTACTTAGCAATTTGTATCCTTGATAGGAAACGATTTTGACAGCTGCATTAATGTTAAACTTTTTATGTGTTTTTAAATGTGGTATTTTTTTTATTGGCCGAGTTCTCTTTCTCTCCTAAAGCAATTGTAACGTGTAATTTAAAATACCGCAATACGATCTTAAATTGATAAAAGGTTTAAGATATTTGCACATCATTAATTCTAATAACAGTACATTGTGTTTAGGCAGTTGTATTTTTAGATACTATACATACATAGGTATATGAATTTAAGTAGAAATGTGTTTTAATAAAAAGAAAAGTTTTTAATACTAAAAATGTGCTGCATTAAAGTAACATTATAAATGACTTCGTCGTTTACAGTCTCCCCAAGCAGCAGCTAAAACAAAGGGTAACCACCCCTATCAATACAAAAGATGCATCGTAACGGTTCGACCCCAATATCCTTAATTATTAACGCTGAGAGATTCCTGAAGCATGAGATTGACAACGAAATGCATCAATTGCTTAATCAAATAATTCCCTAGAAATGTGTTATTTAAATTTGGATACTTAAGAAAGGCGATACAGGAATTAAAGCTTCAATTCACTTTATATTGAACAGTTAATTTAATTAGTGAAATGAATAATTTTACTTCCGAATTCTTATCACGTGGTCCGTAAGGTATATGGTCCGGAAACATCTCAAGATTCCGCGCCATATAGCTTTATATTTCTGTAACACGAAAAGATTTTCTTTCCAGTAGTGACAGGCATTTCTTTTTCATATACTGCTTGTATCTGTCCGAAATTTTTAAGTTTCATGTTTTATATACAGTGTGTAATCGAATAAGTTTCATTTGTAAATGAAGTAAAACTGTTCGAGTGAGTTGGAGCGCGTTTTATCTTTCAAATTCAGTTACTCGTCAAGATGTTATAATTATTTACTGTACATTGTTTGAGAAAATTTAAGCTGTCTGTACATTAATGCAATGGTAAACAATGTAAATGCAGGAAAAGATTTAAGCCAGGATTAAATTAATTTTTTGTATGTTTTGATGTTTTTAGTACGTTTAAATTTCTTGGGGGCAGTGTACGTAAGCATCGATTCCACAAAAGGACATATTCAGTTAAATCTTATTTTACTTCCATTTAGATTTAAACTTAAACTCACTTATGCGTATAAAACACCGTACCCATAAACAGAATCGCCCGCGGTATTTACAACATTTCGCAATAAAAATGCATTTTGATTTATTGCGAGATGCGACAACACTGTCTCTCGCAAGACCTGCACTTCCTTCTAGGGTTCAAACAAACTCTCGGCGAAGTGTAAATGTAAATTTGTGCTTAAATGAGTAAAAATTAACGACGGACGGATTCGAGCACATAACACTTAACACTTTCATCTTGAAGAAAGGAGATGCGTATGAGTTCGTGCGTCTTGTAAGTGGATTATTCGCACCGTTGCGTTTTTAAGTAAGGGGGAGATTTTAATTGACTTCGCAGTTTCGCGGATATCTAAAACGAATGGCTTCAATTTAAACATAAAATTTGGCCCACGCATAGCTTCTTAAGTGTTGTGTAAAATTTAGAAGTAATGATGTATACTTATTCAAATTACAATATCAAGAAAAATAAAATAAAATCATTGGTTTTTGAGTTTGACAGTACGCAGATTTTTGAAATATTTTTCTAAACAATTTTCTTATATCTTGCTTCTTGTAGATAAGCAATAAGCACAATAACACATCCAACTTTGATTTATTTAAATTGTCTACCCCATGCACTATTACACAAACAAGAAACGAATAAATTTTGAAAACTATAGACTCAATAACTCAGAAACTCATAAATGTCAATGTTCCTTGTTGTCTTACATTGCTATCTCTGATGCCATGTTGATTTTATAGCTACTTTGAATTATATTACAAGTTAAACGTCGAATACAAATAGTCTTTACAGTATCTTTCCTAGAGTAGGAGTTTCTAACAGGTAATAACAATGTCTTAAGTGCCAAAAAGTATATAATTCTGACCACCATAATAAGCAGAAGTAGTATTTGTAGATTACTTAGATTTATTGAAAAATAGCATTGGAGGGAACGTAGATTAAATTTTTTGATAAGAACCGTAAAACGGGATGAATAGGGACACTTCTTCAGTATTAAAGATGGATAGTAAACATGTTTTTTTTTCCACAGTTAGGCCCAGTTTCATAAAACGTCCCAATGGTAGGTGATTGACGATTTTTTTTAAATAAAAAATATTGATATATAATTTCCTTCTTAAATACCTTTGTATCTTGTAAGTAGTATCTTCTAGTATCTTGTAAGTTGTATCTTTTGCACATTAAGGCCCAGTTTCATAAAACGTAGTTAACCACTCGATCAAGTTAATCGTGTGATTAACTTGTAACCAGTTTCATAAAACGTAGTTAACCACTCGATCAAGTTAATCGTGTGATTAACTTGTTCGAGTGGTTAACTACGTTTTATGACACTGGGCCTTAATGTGCAAAAGTCCTATGGCCTCTTCTACTTACAAGATACAAAGGTATTTAAGAAAGAAAACATATGCCAATATTTTTTATTTAAAAAAATCGTCAGTCACCTACCATTGAGGCGAATAGGGACACACTTTCTGAATAATAATTAATAATTTCTTAAAAAATCAAGGGAAATCGATATAAAAGTTAAACAGAAATTATTGTAAAGAGTTAAAGAGAATAGGGGGAGTTCTTCCTAAGGCTCTAGGGTCTCGGAGAGTTTTAAATTCTTTATGAGGAACAAATAAAATTTTTCGTCATAGGGAAGAGGATCCAGTAGAAATTAATCAGAAAGAATAGGGAATACAAAGAATTGTTCTAATTATTCATTGAATGAAACAAAAAGAGAGGTGGAGGGGTTAAGTAAGGACGTAAATGAACTAAATTCAACTGACACTTCAGCATTTCATGAGTAGGTAGATCCAAGGCCTTGATCTTAGAATACTTGTATTGTTGCTGAAAAAGTCTCTGGTCTTATCCTTCATCTTAACGTCCGACAGAGAATGTTGTATAATGACTTCTTAAGAAATCCGAGAATTCTATAGAATTCTATGAAACTCAGTCAGGATAAAAAATGAAAATATCAAAGCACCCCTAGACCATCTATCTCGATAATCCGCATACTCCAAATAAGGTACTAAATCAACTTACTTCGTATAGAGGTAACGCATTTAGTGATTTTTTATATCTATCCTTGTCGCACATTCCTCTCATCTAGGGATAAAAAACAGTTGGAAATATTATTTGAAGTGACGTTTGTCAAAGTTACTGTCAGTGGTTAAGAAAATTGAGTTTAAATATCGCATCCCAAACTCATATCGCATGACATTTAATGATTCCGCCTTTTTCGTAAAGGAAAAATTCTGCACTTCTTAAAATAACAACTTTTTGATTGGTAAATAATTTAACAGACTTAACTAGACATAACCTAATACACTTTTAAGTTAAAACCAGTGACATTGCGGTAAACAGAATTCCCTAAAACTGTTGTCTTCCTTATTGCACTTGCGACAATTGTATTTGTTATCTTTGTTTCTCAATCCTCTCACGAGAGGAATGGGATTGCGTTACCTGTACGGAGTGTTGATTTAGTACCGTAACTCCAAATGCAAAACACTGCCATATTTTAAGAAATATTTAGAATATAACCTTTTAGTAAAATGATGCAATAGAGAACAGGCTCAAACACTTTCCAAACAACAACCACAATCCTTCCAAATTAAAGTTATTGATCTGCTCGTGTAACGATGAGATCCCTTTTTAAACAAACATGGTGATTGGCAAAACAATTTTGTTTTTAAATAAACTGATGATCTCTAGTATAAGACTTTTATGCACGAGAAAAATAACATTACAACTTTTAATTAAAAGTATGTAACCCATTTTGAAAGTATATGAATACTTTTATAATACATATACAGTTTTGTTTTCAATTTTAGAATGATTATTATCAAAACACGCAAATTCCATTAAAAACATAGGGTCATGATATAATTACACTTTCGCTCCTCGAAAACATCTTGTGCACAAATTAGTTTTATTTGATCGAATGAAACAAGCAGACGGGAAGCAAACAAAAACTTCGGGGCTTGCATAAAACACTTGGAACTTTCAAACTTATAATTGAATCAATTTAGATTGTTTACGCGCAATTTCAATGAAACGTAATTTCGAGTAAACTTGAAAATTCAATATTTCCCGATTTAAATAATATTGATTCGTTTTGGAGGAAAGTTCGTCATAAGTTTGTCATAAATTTTACTGAGGCGCACGCCTTTGTTGGAGAAGAATAAAATTGCATTTTCTTCACATACTAAAGAAAAATCAAATTTTTTGTTTCTCGTTTGTTGGAAAAACATTTTAATTTTAGGTAAATTGTTGGAAAACAAGATATTTTTTATTAGAATCCTGATGGCGTGTTAATATAGACATGAAGAAATAACCACGATTCTTTTTCTTCTTACAGCAACTTTAAGTTTTTACGCATAGATGCACGTCCTAATAAAGTTAGTCTAATCAATAATTTTATGTCGATGACTTTGCTACAACAACGGTTCTCAGGTGCAATTACTGAAGCAGTTTCTCACCCGAGCATCTATAATATTAAGTTATGTAAACCACAGTGTTAGATGTTCCAAGATAAGCACAACGAACGCATGGCCACCGAATACGAGGCTTTCACTTTTTTTATCTTTTTCATTCAAAAGCATTTTAAGACACAGTAAACAGCTAAACACCTAGGCTCAAATAGTTAAATTTGTCAGATATCAGTGGTAAAATAAATAATAAAATAACGTTGCGTGTATATGCATGGCTGGAATATGTTTTTTTTCTTGTTACAAAAGACGTGGGCATAAAGTTTGAGACGGAGAAGGCCAGGAGATAATTCGTAATTCCTTTATGACACAAAGGAGCGTACAGAGTTCTACTGGACATATCCAACAAGGCTATCTTTAATATCATGTTTTCTAATTCCTTGGACGAGTGAGTCTCAAACTTAAATTCTGAACTATGTAAGTTTCTACGGGAATTAATATACATAGAATGGCCAGAAATACTTCCAATTTCTGACTATTCAATATTAGTTCCTTCAGGTTGTTTGTCGAAAACAATAATTACAAAGATTAGAGTCCCACGAGGATCAGTACTCGGTCCTTTACTATTCTTAAAGTTCAGTATGATTTGTTTGAAAATTGGAAGAGTGACGGTAAATTATAATTTTGCTTTTTGATCCGGAAGTCAACAAACTGGCAAACTAAATAAAACCGTTGTTAATTGGATGAGCAGTGTGTAAATAACTTTTTAAGTCAACTCAAAACAGTTCATATGAATTTTTACAAACGCATTGGTGGACTGCTAGTTAATTTCTTTTGGCTCATTAAGCACATCAGTAATTTGAGAAATTACTGATGTGCTGTGGAGTTTCGTGGTTCTTTTTTTTTTGAATAAATTTCGCACGAAATTATTTTGCGCACAGTTTAATTTAATCGCAGACTAAAAGGCTATTTGCCAGAAAAAAAGGCGAATCAATGTTGTGATGGTTCATTTAGTATTTTGTTACCTTATTATTGTTATTAATATTATAGATATTTCATTTGTTTTTACTCGGCCTCATATGGAAGGACGATTGTAGACAACTAGAGAGCAAGTGATCTTCAGTGAAAGCATTTTTTTACATTTTTTTGCCAAATTTAATTTGTCGATTTTGCTTTCCGAATTAAACATTCACAGTGGAACGTGAATTTCGCTAATGCATAGATACTTTAATTAAAAAAACAGCAAATAATAGATGTCAAGTTGAAAAGGGGTCCATCATGTGTGGTACAAAATGAAATGAATTTTAAAGCTCCAGATGCAACTATGTATGTGATAGAACGAAAAGCCTTTTATATTTGAATTTGTCGGAATATGAAGGCTTCGTTTTTAAAATGAACATATACATACATAATCTTAACCCTATCTACCCGTAGGTGTAAGGGTACTTCATTCTGTTTAATGGTCGTGAGCAGCTTTATAAAAAAGAGAAAGAAAGAGAGAAACCTCAAAGAAATCATTATGATGTGAGATATTTTTATTTGGAATTATCGGGCCATACTTCTTTGAAGGTGAGAGAGAAAATGCTGTAACTGTTGGTCGTCTTCCCTTGAACAATGATGGGGGTGTTTCCTAACCCTGTTATCTCCAGATAGGGTAAACATCATATGACCATTCAGGTCACCCGATCTTTGATTTTTTTTCGCTAGGTATATCTAAAATGCCACGTATTCAAAGTTCAAGCATCTCGTACGATTCAGGAGTCGACACTGACACATCGAATTCAGAAAGAAGATGAACGATTCCTTTGGAGGTACTGTAAAGAGTAATTGTGATGTTCGCAAGAAATTTACTAGGGAATGATTAGTGATCCGGAGGATGTTATTTTTGGGAAATAAGATTATTTTCAGTGAGCTAAATTGAAAAGGAATTAAATGCTTTGATGTATACAGGTTGCGAATGACTCCTAAGGTTCGACTGCGCGCGAACAGTGCTCGATTGAGAAAAATAAAATAATAAATTTTTGCATTATTGAAATTTTCTTTTTAAACGTCATAATGCCGTTTCCTTTGCTACAGTGTTTCTAAATTTGCAATTTACCTGATTGACTGTCGCTGGAGGTTATATATTTTTTTTGTTCGTGTGAAAAAATGTCCATAAAACAGATAACAAATTAGAATAAAATAGCTCAATGTTACTTAAGGAAACAAAATAATATCAATATTAAAAGAAGTTGTAAGGAAACAACGAATGGATCACTCAATAGTTACATCTGCACAAATCAAGCTCTTCATACTCATGCAAACTAAAGTGGAGCTAGTAATGATACGAGCGAGAGCGTTGTTTAAACCGCCCCCCTTCCTCACTACAGAACGAAATATGCACTTGACCTTAACAGCTGTTCGCAAGCTGTATATCGTTACCCTAATTCGCAAATGTCGTAAGTCCATTTTTACTAATTTTACAGGAGACGATAAAAACCTTAATGACACTTTACCTATTAACTATACATTTTCTTATTCTTGAATTAGGTAATATAATAGTTTTATTATTTTGAAATGACTCATACGGTGATGACTTGACCATGTAAACTGACGGAATTGCGATAATTTCTTATTCAAATTGTCGAAGTTACGATGTTTTCTAAATTGGCCTTTAATAATAGAAAACTGTAAATCTCTACGCTACAATTTCTTTAGTAGGTAGGTTAGTAGTTTGTTAACGAAATGGTGTCAAAATCTCAATTTTAACAAAAAGTAGACTTACGACTTTTGCGAATTAGGGTAACGACATAAGTGCTCACATAATATGATAAAACCAAATAAATCCATTCATTTCCCAATCCTAACGCCCTAATCGAGCGATTCACTGACGCACCCTGTATATACTTTTCTTAGATTTGATGAAACTCTAAAATAACAAACATAAATAAATAATAGCAGAAAAAAATAGAATTTTATTGAAATATGAGCTTCACAATGTTCTTCGTTATAACAGAAGGATATAAGTAATACAATTATATTTATGTACCAGCCGTTTGTTTCATTCTTTTTTTGTTTGTTAATAATTAAAATGCTTATTAATTTAATTTGTGTTTTAACGAAGAGAAAACACAATTTTTATTTCATTAATTTTTTGTGTTGTTTTCTTCGTGCTGAACTTTCTTATACAGGGTGTTTGTTAAACATATGGCAAAAATTCCAGGATCGATTCTTTGAGTTATTTTGTGAATAATTATGTATTTGATGTTTTTTCACAAATCGCTTTGTTTTGAAGATACAGGGCTTACAACGATTTTCAAGACACAAATATGTATTTGCGTTTAAGTAAGTAAGTGCACCGTTATATACTTGATAAGAAGCGATTAATAACACAACTATGCATATTGAAAGTTATGAAAAATTTCTGATACTTCATTACCTATATTTTGTTAATTTTAATACGCTGATTTGCTATACTTTTTTCTGTATCACATCAGGATTTTCCACAAAAGGAGGTTGAATACTTAAAAGAAAAACAACACGTTCTTGACATTAAAAATACATATTAAATTGGTGCAATAAAATACAAGGTTGAAACCTATCCTTAAATATAAATATGAAATACCTCTTAAATCTAAATTACAATTAACTACCCCGCGATTAGTTAATTCCGATGTTACAATGATCTTTTCGAACTTCTTCTCGTATGTTCATATCCGTCACCACCCTTCTATAATATCCAACAATAATCAGCTAGCATGTTAACATTCCACCTCCATTGATACCTCTTTTCCATATCTTTGATATCTTGGTAAAATCATTCACCTAGCCCTTCACTAAATGTTCCCAAATTCTCTGGGAAATAGTCGAAGTGCGAATGTAAAAAATGTACCTTTAGACTAATACGACACTCAAGTTTTTCAAATTTACTTAGCATATTTTCAACAATTTCTACATAATTGTCACTTTTATTGATTCCCAAAAAAATTTCAACCACATCTGTAAAAGCTTTCCATGCTTATTTTTCTGTATAAGTTATCGTTGACACAAAGTTTATATCTTTTATCAATTTTCATATACCTGGCGCAGTAAATATGCCTTCTTTTACTTTAGCGTCAGATAACTGAGAATTTTGACCTGAAATACTTGAAAAAATTTCCATCTTTCAGTAAAGCCTTCATAAATTGCTTCATTAGTCCCACAATTCAAAAACGTATCGAAAACTGTAGCATGCTATTTAAATTAAGCGAGTAGATAGCGACTTCCGGTATAAGCGGAAGTGTCTTAAAGTCAGTTTTATTTGAAAAGATCCTTTTGAAACATCTCTGCTCCGTAAATTTCAAATTTCTATCTACATTTCTTCCTTGAAAACTTTTAATGAATTCTTTGCGTAAATAACCCTATAGAGATAAGACCTTTAATTATGTATTACAAAAAAAACCTGATGTGATGGATTTTTTATATTATTTTTCCTGGTATCTGTGAACAAATAACTAGCAGAAACCGTTATCACGATTACAGAAATTTTTTAGTTGCATAGCTGTGTAATGGAATGTCTAGATAATTGAAACTTATCAAATTATTAACGTAACATTAATAAAACTTATTTAGTTTTATCATTAATTTGATAATTAACGACAAGGCTGCGAGAATTTGTCGATATGAAATCCCACAGAATTTTTCCTATGGGGATGTTTGAAATCCTTAGTTTATACCACTCCAGTGGAAACTGAAGACGACTTAAGTAATCAGATAGTCGATGGATGTAATGCAATAAGGACCACTCTTGGTGTTTTCGAAAGATTTCGTCGTCAATGAGGAGAAGATCGGATTCATGCACACTAGCTGGTGGTAGTCATTTTCAGCAGTTCTTGTAGATTACTAAACTCTGCATATAATAGTATGTTTTTGGAAAATCTTTATAATCTTGTATCTTCGAAACGAAGCGATTTTTGAAAGATCATCAAATATATAATTATGTTGTCATATCCAAAAATTGGGTAATATGATGATGTGTAGTAAAATAATACTTCCCAACTTTCTCTCGATATTTATTTTGACGACCGGTTTCGGTTAACTTATTCTGCTGTCAAACTCAAGTTTGACAGCAGATCCCAAGCAAGTTACACGTTAATTATTTCTTCTCCTCTTCGCCAGTAATTTTATGCAGTTTATAATAAATATTCATATTTGACGTTGTCGACCTGATGATGGTTCTATAACCGAAACCGGTCGTCAAAATAAATATCGAGAGAAAGTTGGGAAGTATTATTTTACTACATATAAATAATTATGTATTCATAAATAAACCAAGGAATCACCAGTATGTTTAACAAACACCCTGTATTAAAAAATAATAAAAAAATCGTGTCGTTTACATATTAGTGCAAATGAGTTTTAGATTAAAATTTCCTAAACAAAACGCAGTCCTCTTTATTTAATGTTTTATTTAAACATTATCAATATCAGAAAGATTTATTCATCCCCACAACTCTCTGATAATTCTTCAAATCCAACAAAATCTACCTTGAAGTTAAAATTAAAAAAGAAAATAAAGTTAAAGCCAAACTCATTACAAAAGCCCGGATCTTTAGGCAATTGCCTAAAATTTTATTTAAGGAAAAACATAGGCAGTTAAGTTTTAACATTTAGATTACAATTTAAATCAGAATGAGTGCCTATTTTTACACTATTTTAATTATTTACCTAGTTTTATAATAGCTTGAGCGCCTACAAAAATTTTGGTTGCCTATTTTATGCCTAAAATGGGTTAATGTATAATTAATTTTTATGAATTATTTTTTTTTTCTGTGTGTGGAAATACATATTTGCTTGCCAAAACATTTTAAAGACAGCGGACGTGTTCAGATAAACTCAGGGCTGCAACGCTTTTGTGAACAACCGAAAATTGAAATTCAAAATTTTTAAATTTAAATAAAATTACTTCAGGGTTATTCACGAAAGGGTTTCATGCTTTAATTGTTAATATGAACAATCTCAGGCGATAAGAGGCCCAAATACTGATCACTCTTACGGTAAGTGGCCATTAAGATACGTTAAAGTAAATAAGCTACGCGATAAAGACCCTGAGCACGTGGGAACCTCACCCACACAAGGTAGCGGAGCCGGTCCAAAAACACTTCGCAATCGTTTGAGAGTAGGCAACTTAAGTCACTGCAGTGACCTAAATGAACGGAACCAAAAGGGGAAGTCGCACAGATGCCGCCACCTCGCAGTCGCAAATTACAAAATGGGCTCGGGTTTTGAAAATGTAAACAATACGGTTTCGCAGGGAGGGAAGATTCCGACTTTTTCGCAAACGGTTGTGTTTCCAATTTTCATATTCACATTCATGTACTCTTTTATAAAATGTGCGCCGAACCCTTTTCGTGAACAGAAGTGTCCCCCTTATTATTTTATTTTTCTATCTTTGTTCAAATTTAAAAATTGTTATTTTTGCTTCTTCTTTAACTTTATCGTCGATCGCTTTTTGCGAGTGGGTATTCCACTTTAAATATTCCTGACGTGGGTGATATGATGGTGTACGAAAAGAAGACGTTTCGTCTAGAGCCCCATAGAGAAATAGAAAAGCCCTAAAAGCGAAAGCTGTAAAGAGGTCCTTTGCAGCTGAGCCCTCGGTAGGAAACCAACTTAGGTACTGTTTGGGTTTTTTGACTTAAACGCCGACTTATGGCCCCTATTTAAAGCGTGTTTTTACAATACAGTATGAGCATAAATGTTTGAGGACAAGTTGAATTTCCCGCCTTTCAATATTTTTCTTAAGTTGGTCAAATGCCTAGGTTACAAAAAAAATAGGCAAGTAATTTGTTTATTTTAAATACAAGAAGCGGCAATAACTACTGACAGGTACATTAGGCAAACGCGCCCCATTTTATCTTATGAATTCTTGGAGCCGGCTGCAAAATGTACACAGGCGACACTGAACAAAAATTAATTTCTCAGGACGGCCACACACAAAGAGTAAAAATTACTAGATAGAGACGCGGGAAATTCAACTAGTCCTCAATCATTTATGCTCATACTGTACATTGCTTACGGCGAATTATTTATTTAATTCACTTATACAGTTCCATAAGCCCGGAAGAACCTCCCCCCGATTACTTAATAGGTGACAAGCATTAATATATTTTTTTAATTATTAAACGATGGAAAAGGAGAAAATATTAAACGCCTAAATTGTTTTAGGCTGCCTATGTGCCTGCCTAATTGAGTTTTTTTAAGTGCCTAAAAATCCGGGCTTTACACATCACTCTACAAACATAAACTTCCTAATTAATTAATTAAAAAATAATAATAAACATTCATATATGGCACTTACTTACCTCCCGCCGGACTCGTATCGGAATCGTATCTGTCGTGGCCGTCGTGTTGTTGTATTCCAACAGGAAAAACTTCGGGTATTCCTAAAAGACAATAATTATTATTTGTCCGGTACGAAATGTGTGCAATTATCGTTAGCCAATGTTTTAAACAAAAATAATTTGTTTAATTCGTCAAGCAGAAAAATATTCAGGTATGGTCATCGTCAATGGCATCTACGCACTGAAACACTTACACTAGGAGGAAATGAACACGTATTTTCATCGAGAAACTATCACCATTAGCGTTAAATTGCAATTAAAGTAAACGGTAATTACGTGCGCTGAAAAGCTATGCTAACACAAATTACTTTTAAGGTGTACTGATTGCACAGGCATTAATGGTCTTATTATGTATACATACATATTCTCAAGTAAAAGATATTACGCTAAAATTTGTAGAAGTGAAAAAATGATACTTAAACTGACAATACGTACGACATTATAGTCGACTTTAAAAAGACGGATTCTTAAGCAAGAGAAACTTTCTCTCCAGATTTTTTAAAAATTTTATCTTAAATATATGAGATGGAATATTAAAAGAAAGCAAAAGAAAGAAACAATGAAACAAACACTATTCTTAGATGTTTTAGTTTTAAAAGCTTAAATCCTATTTTAAGTAAAAAAAAACTTTCACGTAACGTAGATTACTAACCAACATAACAATTTTCTTGTTAAATACATCCTTATTTAGTCTTAATACTTTTAATGTTTTAATCAGAGGCGTTGCGTTAGAATTTCGCGATGAAGAAAGAAACATTGTTAAATGTCATATCTTAGAAAGAAAAATGGTTAAACACGTGTAACATAATTAATCTCATACTGTATGCGTTTCATTTAAACAATGAAAGATTAATAGGGAAAATCTTTCCACTGCTTTACAGAAAGGAAGTTGCAAATTGTCGAAGTGCTTTCCGGAGATGAAATAAACAAAAAATAAAATACTAAAGCACTTTACATTCCTGGCTGCTTAGTATAATTTATGTAATGAATGCGGATGGTAATATATTTCAATTTTAAGATATAAATTACGGCAAACGTTAAAAACATAATGTAGAGAATGCTTTGGCTTAATAATTTATAATAATTTATTCCATTATTTCCATTAAACGGTATGCAAGCATAAAGTATTTTCAAATAAAAACAATGCGAGTTAATTTCGCGATTTTATGCGGTGGAAACTACCGATGAGATTTATTGCAACGCTTCAAATAAAATTTTGCCAACATACTTTACATGTGTCCGAAAATAAATTTTTATATACCAGGAGTTTTCTTTGTATATTTTTAGCAATTCACGACTTGGTCAGTATTGAAAGTACTAACCACATTTTTCTTGTGTTTGTCCTTTTACATTAATTTTAATCGTTCTGCGACCTTTAACTCACAATGAGGCAAATGTATATTGTAATTAAAGGGTTACTTACACCTAACGAATTTCATCACGTCCCTTTTATTAGTTAAGCTCCCCGATGATGGCCATTTTTGTAGCCGAAACAGGTTACATGGACATAATCAATTAACTGCTCTGAACTCACCATAGTGACCTCGACACAACCCAAAACTTTCACCAATTAATTTTGGTTACTACATTATCAAATGGAATGACTCACCGAGAAAAGGCGAATGTGATCAAAACTGTTTGCCAGCTTGTCATGTACGTAGTAGAAATATCAAATTTAATAATCATCCACGTGTGAAAAATTTTAAAACTTGTTGAATCAATTTGTAGCAACAGTTTATATAAAGCAAATAACAAAAGCCAGCAGACAGACACAAGATAAAACTCGAGGCATTTTAAATTATGAAGATCTAACAAAAAGTTCGCGAAAATAAATAACTTTACTGAAATAAGTATATTTTCCAAGTGAGGAATTTTTTACCTGTCTGCTTCAGTAAGTTAAATAAAAATAATTTTGTACGTAATCTAAATTTTTGTAATAATATTGAAATTAAAACTGAAACTGTTCCCGATGTTGTACCAAAAATTTTGCTAAACTGACAAAACCACGCTTCACATTAGTGGAAATGTTAACTAACGTAATCTACATTATTTTGTGATAAGAAAATCCTCCTGGGGTACGCAAAATCAATTCCGCGTTAATTTTTGGTTAATACCTGGGCCGCAATCTTTAAATTATTATTATACTTTCAGAATTTTTCAACAAAAAAAAAACGATAAAGAATGTTTGAATGATTGAAAGACATTGATTTATAAACCAGAGCGAACATTGGACCCAGAAGTCAATTCCGATGGTCTAGCTCTAGGTCTTTGGGTCAAAGACTTCTAAATAAATTTTTGAGAGAACATTTAAAGTATCTTGTATTTAGAAACCAGTTAATAATTGCCGATTTAAAATTAAAATTAAGAAAACATTTGCAGAGATCATCCAGCAAACATTCTAGGCGCAGATTAAACATATGCAGGGGAAAATTTGGTGGTTTGTTGAAACCATATTTTCATTAGTTTAAAATTATATTTTTAAGGCTTTTTTTTGTGTTCACAAGTTGTTTCTCAAAACTATTACTTTGTTTACGCTTTTTTCTCGCGTTTAGTTTCTCAAGGATTGATTTTTGTTTGAAATTGTAAATGTAAGTGTAACTGCAACTGCAAAACGTTACATTTAAACTTAAACCCACACATTATTACATATTTCAAAAGTAAAGGGTCTAAAGTACATATTTTTAAATGTAGGGTGGATGTCCCATAAGTCGGTCGTTTAAGCGTACTTATGATTTGTAAAATTTTATGTCCTTTCATATAATCAAGTTAAACTGTAAAGTGGGCTACTCGAAATTTTTAATCGTTTTGTATAGCAAAATAATATAAAGTAAAGGCTGATAAAAATGAAAGTTTTTTAATTGCCTGTAGTTGGCCACGTGTTATCTAAAATCATCACTCTGAGACCCTTAAGTCGACATAGGAATGAAGTGCTTAATCAAGCGAAAGAAAAATGAACAACTTTTATTTATGGAAAAACAACAAAAAATATTTTAAAAAAAGTATCTTCTTCTCGGATAGGAAGTAAAGCCGTAGGTCTCGTGTCAATACGATGTTTGGCATGTTAAAAATCCCTACTGAAGGTGGAATTCCCCTAGATTCGGATAAATTCTAGTAGGGTTGGTCATATGACTTAAGTATTTGAATTGGCTTCCGGTTGGAACCGCGTCACGTTGACTTCTTCTACTGCCGACGATTCGTCCTCCATTGCAGAAGAACTAACGAGAAGCAGCAGCAACATCAGCAGCACCAGCAGCCCTGAGGAAGTTCTTTTGCAAATGGAGAACGAAACGTCGACAGTAGAAGAAATCAACGTGACGCGGTTCCAATCGGAAGCCAATTCAAACATGTACGACGGCCGCGGAAGCCTTCAAGTTAAATTATGACCCCAGTAGTTGGGGCTTAGAGGTACGAGGAGTATTCCGCAACCCGTTACTTTGCCCATTAAAGAAAAAATAATAATAATAAAAAAGAATAAAATAAAATAAAAAAAGTTTGGTCTATTTAGGTATCACACGAAAAAGAAAACATGCACTACTCAAAAAATAAAAGTAGTCGTTTTTTGTTGACGCAAGTCTAGCACTGCTGAAAACTTTTAAATATTAACTTGATTAATTGTAAATCAAGTATCTTAGACAAATAATAGCAGAATGGAAAGAGGCAGGCAACAGCTAGTAATAAAGCTAGTAATTTAGTTATATTTTTAGCGACAATTTGCGTTAAAAAAAGACAGCCAATAAAGACAACAACAGAAAATGAAGAAAAAAATAAACAAGAAGGCCGAAAACTGGTTCGGTACGATTTTGGAACATTGATCTTAAATCGAACTTTTTCCGTGCTTTTGAAAAACTTTGTTTCTTAAAAATTCGTAATTTTTCATTTCTGTTTGCTTGTAAAATTATTGACTTTGTTAACAAAGAGTTTATTTTTGCTATTGCCGTTTATTTTTCTTCAAATTTCGTAAAGTTATAGGCATATGTTCTTAAGGGGTACGAATTAGGCAAATTTACCCTACCTATACCTAAAAGTAGCTTATAAAAGTAACTTATAATAAAGCTACAAGTTGCTAAGGAACTGTAGCTTAAACACGACTTAAATAAAGTAACTTTTCAGTTGATGAGCTTAGCTAATTCTTCGCTTCAGTAGCTACAGCTTGTAACTAATATCCATTCACGATTTTTTTAGACTCTATAGGGCCATGCTTTTTTTCGTTAAGTTACGTACATGAATTTTGATAGAACTCAAAATGTGACAAATGTAAAATTCTGACACTTTGTCAGTCCCATCGACTATACAAAACATATAACTTTTCCAGCATGGGGATCTCGCTTATTATAAGAGATACGAATTCCGTTAACTGGGACAAATTATTCCTAAGTATTAGAGTAGTCATAAACTGTTTTGAAATTTAAATTTAAAAAATTTCATGTGGTTCAGAAGTTATAGCCAAAGAACCAAAATTTTCAAATTTCGTTTTTTTGTAATAACTTCTTTATTGTAATCGATATGTTTTTGTTATTTATACTTTCTTAAGGCACTTTTTCATGCAGAATTTAAATATGCTTTTAGATTTTTGTTTTCACTTTCCGTTTTCGAGTTTTCACCCCCAACTTCAGTTTTTCTTATGGACCGTCAAGTATACTTTGGAATAATTGAATAATAGCTATCCGCTGGCTCAGAATCTTTTGGAGAATGGTATAACAATTACGGGAACTTTAAAAAAAAATAAGGCACAAATTCCACCCGAATTTCTTCCTCAACGAACCCGTGAGGTAGGATCATCTCTATTTGGATTCCAACATGAAATGACTATCGTTTCTTATTGCACAAAGAAAAATAAGGCTGTTATATCGCTGTCAACTATGGACGATACGGGAGAAGTGGATCCAGAATCTCATAAACCAAATATGATACTACATTACAATGCGACAAAAAGTGGAGTGGACACTGTCGATCAGAAGTGTGCTTCTTATTCTACTCAAAGAATCACAAGAAGATGGCCTCTTGCATTATTTTTTAGGATTTTGGACATTGCTGGAATAAATTCTGAAGTTGTATTTAAAGCTAATAATCCAGAAAACTCCCAGAAAAGAAGATCTTTTCTTACCAAATTGGCATTTGTTCTTATGGAAGATCATATGAAAGAGAGAGCCCAGTTGAAAACGCTTCCAAAAGATGTCAATGAATTTCTGTCGCGATATAGGCCAGAGACTAATTTACCTGCTAGAACAAACGCAAAACGAACTGCACCATGTAACTTATGTGGGTCACACAAAAACAATAAAACCACGATATTTTGCCATTCGTGTCAGAAATTCGTTTGCAAAAATCATAGTGAAAAACTGGTCACTTGCAATACTTGTAAATATCCAGCAATGGAAGAAGACTGACAAGTTTCCTAAATTAAAGACTTTTTTTTGAACAATTTATGTTTTTATTTTGTTTACATTGTTTAAAATCTGGCAATATATCATTTTTTTAGAATTTTTATAGGTACTTTTTTGTCCTGACATTAGAACACGTTCAGTTCAAAATAAAATAATTCAACATAAAGAACATGTTCGATAAAGGTACAACACTTTTATCTTTTATCAAAATGTTAATATGAGACCTTAAAAATTAAAAAAAATTAAGTTGAGCGCATAGCGGTACAGAGTACCGCTGCGGGCCCGCTCTTTAGAAATTTACCTACGCGCTCGCCGGAGGGTTAATGTTCTCTCTCACACTTCTAACCCGGTTATCAACCGGGTGAATTTTCGTAAACGCCTTAAGTCAAAATGCTAAAAATCATCAATGTTTTTTGACGTCAGTTTTCAAAAATATAACGATCAAATTAAAATGGAACATATTCACTTGGGAGGTACCAACAAAAATGTCACCCTAACATGGCCTACTCTAATAGCGTTTTTCACTGGGACTAAATTGTGCACTGAGTGCGCACTCAGAATATTCTCATCTTATTTTAACCTCATGTAATGAAACGGGATGGAGATATTTTGAGTGCGCACTCTGTGCACAATTTAGTCCCAATGAAAAACGCTATGAGTCTAAAACGATCGTGAATGGATTATATGTAGCTACTTTTGGCTAATAGCTTGCCCGGCTCTGTTTATAGATTTGCCAAGTTTTACTTAAAAATTTTACACCTTAACAAAATATGTCGGATTTAAAAGTAGAAATGATTACGAGCTATATAAAACAGAGAGATTAAAGCTTAAACCCCTGGTAAAGGAGGCAAAAAAGAAATCTTGGGAGGATTTTGGAAACTGCATGGAAAGACAGGGACAAGAAAATGGTAAATTATTATATGCAACCCTAAAGACTTTAAGAAAAGATGAAAAATAAGTGAAGTTAAAAATCATTAGAAGTAAAGAGGGGAAATTGTTAACGTCAAAAGAGCACATCAAGAATAGGTGGCATGAGCACTTTAAGAAAGTGCTTGAAAGTGAAATAACACAAGGCACAAGGAATAAAGAGAACCCAAGTGAAAACCAGACAGAAACAACAATGAAGGAGGTAACAGAAGCAATAAAAATGTTAAAAATGGGAGGAAAGACAACATCAAACCTGAAATGATAATGTCCATGAGTGAGGAGAAAAGCAAGGTATTGCACTCTATCATAAACAAACCTTGGAAAACAAAACAGATACCAGAAGATTGGAGGTTAGCGGTTATAATTCCACTGTACATGAAAGGGAACACCACAGTATGTAGTAATTACAGAGGTATTTCGCTACTGTCAGTGCCAGGCAAAGTGTATGAAAGGATAATAGAAAGGAGACTAAGATATCGTGGTGAAGACACTCTCCAAGACAACCAATCAGGATTCAGAGCTGGGAGAAGCGCCCAACACTGGATTTTTGTCTGAGACAAATTTTTGAAAGAGTCATAAGCGGAAATGGAAAAGTGTAATTAGTAGGAATAAACTTGGAAAAAGCCTTTGATTCGCTCTCAAAAAAGTGGATCTGGAAAAGCTTTGAAGATAAAGAAATACCGGGCGAGTCCTTTACTGTTTATCATGATCGTGGACGATTTCTCAAGAAGGGCAAACAAAATAGTAGGAGGATGTACGGTCGAAGTAAGAAACCTAAAGCAAATAAAAATAAAAGAGTTTTTGTACGCAGGTGACTTCTTGTGTTAAAGAACGTAAATGATAGTATTGAAATATGGAAGCAGGTTCTATACGAGTATGGGATGAAAACAAATATGAAGAAGACAGAGATCATGAAAGTGTCGAAAAAAGAAGAAACAGTTCAAATAAGCATAGATGGAAAAGATTTAAATCAGCAGATCTCAGGAATGAAGTTTTATCGCTTCGAAAAAAACTGAAAGGATCTGTGATCGTACTGAAGGAAGACTTGACGAAATTTAGGTCTGATCTTCTCAAAAATATGGTCGTGGAGCTGTCTGGACTGTTAATGGAGAATTCTATCGTAAGGAGGGAAATAGAAAAGTTCAAATAAGAAGAAACTCTCTTATCTACGAGGTTTCTCCAACGGTGGATGATAATATTACTATAATTAACGGAAATTAGCGGAAAGTTAGAATATTATTTTTGTGAAGTATTATTTTCCTTAATTTTTTTTCCTTTCTCTTTAGTTAGTTAAAGTTCAAAGTTCTCCAGCACCGCGGGCTAAACTCCTGGAGAAGGGAGGGTTCAATGAAACCCCAAAAGCAAAGGGGGGACAAGTTAAATAAAATAAAAGACACCAGCTTTTATTTGAAATGCTCAAAAATTACTAAAAAGAAAATAAATAATTAAGTAACAGGTAACGAGTACGACCCAGAAGGGGTCTCAATGAATTGAACAAGAAATAAATAAACTTGTTATCAATCTATGATTAAGTTAAACTTTGCTTTTCGTTTACAGCAAAAGCTTAAAATAAATATTTAAAGTCACTTGTTTAGAATAGAAATAATGAAAACACCGCGTTTAGATGACGCTAACAAATAAATAAATAAAATACTTCCGACCTTATAACCAAAATCCAATGTATAAACAAGCAGTTGTCAAAAGTGGGATGGGAGAATCCAAGCGAGCGCCCTCCTGCGGGGAATAGTGCTGTCAATGACGTAAAATGGCGTTAAGTATTACGTCATGAACTCTCCAATTGTGGCGTCACGTCAGCTTCCAACTTCTACCGGACGAAGGGGTGGCCGTGATGCCAGGACTTTTATCAGCCACGACTCTGATTACGGCTTTTTCTTCCACAGTAAAGGTCGTTGTTAATTTTCAGAACAAGGTATGACTACCACTGGAAGCCTAAGAGTAGGGGAAAGATACGCGTTACAAACAGAAAAAACGCACAAAGTTGCCGATCAAACCTACCTGTTCTTTGTCCCAGGAACAGGCTTAGAAAAGCTTATAAAGAGCTTGAAATTTTACTAGGCGTGCACTTAAGCGAATCTCGGAGTATATTCCGTTTCAGACTTCAATCAAAAGATTCACATGAAAAGAAGCACAAAAATCATGAACACACACAAACAATAGATGTGCACGCCAAGAGATCTTCAACAGTAAAGCTGGAGATACATGGAGCGTAGAGCACGTCAAAACGCCGGGCGTACTGTACTCTCATTGGCTAATGCTCTTTACGTATTGAACACTAACCAATGAGAGTAGAGTACGCTCGGCGTTTTAACGCGCTCAACGCTCCATGTGTCTCCAACTTAATGCGTGCGTGGCGGAAAGAATGCGTTCTGCTCAACTACGCTGGGACGGGGGTCGTTACGAGAGGAACTCATTTTTACCCGGGCGAAAGAGTGAAATGGACTGATACCGTAGGGCCAGGTAGCAGCGTATGGTTTTCTGGCTCAATATGAAGAAATGTGATGATCGGAACTGACCTTTAGATTCCCGCACAAATACAGGGCGATTGGCAAATATTGTGAATAACTTAAATGAATTTTTCAACCGTAACAGTACGCATGGAGCAAAATAACTTGATTAAGGAAGTATGGGAAGCAGGGCGGGACAAGAAGAAAAAGAGAGAAAGACCCAAAAAGACATGGAACCACGAGATGGGAAATATACTGAAGAAAGGGGCACCACATGGAACACAGCAAAGAGACAAACACAAAACTGAAAGGAATGGAGAAGGTTCTGCTATGAAAAGCAGAAATACCCCAACACTTAATGTTATTTTGGGTTACGGGTAACTATGAAAAAGACGTCAATGAAAAACAATGACTACTTTTATTTTTTGAATAGTCTGAGTTTTTTAATCTTTGTTTTGCATTTGCTTTTAGACATATTGATTCTAAAATAAAAGAACCTGTTAGCTATTGGCCGACAATACGATAGTCGAACATATACCATGTATTTGTGGTTGTAAATAGTTATGGCGGACTCCTCATTTTCCATGGAAAGAAAATTTGACAAACTCTAAAATCGACATGATTTACAAACAGAAATATATTTTAATAAAATAACAAAAATATAAAAAAAGACTTACCAACTTGTTAACAGATAATTTAACAAAAAAAAGATTTTTCACTGCACTTTACACAACTTTCTGGGGCGGATTAGAGAACGCGGAAAAGACGTATCAGTTATAATGTTGCATTTTACAGTTTAACAATGCAGACGTAATTCATAGATGACTCTGCTGAATCATTTAATTATGAAAAAAGCTTGGTGGCCGGCTTTTTGTACAGACCGACTTTAGGGGCATCCACTCTATATGTTTTTTTTGTTAGATAATTTAAATGATAGTACCTACTGAATTTTGTTCTTGAATTAACACAAATCAAAAATATTACTGTCATTCTAATTCGTTATTGGGAGCAAAAGCAGTCATTTTGATCTAGAGTTTCTTGACGCTACAAATGTTAGAACAAAGACAACGTTCCTTGAACCAATTAGTGTTTAACTCTGCTTACTTTATTGTGATTTTTTTTTATTTAGGTATTTTTTTAGTTAATAGAGTAATTATTACTGACGATGAAATGCAACTGGGCCATGTTACGCAATAAGAAATTTGTGTACTGAAGATGACAGCTTAGCTGTTAAAATATCTAAAATATTGTAAAAATAAATAATTTTAATTTAATTTGTTAAACAGTTTCATATATTTCTTCTTTGAATAAGAGCCTGTTAAACAAAGAAATTTTAAATTTAGAAAATGTAACTCGCAAAATACATTTTAATGTTAACTTGTCAAGTCGTTAGTTGGAAGATTTGCGCGAGATGTGTGTAAAAAAATAATTAAGCAATTGGGAGAGAGGATTTGTAGCTAGTTGAGAGTACATCATCCTGTATATTCATGAACTGTAAAATCTAATTAATTACTTGTTGTCTGAACCAACCTATTTTAGTATTTTAAAATTCAAAACGATTTTTTTAATGATTTATCTAACTACTGTAGTTAAGGCCCATTAGCATTAAGTGGATTAACGTGTACATATCAAATCACAATTTTTCTTCTTGAAGCATTCAACATTCCATACGTGTACTTATTATGTGCTAATGCGTTTTACAAAAGGATAATAATAATTACTTACGTATACACGGTGCTATCTGCGAACGACTTTGTTGATATCCGCGATCACATCGATTGCATGTCGTCCCTACAACTCCGTCTTTACATGGACACTGTCCGGTAACTTGGTTGCATGTTTTACCAGATGACCCAATTGGATGACAATTGCATGCTGAAAACAAAAACAAAAATTCAGTGGATGCGAAAAGTATTTCAATTACAGGGACCGGCTTGATGTATTAAAGCGCGTTCGGGAACGGTTGACAATTTTCCAAACTTTAATGAAGTTACAACGGCATCTTATTATCTTAAGAGACCTTACATTAACTGAAGCAATTAAAACTTTGCAATACTTAGGCGTACCTACTCAAGGAAGATACCGATGTATCGGGTGAAAGTTTCAGTTAATGTATGTTAATGATACACCATTATCATTTAATGCAAAATATAAGGCGCTCCATAAACAAGAAAGTTGAAACTGAATCTTAAATTTACTTAAAATTGTCCATGTATTTAATCGATTCGCTTCATTTATGGTTTTAATACGAGATAAATACGTCGGAAGTATATCGAACTGAATTTATTAATTTTATTATTGTAGTGGAATTGAAGTATAAGTGACAGTAGAATGGATTCGAATTAAATTCTTTCTTTCTTTTATATTTCATTTCAATTCCAGTTTGATTTTAAAAACGTTTTCAAAACAACAGTATTCATGAGTAATAAAAATGCAAAATGCAATTATATACGTACACAATTAAACATATACATGAACCATTCCGATCTACAAAGGTTAATGACGCTATTTGCATGTGATCAAGCTTGTTCTCACCAATGAGTCCTCAACATTTACATTTATATTGCGCAGATATTCCTATTGCAAAAAGCAATAAAAATATGCCGCTGCAATTTTCCGCGAAAATTTCCTAGTTAATTAAAGTGGATTGAAATCAGAAGAAACGGTACGAGACGTTTATGTCTCTACTAAATAATATTTTATTATCTGAACTAATTAAATTAGATTGATTTTCGGTGATTAAATCCAGCGAATGGGTGTTTTCATTAATTTCACTCGAGCAATCCGCGTTACGTTAGGGTATGAAATATTTTGACGTCGTCGTTAATTCGAAATTAAAAATAACGGAACGCGTTTCAGATTTATAGTGTGACTTCGGGAGACGAAACATGCATATTAAAGTTCACCGTAAGATAAGGCGAGCTTTGAGGTTTGAGTTGAACTAAATTTTATCTAAATCTACGATAATATCACCGCATTCCTCAGCGAGCACCATTCATTATTATTTTTTATAAAAGGTCGGGCATGAAGCGGTTGATGGCTTGTCAGATATAAATGCACTTCACAAATAAAACATTAAATAATTACATATTCGAATGGTTCTTTATGAATTTTTGCGTTTCATTTTTATTTTGCTCAACATACAGGTTGAAATCAATTTAGTGAACTCTATTATCTATAATATACTTTATTTTATTTATTGTTATTGTGTCGAAGAAGTGGTAGGTAGGTTCTTCATGCCACATACGGAGGTCACGTTGTGGTATCTCATTTATAGAACGCGAAAGGATTTCTTTTTCTGTCACAGGAAGTTTCTGCTTATTGAGTATTTGTAATTGTTGCTTGTTAATCTGTAAAAGCCAAACAAGAAAATCTACTTACGATACAAGCCTTGTATTTATTAAAAGGTAAGGAAAAGATACTTTCCCAAATAAATTGCAGTGGTGTTGTTAGAATAAAAAAAGAACAATGAAAAATAATAGTAATGAATTTCAAAAATCCACGCTTCCAGGAAACCTTGACAAACGAAGATTATATGGTGGTATTGTCTGCGCTTTTTGTATTTTGAAATATTATGTCACATCGTAGATAACGGCGCGTGGAATTATACTGCAGGATAGGGTTTTATATACTGCCTCTTGGGACACTTTACCTCGATATGAAGTGTCTTGTTATATAGAACAGGGATGAAACCGCTTTATATTTTGATCTCCTCTGCTTCGACTTGTGTAGTTTAGTTAGCGGGAAATACAAAAGCTCCGCTTTTTTATGAACTTTGATTAAGCAGACCGCAGTTTGAGTATTTCAATGTATTTACGTTAATCAAATTCGCAAGTTATTTTCATTCGAATATCAGTGGTTGTGGAATGTAACATGAATTTAATGTTCAATCATAAACAAAAACAAAGAACCAATCTCATTGTGCCTAAGGATGTATAGGCAATATATTTATGAACAGTCTCAATAAAATTTCAATCCATTTGAAAATTACATAACGAATACAATACATATAGCTACAATAAACAAAATGTTCTCAGACGATTCATGTAATTAAAATATATGTCTTCTGTTGTGTGTGGTTAATGAAATGATCTAATTTAGAAGTCATTAATTAAAAGAGCAATTAAGATAAAATTTACGAAGAGATAACTTTCAAAGAATACTCTTTGGTGGGTTGTACACGCTTTCTCGTGCATTTTACGACCTGAAAAAGTTACATCAGATTAGATACAGCTTTCGTAAAAGTTTTATTGAATAAGTAATTACTACAGAACAAAGGCTGAACTTAAGAGAAGGACGTACGCTAAAATCACAAGATAACGTGACAATGCTATTGGATCATCGCAGATTACACCTGTACATATTATACATGTAACCAAATTTTACAGTTTAATAAAGTAAGCAAAAATTCACTTTCTACAGCGCTAAGTAGAATACATTTTATTCTCTTTGTATGTACATGAAGGTGAGGCTTTAAAAAACTGAGCACTGAACGCATGGGGCGTGACGTAAGTTTCCCATAACGCTTGAAAACTTGAAAAAAAAAGTTCAATCCGTTATGAACTTATTAAATGATGGCTTGAAGCTAGAAATTTGCTCATAAAAATACCATTATTGTTAAATCAGCGTGTCCGAGTATATTTCACAACGCGATCCGAAAGAAGATATAGCTGTTAGCTCACTTCTTAAAACATAAAACCAATTTTATATTATGAATAATGCATGCGGAGATAGCTACTTTATATACCAGCACAATATCCCTGATTGATCGCCGGGCTTATACATAATTTATATTAAATTAGCCTGATTTACATTTAGCTTTAAGTTTCTACTTTTAAATTACTTTGGCGAAATATGCCTGAAAATATATAATATCAAACTGACAATCAAGATATCAATTTTTAATTTATGGTATAATTTCATGTGTTCCACACAATTAATCAACACCTTCCAGCATATTTTTTTCTTTTAATTTATAAAATTATTTATTATGTATTGAAAACTAAATTTATTATAGCCTTATAAATTAGTTTTCTTTTTCATTCAAAAAAAATATTTAAATACATTTTCCAGTATTCTTATAATGAATTCTACAATTTTGTCCAAACTGACTAAATTTAAATAAATAAATAAAAATTACATTGACTTAAAAACTAATTATGGCTATTTGAACGACTGAGAAATTAATGGGCATTGAAAATGGCCATTTGAAATTAATGGGGATAAAATAAAGGCCAAAACGACGCAATCTATTGAAGAGATACTTGGTGAAATAAGCTTTGAATCTGCTGCTTAAGAAAAGAGGGATTGGTTACAATAAGAAAAGAGATCTGGATTTCTTTGAAGAAGAAGACGTACTTATATTGTACAGTTAGAAATGAAATTCTGCGTCGCTATCTTGATTAACGCAGAAACAGTAGTTCTTAAGGTCTGCAGGTCTTTGATAAAACATCAAAATGTGTACGTTTATGTATCATACGTTTTAGGACACGCAGATCCTTTGTCCTGCCGACCACGTTCTTGTTATAGTCCACATCACATTTCGCATTTACGCAACTTTATTGCTGGAAGTTCTGAATATGTGGAGCACTATCATTTCACGATCGCAAAGTCTTCTCAACTTACCGGTATGTTGAAGATGACAGGGATGAATGTGTGTGGAGATTGCCCCTATTAGAGAGGAACGTGTAAAAAAAATAAAAACACTAAAATAAAAAATTATTTATAACTCCATAGTTTGTGTACACTAAAATTTATTGGTTTATAATTGCCTTAAATTAGTTAGGCTCTTGCTGTTAATATAGGTACTTAGAAATACATGACTGCATGGGGTTTTGTGAAAGGTAATTGAATTATATTAGTTTATTTTTACTCCCCGAGGATCCTTGTGGGGAATATAACGCGCAGTTTACTTTGTGCTTCGGACTAGATTTGCAAAATTGTTAACATTTGCGTGAGCCATTAACATAGACTTCCACGAAAACAACTTTCGAGGAGAGGTATTACGAGAGAAATTTAAGCAAACGAACAACACCGCGTTAATGTAACTGCTTGCGAGCAGCAATTTAATTTTCAACAATTTGCTTTAAGCATTTCCATAGAAAACATACACTTACATGCCACAGTAAATTTTAAAAATAGTATTTGTAAAAGAAGAGTGTTCCAAAAACATCAATAATTGTGATTCAAATCTCGGTCTTCCTATAAAATGAGCTTTCTTGTAATCAAACGCACTCGTTACTTTTTTTTTGGGAATTGTGAACCTTGTCACTTGCTGTATGGAGACCTGCAGGGAAGGCTTAACAACTCAGGTGATCCTGTCGTTTTACTGCGAGACATTTTTGAGTCGTCAACATTGGAAATATACAAGGACTTTTATTGCGAAAGAAGTGAACATATGAAAGGAAGAGTTAGTTTTGATATCTTACAAGTAAATTGTACAGACGATTGCCTAAAAACAATGTGAGAGTTCTCTTCTGGTAGAAGACTTCTGATTCTGGCAAAGTTTCAACAAAATTTTCCAAATCTTGTTATTACCTACGAGCTAATCGTTCATCAAGTAAGCCATTGCGTAAGTTTCTTTAGATAAGTCGGTAACTTAGCTCGAAAAGCTGGAAGTGGACATCCAACTAAACATGCCGCAGAAAATATTGTCATAAAAGTTGTAAACAATAATTTGTAACTGTTTTATGAGGTACTCTGCTGAGTCCATTCGAAGCGAGCGTGACAATATTAATATAAAAAAAACAAGGCATTTAGGAGTTTTCCGAAGAATCTATTGGAGTTCTACTTCAGAAAAACTAATTATCTTATAAAACTTGTCAAATTTTCCTTGAAAATAGATTTCTAACTAATCTTATAAGTAGACCATGGCGTAAGACGCAATAAGCTGCTCCTATGAATGAGAATGAGTGAGACTTATAAATATACTTAAAGAAAGATGAAGAGAGGCATTCTACCGAGGTGTACATACAACATTATAATTAATTTCAACCATTAGTTGCTGGAAGTGATCAAATCCCTTCGTTCTTAATAAAGGATTGCCGTTACTTTTTGATTGAGCCCTTAAATATATTGTTTAAAACGTAATACTTTCCCGTCTGTCTAATACTTTCCTGTCTTCAAGAAGGGAGATGTCTCCGATATTCATAACTATATACAGATTTCTCGAAGGCTTTTGACAAAATCGATCACAGCATTTTAATAAACAAGCTGTATCCTTCGGATTTAAACATAATTTTTTACAACTCGTGAAATCTTATTTATTTATGAGAAACGCCTGAACGGTCCAGTGGTAAGAGAACCGGCCTTGCAATCGCATGGTCGTCGGTTCGAACCGCACTCGGTATGTTTCTCGGGGGTGGTCGGTATCGACTTGAGGCACCCTTCAGTGTTGGGGATAAAATTCGACACTGCTTCCCCTTAAACGGCGAGAAGGTTGGAAGTTACAAAGCCATGGAACACTTTACACACACTCAAATACTCTCCTGCTCCTGAGGTCCTGTCAAGTCTTTGACTTAGGGACCCCGTTGGGCAACCACCACAGATTTAAAAAAAAGAAAACTATGTTCAATATAACGGATTTAGATCTACTATATTTATCTCTACTTCTGGTATTCCTGAAGGGTAAAACCTGGGACCATTGTTATTCTTGTTATTTATAGATGACCTACTTGGCAGATTTACGTGTTCAGCATTGGCGTATGCTGTTGATTTGAAGCTATATTACCAAGTGAACGACGTTAACGATGCGCTACATCTGCAAACTAATATAAATACAATTGAACAATGGTGTCAAGTAAACAGATTACAGTTAAACGTTGACAAATGTTGTGTTATGCGACACAGTAAAAAGAAACAGTTAATTGAATTCGACTACAACATCTACAACCAGCGTCTATTAACGGTGTCGTCTGTCAAAGACCTAGGAGTTACTTTCGATGGTCATCTTAATTTTATAAATCACATTGCTTCCATTTGTCATTCTGCCTCAAAAAGTTTAGGCTTCGTCATACGTAATACCAAACATTTTTCTGATGTCAACACTACCTACTGTTTTTATATTGCACTTGTTCGAAGCAAATTAGAACATGCATCTCTTGTTTGGCAACCTACCTATACTTGTCATCAGTTGCAAATAGAACGGATTCAGAGACGTTTTTTAAAGTACGCTAGCTTTAAAAAATCCGGTCATTACCCAGAAAGAAATGTAGACTATCACTATTTGCTAAATTGCCATGATATGTAACCTTTACAACTCCGGAGAGAAATAAATAGAGCCAATTTTCTATGTAAACTAACTCATAACGAAATACAATGCTCCTATTTGTTGGAGCACATTTTTTCAATGTGCCGCCGCATATTTTATCAAGAAGCTTTAATTATAGTTTTTATGTCCCTAGGAGCAGAACGAATGTAATGGTACGTAGTCCAATCAGTCAAATGTGCAAAAATGCAAATAAATACTTTGAGGATCTTTATTAAGCTTACGTTTATTGAAATTCATTTAATATTCTTGCTCGTTAATAAGTACTTTTACTTATTAGTTATCACTTATGTTTATGAGTTATTCTTTCATCATACACCTGTTTTCTTGTTGCTTATGTCCTTATTGGTATTTACTGTTGGGCATAACGTTCACATTTTTCGCTGTCCGTTACATTATTTTTTTTACGTATTTTCTCGTTATTTTGCTGTTGAAATTCAAGTAAACACCGTTTCGTTCATTTAATTAATTTCGTATTTATGACTTTCACGCCTCTATCTCTCAGGATTTGTGTTTTAATTTCAGTTTGTAATGCGGATTTCGATTTTCTTCTTAAAGCTATTTGTTTTGTTTCGGAAATTAATCTGTAGATGTCGTACATGGTTCTGGGTCGATTTTATTGATCGATGCGTATGCGTATGCGTATGCGGAAATTGCGTGTAAAATCTTTGACGAGTTTCCGTCCTCCTCGATGAACGTGCGACTTGGGTGTGTGCTCGTACACCATTAAGACGTGTGGCTTGCGTCTTCAAATTTTTGTGGTTTTGTGAAGCTGAACGGCTTTGAGATATTCCAGTTTGGCAAATATTACGTCACTACTCTCGTACTGCCCTACTGTGTCAATTTTGTCGTCTGTTTTTTGCCACAAACGCTACCGTTTTCGTTCAAGCACGTATCCGAGCACGTGTTCCGTTAAAGTTCTTGCTCAGGAAAAAACTAACAGAAGATTGTAAGTACCCTTAGTTGTTTAGGAGAATATTTTCTAAGATTCCTTTTCTCTTTATGTAGAGTTTTTTTTTGACTACCGAAATTGTGTTGAGTTACCGAGGGCGAAGATTTCCTCCTACCGCACGAGTTTTTATTGGAAAATTCCTTGCTGTTTACTGCATTGTCGTTTGAAGATACTACCGAACAGGAGTTCCTCTTTTTATTTGACGTGGTTGTTTTTGGAAACAAATTCAGTATTACGGAGTCGTTTGATGAAATATTTCAACGGTGTCGTAAATGGAACCAAGGTCAAGTTACTACGGAGTCGTTTGAAGATAAGTTCAACGGAGTCGTAATTGGAACTCAGGTTAAGCTATCGTCAGGATTGAGTAAGCAACACTCACCATTATTACCGTATCGTATCGTTTTGAGAAATTTATCGTATCGTATCGTATTGAGGAATTTATCGTATCGTACCGTATCGTGCCGTATCGTTTAGGAAATATTACCGTACCGTCTGGATTTAGTCTATTGAATTTTATTTTGATTGTCGCCAATTAATTTAATTGTATATTGGGTCACTTTCGTTTTATTTTAGCGCTTTTTGTTGGGTCATTTAGCATAATTGCGTCATATTATTTTTATTTAAGTTACTGTACATCGTTAATTCTATGTATATATTTTGTTGCTCGAATCACCATTTATGTTCAACAGTTACACCAATTTTTTTATCAATTATATTTTTTTTCATTCTCAATTTTTTTATTTTTGCTGCGATTAAAGACTAATTTCTTGAAAATTAATTTGCGTAACCTAAAAATCTGTTTCGAGTTTATTAGTTTTGTTCCGGACTGTTTTAGTAATTACAGTTTAAAGAGATTACTTGGCGCTCAACAGCTTTCGTTTTGTCACCTAACGTTTATTTTATTTTTTTATGAATTACGCAAGTTATTTTTTTAAGAATATAGTTCGAAGAATTATCCTTCCGAATCCACCTCAGCCTCCGACTAAACTGAGCTATGGCAACCAAACAGGTGAGAATCTACTTACAAAAAAGTATGTCACAGGGCATGAAATAAAGTATTAGGTTCTTTCTTAGAAAAAATCTGAATAAAATTCTGTGATGATGAGATGACACTGGCCCGCATTTAAAAACAAGTTTGCCGATGATTTATTTATTTTAAGTGAATTAAAGTGCTTCATTAGTCCAAGATTAATATGTAGGGGTGGTAATAAAATTTTATTTGGGTTGACAAGCGGTTCATTTCTGACGTTCCAATCTTCTGCCTGCCTCATAAGGTACATGAAAGAAATCTTCTTCTGAAAAGTAGGGAATTAGTTGCTTTTCCCTATGTCTTCACCATGAAAAGACAGTACCTGGCAGGAACAAGTTTTTTTTTTATTTAAGTCTAACTCTTTTATAACTTCTTTTGTTAAATTCAAATCTCTAGTACGATCGTCCAGTTCACCTTACGAATATAGCTCGTGTTTAGTAGTACCTTCCACAGTCGCTTACGTATTGCTCTATCTCTCTGTTGAACTTGGAGCATTTTCTGATAATGTTGACACTGGAAGATCAGTATCATGCGGAATAGGTGTTATAACTGACGGAACGTCACAAAAAGTGACATTGTGGCTTTTTAGGTATACGCAACAAAAATAGCACTCTTTTGCTTCTCTCCAAATCATTGGTATGGCACAGCTTTCTTTTTTCCACGTTTTCACAATCGTAAAACCACAGTAAGTAGCCCACGTCTCTTCCACAAAGGGAGTTATGTTTTGTATTTGTTTTTCACTACGAAATTACCACGTCCGGAGTGCGATATGACGCCATATCGATCCACACAAAGAGATGTTCACGCAATGACTCTTGATCTACAATTGAATGCAGATTGCACCTGACGGGAATCTTTTGCAGATCTTGTTTGTGTACTCTCAAACAAGTCTCTGCCTGCACTTCACCCACGTGTAAGTATGCGTATGTTGAAACCATGTTAAGACTTGTTTGTGAGGAAGACCGTAAAATCTATTCATAATTTTAATGTCACTTTCCTGTAACCATTTTTTTTTAATTGCAAAAAGCTTTACGTGATACGAGAATATTGGCATAATTAGTAACAAGTAAACAGTTTACGAACATCAAGTTTTATGCAGACCAGTGTAATTAATTTCAGGCTCTATATGTATAGGATGGGGTTCCATTTGTTAGGTACACTTGCGGATAGAAAATTTAGGAGACCCCCTCATTCCATTGCCGTAAGACTTGTCCGAAATGTTTTTCCGCAACTGTACCTTACTTGTTTTTTTCCATTTTCCCATCTTTGGCCATTGCATATTCGAGGTTATATCAGCAAGCAAAATATAAGAATTCGGAGTTCAAAAAATCCACCTGAGTTTAAGAAATTACAATTATATACACAAAAGATTAACTTTTTTCCTGAAAGTTTGTGGTAGAAGAATTGGACGATTTTCTCCGCAGAAAGGAACCAACTCACGTTATGGTCAAATTGAGAAAACAGTGATCTAAGTTTTGAACAATTCTAAAATTCCTAAACAATTTGAGACCTATTGTATACTTGTGTAGTTTTAAACACTGACTTTAAGTGTCCCTACCGAGTATTTTCTTATACCCTGCCATTGATATGACATTATGCAGAAAGGAACCAATCCATATGGTTTTGTTCTACAGATCTATTTATTTACCACTATTGAATGTAGGTTAGTTCAGCGGCCAATAGATGTTATTACCGTTATTTTGGGGTTTCAATCTATTCTGCAGTAGAATTTTAAATGCTTAACACATTCATAGCCCGAAGAACTCAGATTTTGTCAATTTGCGGATTGGTTCCTTTCTGCAGAAAGGCGACCAATTGTGAATCAAATCTTCTGACATAACAGAATCATAGCAATAGATATCGTAGCTTTAGCTGTATTTATCATTATCAATCAACTTCATGACGAGGAACTATGAAAAAGGCATCAACAAAGAGCCACAAAAAAAGCAGCAGCAGTTGCTTTTCCTCGTGAAATGACAGATGACAGAATACTTCAATTTCTTAACTTACATAACTATTCTCGATTTTGAAAAACATTGTTATGGTTCTCCTAAAAGCTTTTAGGAATTCCACAAACACTTTAGAAGCAATTAATCACGTCAGTGGAGAGTAGAATGATCTTACATGTTACATTTACATTTTTTAGGGAACACAGTTTTTAATTCCCTTTCAGTATTTTATAACTTCTGTCCTCAATTTAAATCAGGATGTTTCGAATAGAAACAGACTAAAACGAAAGGGTATTGTTTTCATTTGGTTAAAGACAAACAGAGGAATATTATCGAATGAAACCCTTGGAATCTGTACACAGACAACTTAGAGGTGTGCAAAGTAAAACGCTGGTACTGCTTTCCTGTTACTTTTTCAACTCGGTAGGAGTTCGAATGTAATCTCAGACGTGGGTAACTTGCTGAAGCACGGCAGTTTCAGGAGAACTTTGCGATTAATGGTAAGACGCAGTTGACATTTCTTAATCTATAACAATAGGTCGTTCAGTTCAATCAGTTACATGATTGATTATTTGAAAATGATGATTCGTAAGATAGCTGCCGTTCACAGTGATGAACATTGGCTAAAACGCGTTGAAGAGAAGCGAAGTCTCATGAAGGCAACTTCCTAGAACGGGGAACCTAGTTTAAGAACATTTTTAGCATCCCCTTAAATCTACTGATCATCGATGCTATTGGGTGTGTTTTATTGCAAATGTCCTACTCGATCTAGAACAAGTAGAATCGTTTAACCAATAAAACGTTTTGCTGGATAAGAGTGGATATGACAAGACAAGTTGGCGCTGAAATTAAATTTTGCAAAAGGACAGAAAAAAAATACCCCTGCCCGTGACAACCTTTAACAAATTTCTTGTGACGATAAGTACTAGCAGATATATCCTGGATGATGGGGAGGAGCTGGTACCAATTGATGACAATATTAAGAAACACTTTTCATTTCACCGGTATTTGTCACTTTTATGACTGAACCTAACCAAATATTTTTTGACTCTACTTTTCACTCCACCATTAGAGAAGGAGTGGAAATTTGGAGTGAAGGGTGCAGAATGTCCCAATAAAACGCATAGAATGATCATTCCGGAATCAGAATGGTGCCAATAAAACGCGCCCATTGATCATAAATATGAATCCAGTGAGATGACATTGACGAGACATAATTTGGGACATTATTACATATAAATTGTTTAAGAACTACTGCGGAAATTTAAATTGAATGAGATTGAATACTGGGTGAAAATGAAAGACTCATCGTTTAGGCTGGATGTGTGATAAATATAAAGTTACAAATACAAATTTATTTTACCCTCCTTCTAATTAATTACGGTGGCAAACCAGGTACCATCAAACTAACATTAAAACGGAATTCATTACTATTCTGCAGTTAAGGCAATAATACTTAAATTACTGTTAAACTTATATTAATAAAAAAATAATAATCGGGTTTTAAAATTATGGAAATCCTTTAACACTTTACTTACATAAATGACTCCAATTTATTTTGAGATATTTATAAATCTAATAAAATTTATCACGGATCGTAAGTTATTGTTATGTTTGAAATAAAAATTCATAATCACAGTTAAACGTAAAACCATCTGAACAGAAGAAGAAAAAGTAGCTAATTCTGTAGCATCCGTACAGTACCGGTTTTAAAAAGCGGTTTTATAGCCACCCGTTGTGAATTTGACAAATATCCTACTTATTTCCAAACATAAAAACTCACTGGTCTAGTCTAGAAGGAAATGAGAAAACGATCTTGCGCATATAGCTCAGCTTGAAGTCCCATTTTTTCTTCGGTGCCTTAATACCAACGTCGTGACAGAAGTATTTGCGGTGTAATGCATAAGTTGTTGTGGGTGATGAAGATAACTTTGATTTATATTGATGTAGTAATTTTGCAATTCACTTGCATATTATTTTGTAACACTTACAGTAATGATTTGTAAAAAGCTGTTTTCGATAAGCTCATAAAATCTATGGGACGTAAAATTACAACAAAGAAATTTATAAAGTGAAATCATATAACTCAGACGATTCTTTTTTAATTACAGCTTCACGTAGCAAACGAACAATTATAACAAAAAATAAATAAATATACCGGAACAGATATTTGTATGACAACTACAAAAATATGTACTTTTTATATGAAAAAGGTCGAAGGCTGTGATGAACAACATTTTAAATGGTTTTTACTATAGGTACTATTACAGTTTGAGGCATAAAGTAGAAAAATAATTATACTTTTGAAACCTATACATTTCTGTAAAGTTTTTCTCATGGTAGAAATTACGTATGATAAAAACGTTAGCGTACAAAAAAAAATTAGGATCTTCCGAAACTAATACGTTAGATAAAGTGAACGTCAAGGAAACTCGATACTGCACAGGATAAAAATGTGTATAAAACTAAATGTTTATGACACACGTTTATTGCCAGTGATGACTTTATTTTTATGACATTTTAAGAGTATTTATATATTATTCCGAGGCAATAAAACGAATAGTTAATGCTCAAGCCGTGATATTTTATACTTTTTAAACAGTCAGTTCACCAATATTCGCCTTTCTATAAGTCTCATTTACGATCCAAAGCCGAATAAATGAAGACATATCTGTAAAACGGATTTAAAAATTTGAACGTATAAAAAACTAGAGTGACACATAAGTGATATTAGCGACCACATGCACTTTGTTAATACGTAGGTTGTTCTTGGGTCAATAAAATTGGAACACATTGTGATTCACAATGTGGGATTGTGTGGTTAAGTTACTTAAAATTACTTTTATTTTGATACTCATATTTTTGTCGTAGTCATGATTAATATTTTTCTATGTTTAAATTATATTCACACTTTTCATGCATCACTCTTTTTGATTAGTTGAGTTCTCTGAAGCCTTCGCATTCCTCTTTATGGGAAGGGCTTTCTATACAGAATTATTCCCTCCAGTGTTTCCGGTCTTCTCTTTTATTTTTTCATTTCTATTCTTCTTCTGTTTCATCGATTCATCTCATTCACGGTATTCTCCTTCTTCTTCTCCCTGGACACCATTCGATTATTTTTTTTTTACCATTTTGTTCTTCCTACTTTTAAGTATTAATAATCTTCCTACTATTTCTTTGACAATACCTAATTCTCTGTCGTTTTCATCGATTTTCTTTAATCCAGATTGTTTTTAATGTTTAGTTTTTTACAAAAACCAATGCAATCATTGCTTCTTGCGTTAATGTAATAGTTTGTGTCTCATAGATCTAGAAAACTCTTAATTCTGTTTTAAGCATTTTTATTTTGTGTTCTTTGATAATCAGTTGCATTTGTTTAAAGTTAGTAAACTCTAGAACCTTTTTTTTTTCAAATAAACATTTGGTCATGCCATCTCGTGGACTCTATCCAACGCACCATCGAATTTAAACGAGTTTGGATTTACCTTGAAATAAATTCTCATATTTCTTCTATTGTATGCCATAATTAATCTATTGTTGTTAGCCTATCATATTCAAACATGCTCTGTAGGAACCATATCTGGCAAACAATAAATTCCCAAATTTCGACAATAAATTCCCAAATTTCTTCTACTTTATGCCATAATTCATCTGTTGTTGCTGGTGGAGGTGCTTATCTGTCTTATCATATCCAAACGTGTTCCATAGGAGACATATCTGCAAAAGCATAGCCCATGCAAAGACCCACATCTCCTATTTATTAAAGAACATTACCCAATCTGGGTGGATGATCCTGCTGGAACAGGACCTCAGAATTTCTCTGCGGAAACCCTTTCTGCGAAATTCTGTCTGTATCACTTCTTTCCAGATCTTACTGGGCGGTGAGGAATTCCATAATTCATTTACTTTGCTGCTGGAGGTGTCTATTTGGTCTATTATATTCAGACATGATCTGCAGGAAACAGGTTTGAAAAGAGTTATATCTCCTACTCACTGAAGATCAATAAAGAACAATAAATGCCCAAATTGCTTGTATTTTATACCATAATTCGTCTATTGTTGCTGCTGAAGGTATTTATCTGGCCTATTATATCCAGACATGCTCTATTAGAGATATGTCTGCCATGCAAAGAGCCATGTCTCCTATTAATTGAAAAACATTGTCTAATCTGGGTGCATGATCCTGCTGGAATAGGGCCTCTCTGCGGAAACCTTTTCTGCGGATTTCTGTCTGTATCACTTCTTTCCAGATGCCGCTGGACGGTGAAGAATTCTGCAATTCATCTACTTTTGGTACTGGAGGTGTCTATTTGGTCTATTACATCCAAACACGCTCTATGGGATACACATTTGCCAAAGGCAATGCAAATCTTCTATTCATTTAAGAACATTGTACAATCCGGCTGCATTATCCTGCAGGAAGAGGGCCTTAGGATTTCTCTGCAGAAATTTTTTCTGTATGTACTACTTCTTTCCAGATGTCGCTGGACGCTGAGGAATTTCATCATTCATCTATTGTTGCTGGTGGAGATATTTAATATGCTCTATAGGAAACGTGTCTGCCAAACGCATAGGCTATGGAAAGAACCTTATCTCCTATTTATTGAACAACATTGTCTAAACTGGGTGCGTTGCCCTACTGGAACATGGCCTCAGGACTTCTCTACAGAAAAAAATTCTGCAGATTTCTGTCTGTACCACTTCTCTCCAGATGTCGTTGGGCGATGAGGACTTCCATGATTCATCAATTATTGCCGGTGGAAGTGTCTGTTTGGCCTATCACATTCAAACATGCTCTCTAAGAAACATGTCTGTAAATCGCATAAGCTTGGTGTTAGGGTTCTGACCCAGGAAAGAGATTCAACCAAACCTCGTTTAATATGTGTTTTATTTCAGGAACATTTATAAAACATGGAATACTTTTTTTAATGACACATTGACAACATATCTTATTTATATGTCGTTGCCATGACATGCCCCAACACTTGGAAAGAGCCCATATCTCCAATTCATTGAACAACAATAAAGACCTATACATTTCTAAATTTCTTCTCTTTTATGCCATAATTCATCTGTTGTTGGTGGAAGTGTTTATCTGGCCTATTATTTCCAAAAATGTTCTATAGGAGATATATCTACTAAACGCTTAGGCCATGGAAACAGCTCTTATTCATTGACGAACATTGTCCAATCTGGGTGCATTATCCTGTTGGAACATGGCCTCAGAATTTCTCTGCAGATTTCTGTCTGTATCACTTCTCCCAAATATAGGTGGGCGGTGAGGAATCCCTAAATCCATAGTAAGTGTGATTTTACATCTTATATTTAGGGCTTGGGACGGCTCTTGCAAGCCAATTTTTATAAATAATCGAAGAGAAGCAATCCCCATTGTGTGAGTTAATAACTGCCTGCGAAATGGCTCTGTAGGTTTCATCACTTTGCACATCTGAATGTATTGCACCATTCTAAAAGTTTTAGGTTGATTGCTTCTAGTTCTTCTTAGTGTTGCAATTATCATTAACAATACTTTCATTTGTTCGAAATTGTATTGACCGATATTGCAGTTTCCCTTTCCTTTATTTTTCTTCTGTATCTCATGTTTTTTTTTCTTAGAACTTTTTCATCCCCTTTTTTGCTTAAATAAATTTTCAAATTTCCTTTGCTCCATTATTTTTTTTTCTTTCTTTCTTAATTTCTGTAATCACGTTAATCTAGTTGTTATTTTTCTTTGTTTTTGTTTCTGATATGATGTTTTCTTTTATTTTTAATGTGAAATTATCAATTCCAGTTCCAAAATAGTTGATTTCAATTAAAATAATTTAATTATTCACTTACCCAACACAATAAAATAGTAAACAATTGAGGTACAATAATTAAAATATTTCATAGTTCTCCTTTCGCTAAATTAATCATCATATGCTTTCCCCTGAAATGATCTACTGTCGCCTAAAAACCTGCGAAATTTCTGGAAATTTGTAGGGCAGTTCTTCCTGTGTAATGTGGGTGGCATATACATCTGGGGTTATAATATTACAGAGTGATATCGAAGAATGTGGTAGACATTTGTTTATAATGAATTCAACAACATTAATCCTAAATCCTAGCTCTCGTCTTCACTTCTTTTGGCTTGTTTCAAATTGTTGAATGGCCAATTATAGTCGTAAATAAGTACTTGATAGTCTCATACTTTTTTTTAATTAAGTAAAAACAATTTTTTTTAATGTAATAAAAATTTCTCGTCATTACACAGTAAAATCCTACTACCTATAATGTGAATATATTGAAGTACAGACTTACAGTAAATGATTCAATTTTATGGTGCACTTTCTAATTAATTCAAATAAAATAAATCTAATGATGTTAAACGTCAAGTAATATAATAATGATTAACATACGGCGTTAAATTCTTACCAGTAAAAATTTCATTAAAATACTGGTAGTTATAAATTCTTTTATTACCTATGAAACGTGATACATGTTCTGACACCAAACACATAAAAACGGACACAGTGTACATAAATAAGACTTGTAATTATTTGATACTGTAATTTGTAATTAGCTAACGCTTAAAGTAAATACATAAAAAGCGATGTAGATTAACATTGCATAAAATTATCGCGTTAATTTACGTAACAGATTAGATTATATTACGTTTCAACATTGGGTTTTTAGCTACAGAAAACAGACGAACATTTTTCCAACATGTTATTGCCTCTCGACTTCGGGTAAATAAAATAAATTTCGGAACATTTCGTTAAATATTTGAATTTAAAAACTTGTCTCAAAGTAAAATTCGGAACTTTATGCGATTCAAATTTGTAATTCTATTTTTAAGACGTGCCTTTATTATAAACAATCACATGGACATTTTAGTTTAGTTTTGTATGTATGTAGTTAATTGATGGTTGTAATAAATTTATGTTAATTATGTGCCCGTTAGTTCGAATTAATTTATAATAATCATGAATTTTTTGGAACACTGTGTCGAAATCGTCCTATTTTTGGTTATGCAAATTGCAGTTTCCTAATATTTATTCCAGAATTCCAAGAATGCACACGCACTTCAATATTTTTATTCAAATAAACAAACTCTGTGTAATCATCGCTCATTAAAGCCAGATCTTTAAAGGATGTAATCAACGAGCTTTTTATAATAACAAACACAAAAAGGTTAAATTTATATTTTTTCCTGTTTATTATTTTTGATCATAAATATCTCGTTTTATTAATGTGGCTCAAGGCCTGCAAGCATCAACACGTAAGATAGTTTACACAGATAGGCAGTAGGTAGGTGTTAAATTGTTAATATGAACGGTAAGACGTACTCCTCAGGCTATGCACGTATTCTGGTGTGCTGTTATCTCGCTCAAATCAGTCCCTTGTATATATCGTACTTTGTATGTGTACGAGTTGGCCGCAATTAAGTGAGGGGGTTTTTGAGTTACTCCCGCTTATTAAAATAATTATGAATTTGTATATCGCGTCCATATTTCATTTTTATTCAACCAGAATATGAAATGAAAGTTCAAACTAAAGCAATTGAAATTACCCTATCATAAAACATCATACGTATTTTGTATCATGCGTTCATTTAATATTCCGGTAACATTGGCTATGGAAATATTTTGTTTTCGTAAAGGCATGTCGTAGCTTAAGCTCGCCGCGAACAGAATTGTCACTAGTGTTTTCGTCCTGTCAACTGTTGAGTGTTTTCGTGTTTGCTTGCGTTGTTGGTTTTATACAAGAATAAGTTATTTTCAGGACTCATTTACCTTACATTTATTGCATTACAAAATGGTGTTTATATTAGAGCAAAAAACATTTGCGATTGAAAGTTATTTTCGTAATAGTTCAAAAATCGAAGGGGCAAGGGTATACTGAGTATGAAACTGCTTGGAAGAGTTTAGAGTTGAATTTCCCGATGTTATTATTGACCACAAAACACCCGAAGACAGCCTGCACTGGTGTGTACAGTTGTTTCGTGAAACTGGAGGTCTTTTCCGAAGAAAAACGACTGGTCAACCACGAAAATGTACTGCCGAGGTTATCGAAACTGTAAGGCATAATGAAAAATGCTTCTCACACCTCTATCCGCCAATTATCACAACAGATTGAGCTTTCCGTGGGAACGTGCCACAAATTGTTACGTAAAGATGTTCAGCTCTATCCTTACCTTATCCTTCAGTGTTTTAAGAGAATTAATTTGCCATCATCATTTGACATAATATGACTATACCTACCTAAAACTACATATTTCATTTTTCTAAAAAAAAAAAAAAAAATTTTGGCAGGGATTCTGATTGATGAAACAAAACATAAATTCGAATGTATGGAAGGAACGCTTTATTTCTATACTTTTTTTTTCAATAAAAGAAGCCAACTTAACTAAAATTAGATTCCTTTACATAATATAATTCATGATTTGAGTTGAAAATTTCGTCCAAAGTTTGAAGCGACGTCAGTCAACCAAACTTCCCGTAAGAACCTTATCAAGTGGGTCTTATTCGTAAGTGCATTTAAGAAGCTACTTTGTGAAGTAACGCATTATGCCGGACGGTGTACAAATGTTGTAAAAGAAAACAAAACGTGTCCCCGTGAAAACTCGTCACTCATCCATCACTTATTATAATATCATCTTGCTCGCTCGCTTGCCTTGGCTGGCGAGAACTTGACTTTAGTTTGGGATGGAGAAATGAATTCGTGTGAGGGCACGCGGTAGAAAGATTATAGGTCCTTATGCCCAGGTGTTAACTCAGAAGACTACAGAGAACTAACTAATGGATTGCTTTACTAAACAAACATTGACCTTTCTGTATAAGAAATTCACTTCCACTATGTGTTAATAATACAGACATGTGTCATACCATGTATAGGAAAGAAATGTAAGTGGAATAGCAAAAAAAAATACATTACGAAGCTGTCAGACTAGATTTTTTATGTAATAAATCACATGTATCTATTATCTAGAAAAGCATTCGTTCATTGTTCAATACGCAGGTGTTATTGCAGAAATTGAAACCGACAAAAGAGATTCGGTACCTTAATCTTTACGAAAAGTATTGTATAATATTGAGGCGCAGTTTCTTCTTTCCATAGAAAGCATCCTAATTAAATATTTCTACTTAAATCAATTTTTGACAGTAGATGGCATCATTAGTTCATTTTTTTCCCTAAACATTATATTTGATTAAAATTATATTGAATTGGTGACTCTTTCATATCTTGTACGTACACTCTGTATATAAGCCCAATATATACAGTTAGTTAATTAGTATTTTTAAAGAATAATTTCAATTCAGAGAAAAATGCCGAGTACGTACATACACGTACAGTTATCCTTTCTTACGAATATACCAAATGACCGCGCCGCAATAAGTCATCGTACAAAGTAATGTTAATTAAAATTCGCCTCGCGTTATTCAAATAAATAAATAATCGTAAACGTACGAAGATATAATAAAATGAGAATGAGACCGCAGCGGCCGCCGAGAAGCATAAATAAATAACTAGGTCTTTTAAAGTCCCTAGGGTCACTGTATTTTAAGATAATTAGCATCCCGTAAAATTAATTTTACGGCTATAAACAAACTGATTTCCACGGACGTAGGTACGTACGAAGAAGTACTTCTCGGTACACTTAAGTTTTACAGCGCCTCTAAATCTGCATGCGAGTTTTCTAATATCCTAGCTTCGATGTGAAGGCGCATGCAGCAGAAATTTATACCGGCGGATCAAGAAACTCGAATACGTTATTGTGGCTTTAGGCAAAAATAATTTCATATTTTCATGGATCGCTTGCCGTGTCTTACTTTTATCATGTAATCGTGACCGAACAAAATAGATATTTTTCTTAGTCCGCTTTGCGTTATAAAAACGAATGCAAAACGAACAGAGAAAACGAGCATTCCAGGAAGTAAATGTTCAGGCGTTCTAAAAGAATTCTTTATTTGTTTAATATTATTTACTAAAAAGAAAACTAATTAAACAGAAAGAGTAATATTTTCTTGTTACTGTAAACTTGGCTTGTAAATCGGATGTAAGGAAAAATGTCTGTATAAAAATTAAGTACATTCTGTAATTGCCTTATTACTGTAATAAGCCAGTTTTCTCTTTCTTTTTAATGATCATTTGGTTTGTAGATATTAAATGAATATACATACATAATATTATAATAATTTAAGTAAAAAAAAAACCGAATGTTGTGTTTGTTTCATTTGCTTTCACTTATGTAAGTTGTTAGGCAAAAACTGTTACAAAATAAAACAATGAAAAGTCTTGTTTAGCGATGTGTTTTTATTATTATTATTTCTTTTAATTTTGATTACACCACTGAAAACTGTCAGCTTGCATCTCTATTCTTATTTTTTGTCTCACTGTTATTTTTTTCTACTTCTTTGATGTTATGCCTTGTTCCAATCTATGTTGTATACAATTAAACTTTAAACTTCTCACTTACTGGTTGTTGTTCTTCACAAATTCGTTCAATTCTTGTTTTTGATTTCTTGGTATCCTTCATATTCTTTGCTGCCTTGTACAATTGTAATTATTTATAATGTAAACCATTTTTAAAAAAGTGGTAATTGGAGCAGATTACATTATGAGTTCACTTCTAAGTAGTGATGTAAAATGACGGTCATTTAAAATCGTGACGTCATTTTGGTCATTTAAGTATAAATGACGGTCATTTTGGGGTCTTCATGAACCGTTTAATTCTAGACTGGCACACATTTTATGTATACGCATATTAAATTATATAGATTCATATTTTTTGCAATTATTAAGTAAATGATTTGTCATTCTTGTTGCATGTAATGCGTACGTTTTTTACAAAATTTACATTCATATGTATTTTAAGTGAGGTATCAATGTTTTGAATAAAATACTCAAATATTACCATCAGTGATCGCATCTTGCACCTTAGAACTTCAAACTGCAACTAACAATAAGTAACACCCCTCCTTTAGGCTGCGCTCACACTGATGAAGCAAAACGTTTTCAAACAAAAAACACGCTAAACCAGTAACTGTTTTAGCGTGGTTTAAACTTTGCAGTAACTTTTTTAAACTGTGTTTTGTTTTGATATATCAGTGTGTGCCTGATTCTATTTAAAGCATGGAAAAAAGACGCTTTTTAACAAAATTAGTCAAAAATGTTTTGTGTGAAAACGTTTTTGCTTCATCAGTGTGAGCGCTGCCTTATGCGTTTATGCTTAGGCAATTCCAACAACAGCATGCGCGCACATGCTTGTTTGCACATGTCTGTGACGGTCATTTATTTAAATGACAGTCATCTATTAAAATGACAGTCATCTATTAAAATGACAGTCATTTATTAAAATGACGGTCAGGTATAACTCACAGCGTCATTTTTAAAATTACCAATCATTGTGACGTGACCGTCATTTTTATTTTATTTTATTGTCATGAACGACGTCATTTAACGAACTTACATCACTACTTCTAATGTTAATTGTTAATGTACCGCGTGTTTTTTTAAATTTTTTATCAATTCTTGCCATGGAATTTGGACCGCATGTCGTAGCTTTACTGTAAAACAGCATAAAGGAGTGCAATGCCAATGACGTACTTTTTACTTAAGCTAAGACATGCCGTCCGGATTTCATGGCAAGAGTTGATAAAAGATTTAAAAAATCACTCGGATTTTTCCTGGTGCTTTCTTCCTCGTCTCTATTTTATTGTATGCATATGTCGTTTATACTTTTTCATCATCTATGTATTCGTTTTGTGCTTCAGGAATATTTACTTTCGTTTTGCCATGATAGTTCTTTGATGTACTCGGAAGTCAGAGAGTTTCTCTCCTATTTGCTGAGATTTTCATTTTGAAGAGATTGATCCAAAGCGATTCTGACTAGACCTGGGTCAGTGTTCATATTAGAAAACTTTATACTTGTCAGGATTTTTGTAAATATGTGTTATAAAACTGTTTTCCTTAAGACTAATTTTTAAATTGTAAAGGGTTCTCCATTAATTAACTAATTTGACTAATATTTTCCCTTTTTTATTAGACTTCTAGTGGCCTAAGCAAACTTGTTTGCATAGGCCACTTGTTTGCATAGATTATTCTATAAATTAGGAAAACTCACTTTTTCAACACTATTTTTTCCTGTACCTACTAAATGGGAAAAAGTAAACGGATATGTCTATACATGTTTAGAAAGTTGCTATAATCCAGTTTCTTTTTCTGAGTACCTGTGAGATGTCTCTGATATTGGTATCTATTACCTGAACGTTAGGAAATTTCAAAAATTTCTATTTTACATAAAGGCCCAGTTTTACAATGCCAGTTTAAATTTAAACTGCAGCTTAAACCCATAGCAACGATTATTTCAACATCGCTGTTGTACAATGGCAGTTTAAATTTAAGCTAAAGCTTAAACCCATGACAAGGATTGTTTCAACAATTGTTGTTAAGGGTTTAAGCTTTGGCTTAAAGTTAAGCTGGAATTGTACAACTGGGCCTTAGTGAGAAAAGCAGGCTTCAAACAGAAACCCTAGAATTTTGATACTAGCACGTGTTATAGAAGAAAAAAACTATAGAATACCTAAAACGTCAAAACGAAGGATATCTGGCAAAAAAGTCGGAAGATTTTGACGATGGATAGTGTAAATAATGTGTTTGACTAAGGCTCCACATGGTTCCTTTCTTTTCATGAAAGTAGTATTAATTTTTGCTCTGCAAAAAATGTCGCACTGGTGAACTAGGTATTATCCATTCACATCCTTTTTGCATGCAAGTAGGCCATAACATTTTTGTTAGCATTTGGTAGTGCTACTGAAAAATATGGACGTCAGAAACACTAACACAGTCATTAGTACAAAATAGGAAGTTTTGTTATTCTTTATTGATATAATGGTAATCCAATTTCTTTTACATTGCAAAAATTAAAGAACATGTAACATTAATATTTTTTAACTCGGACCAAACTTCGGCCGCACGCGATTGTTCTTCTATTTTATTCTCTTATGGCCAACTCCGTTACTTTTTATTTACACATTTGCTGCGCAATTCTCAACAAATTTCATAATTTTTGACATGTCAGATTCTGACTACTATCAAAGAAAAGAAAACATGGCTTACTAGAGTGCAAAAAGGTCCTGAATGGATAATATATGTATTATCAATATTATGTTGAAAGCTGATGACGTAGAAGATACCGAATCTGTTTTGGTCAAAACTTTACGCGACACAAAAACAAAGAAATAACATGTCTTTAGAGTTATTTCAGAACAGAACAGAAGTCAATGAAATTGCATTGTATCGAAAATATTTAGGCTTAAGGTCAAAAAATGTTAACCATCATAGATTGTCAAATAAGTGCGCCGCAGCACAACTATTTGCCGATCTATAAATTGTGTCGTGAAAGCAAATAGCAACGATACTATTGCCCCATGAGCTAACACGCACGAGATGGCGGTCGGTGCAGACAAAGTGTGTCTTCGCAAACATGCAAAATTGTTGGTTGCAAGTCGGCAGGATCGGCAGGAGCATATTCATAAGACACGCTTTGTCTGCATCGACCGCCATCTCGTGCGTGTTAGCTCATGGCGCAACACTATCGTTGCTATTTGCTTTCACGACACAATTTATAGGTCGGCAAATAGTTGTGCTACGGCGCACTTATTTGACATGTTTGCTTTTACGCGCTATCTTGTTGGTTGTCGGGGTTGCAATGGAGTTCTCGAGTTACTGTTCTGCTGATGAGGCCCCAATTAGGGCCGAAATAGCTATACAGAATATGCTCGGGGGCCCCATTGCGATCCTATTTTGTCATCATAAATTATTTGTTTATTACAGAAAAGGCAAATGCACTGTACAGCCAGTTGGCATTAACACTTTCTAAAGCAAAATTGCAGAGTATTTAGAACTTTCAAATACCAGTAGTTATACCGGACATTGTGTCCGAAAGACTCCTGCGATATTATTTGCCGACCGTGGGGCTGGTATTCAAATTTTGAAAAGGCATGGAGAATGGCGCTCAACCATAGTCGCCGAAGAATATATTGGCCAACAGAATAACATTTAATAATTTAAATAATTATACATTTAATACATATTTATACTATTAAATAAGTGAAGAATGTTGCTCAGTAAAAATGTATTACCTTTCTTTACTGTTTTTTTTTAATCGGAAAAAGATGTTCTTTTCCATTAAGTAGGTATGTACACGGAAAAATATTTTTATTTCAAAATTGTTGGTTGCAAGTCGACAGGATTGCAATGGGGCCCCCGAGCCCCTATATTCTGTATAGCTATTTCGGCCCTATTTGGGGTCTCATCAGCAGAACACTAGCCCGAAAACCCCATTGCAACCCCGACGACCAAGAAAGTATTATAATATAATATCTTGCTATAATATCGGGGGCCCATTGCAATCCTGCCGACTTGCAACCAACAATTTTGCAGTTTGCGTTGACACGCATTGTCCGCTCTGGCCGCCATCTCGTGCATGATAGCTTATGGGGCAGCAGTATAGTTGCTATTTGGTATTCACGACACGAATTATAGGTCAGAAATTACCCGTGCTGCGGCGCGGTTAAATGACATTGTTCTTATTTATTCGATAATTTAATTTAATTTTCTTTTTACATCTATCTTTAAGTTGATTCAATTTTGCTGAAAGATTATCGTGATAAGAATTAAAATCGAAGTAAAGCCTGGTCTATACGTAACGTTTTGTCGTCAGTCTTGCATGATCTGGAAAGACTGACCAACAAGGCTGACACAAATCGTGCGGCTACACTGTTCAAACTTTCCGTCAAACTTTCCCTCAAACTTTCGCTCAGTCGTTCCGAAATCGACATGGATGAAGAACTATTAGTGACGATAATTGCATCTGAGAGCAGAGTGGCAGGTGAGCGAAGTTTGACCGATTAGACTGACGCACATCTACATGCACCGACTTGTCTGTCGTCTTGCTTGTACACAAAGCTCCAGCCCATCAGTCTTTTGCGAGTTTGTCAAATCTCATTCAGTTCATGCAAAACGTCCAACTTGCCGTCTACACGCAACGATATGTTTGACAAATCTGGCATGATCATGCAAGACTGGCGACAAAACGTTACGTATAGACCAGGCTTACGCGATGCAAATTTGAGGGGGTCAGAAGCCAAGGGGTCCAAGTACTAAAATGCAAGTTTGGAGATATTTTAATCTAAACATTTTTTATTCCATAAGAAATCTAGATCCTTAAAATGCTGAATTTTCTTTTGTGAGATTATTAGAAATTATTTCAGATAAAAAATGTCAACATTTTAAGGATCTACATATAGATTGCTAGATAATAAAGATAACAATACTTAAAATAAATCTACCTTGCACACATCCTTAAAATGCTGATTTTTTTAATGAGATTATTAGAAATAATCTGAGATAAAAAATGTCAACATTTTAAGGATCTACATAGATTCCTAGATAATAAACATAACAACACCTAACAAATAACACTATCTTGCACACATTTAATATTGATTAAACAGAATAATTAGAAAATATTTAGTGAACAAATAAAATTGACAATGCAGTGGTTGCTTGGTTACAAAGTGTACTTGGACCCCTTTGGCTCGAAACAAATAATAAAATATTATAAGCGTTTAAATTTCTCTTCGATAAGTGGCAGCACTAGAGGGTATTTTACACTTGATTTTCTTTATCACCAAGTAGATTTAGATATCTAGTTTCAATTTCTGCACTAAACGCAATATTGGGAAAAAATCGACTTGGACCCCTTGGCTTCTGACCCCCTCAATTAATTTAGTATGAAATAAACTGTTCTTAAGGCCATTTTACATTACACAATTTATTGTACAAGAAAATGTACAATTTTTGAAACAATCTAAATTGGATAGCATCTTCAGTAGTCTCCAAATTTCTTGCTTGATTTTCGCACTCTAATTGTTGCACAAGAAATGGTGAGTGATTCTGCGCAGTTAATTATCATTTGACAGATGTTTGGTTTCAATCCACATGTCTTTTATTGTAAAATAGATGTAGAAGCCGGAATCACCATTATTTCTTGTGTTTAGTAAAAAAGTTGTTGCAAAGAGGACGCAAACAGTAGAAATGAGCAGAGAGTCTAGAAAAAATAGCAAGCAACAAATTACAAACTGAGACGAAATTGTATGAAAAACAGAATAGATTCACACAACTTTTAAAGCAAGCAATATTTCACGCAATTTGCTGTTTGAAACTATACAATTTAGATTGTTTCAAAAATTGTAGAATTTCTTGTACGCATAAATTGTGTAATGTAAAACGGTCCTCATCAGTTGCAGTTTATTTAGAGGTAACCGTTCAGCTTTGAGTAGAACAATCGCAATGGTGCGAAGTCTGGTACAACAATGTGCAAAAACATAAATAAATATTATGAGGACTATTTTATTATTAAAACCAGGAAGTTAACATACATTGGTTGAAAGGAAAAGGAAAATTTTGATTCAAATTAATTTGTTATTAAATTTGTTTTAACTGTTTGTCGGTCGATAGATTGCTTATGTTTATTATCATTAGCATACACTTATTTTACTCTCAAGAAAAAAAGAAAATTATTGTTTTTGAGATAATATTAACTTTTCTCATTTCAGATTAATGTATACCTTCCGGCTTCTAGAACAAAAGTCACCAAATCTCTTGTTTCTACGAAAATGTTCAGCCTAAAATATTAAAATTTATTTAATATTATAAAATTTATATCGGGTAAAATTCTGTTTAAAGTTATACTTACTACTTGACGTTTCGCGAATTTGATTATTGCTTTATCAAAAGTGCATGAATGAATTCACTTTTGACATAGCGAACAATCAAATTCCCGAAAAACATCAAGTAAGTATGTGAAATAATTGCGCCGCAGCACAACTATTTTCCGACTTATAATTCGTGTCGTGAAAGCAAATAGCAACAATACCGCTGCCTCATAAGCTAACACGCACGAGATGGCAGTCGAAGCGGACAAAACGTGTCATCGCAAACATGTAAATGTTGGTTGCCAGTCGTCAGGATCGCAATGGGGCCCCCGAGCATATTCTGTATAGCTATTTCGGCCCTAATTGGGGCCTCATCAGCAGAACAGTAGCTCGAGAACTCCACTGCAACCCCGACGACCAACAAGATATACGCACGCTTAGCGCGTGAAAGCAAACATGTGAAATAATTGCGCCGCAGTACAACTATTTTCCGACTTATAATCCGTGTCGCGAAATCAAATAGCAACAATAACGCTGCCTCATAAGCTAACATGCACGAGATGGCAGTCGAAGCGGACAAAACATGTCATCGCAGTGGAGTTCTCGAGCTACTGTTCTGCTGATGAGGCCCCAATTAGGGCCGAAATAGTTATACAGAATATGCTCGGGGGCCCCATTGCGATCCTGACGACTCGCAACCAACATTTACATCAAGTAAGTACTTTTAAGGACGGTACTTTCATCGCCGATTAACTTTAATCTTTGGTTTATTCCCATAGAAATAATTTTCTTTACAATTGTAGGCATGGGAATAAACCAAAGGCTAAAGTTAAACATTGATGGAAGTACCGGGCACTAAATATACTTTTACTGGATATAAATTTGTTTTCTTTTTCATATTATGATATCACGAGTAAGAACTGTACCAAACTTAAAATTTATTTATAATTCTTTTAACTTTTTTAATTTTTTGGACACCACTTCCATGATTATCCATAATTAAGTGTATTTTATAAATTAGATAGAGGTACTTTCTAATTGCGTTTGTTTCTTATTTAGCTACCGGTTTCGATTTTTTGCGATCTTCATCAGGCTACTGTCATCCATGTTTGGTAATTAAATATCAACTTTCAATTATTAGTGAGGAGGAGAAACTTCAATGATTGCGTGATTGATTGTGGAATCAATTACGATAGTGTACTAAAAAAAAAACCATATTCAGTTTTAAGAAATTGTGAGTCGATTACATATTACATAAAATCATGCAATCTATAGTTATCAGTAAGTAGCCTTTATTAATATTAATAAGTTGTCATAAATCAAAAATTATTTCTGCACGTGGTTTTTAAAATATTTGTGATTCTTTTAGAAAATATTTAATATGTAAACTTATTACTGTATAAAGGAGGAAGTAATAAATATTTAAAACTTATGAAAATTATTATTTAGTTTTTGTTGTCGAGGCTTTCTGCGTCTGTTTTTGCGGAACGCGAATTTTTGTAAGTTTTAAATTTGGGAGAGATTCATTTTGAATAAAAGCATTTGATCATCATTTATTAAAGAGATATGAAATCTGATACAAGTGTTCTTAAATATTTGCAATAGAGGAATTTGCCATTTTCAAAATCATAAATTTTCATCAGTTTTCTTTATATTGTATTAATGGTCAAAATTTAGATAAATTTGACTAACAATTTTTTACGATTTTCATCCTCTCCTAAAATATGTTCATGTGTTACGTTATGAACATTATATTTTCTTCTTGCTCATTAAGCTGTATAATAGTTGCTAAGCTTTCAGCGACGTTTTTGTGGAATGATTGAAGGATGATTCAGATAGAGTTTGTACATGACAAATTCGAATATTTTTGAAGCGTCAATTTATATGCCAAATATTATGTACCTAACGTACAGAATTAGTCACGAAAAACTTGTTAAAATTATTGTGTTTATCGGATGCGTAAACAAAAAACTGATTTTTCAAAGAAAATCATGTTTACGGATAAAGCCCATTTCCACCTTAATGGATCCGTAAACAAGTAAAATTGCCGCGTCGCACAGTTCTGCGTGGTTCGGCGCTTAATGGACAAAAATCGAAAAATCATATAAATCGTTGATGATATTTAGCCATACAGTATTTTTCGTAGACGCATGTTACTATAGAAACAATGGTTAGTAAACGTATAAGTCGCTTGAAATTTTTGTGAATTTATAATTTTTTTCTAAGTTCATTTCAATTTAATATACGATGACCCAATTGATTTTTTGATAGCATGATTAATAAAATATGTCAAAAAAAGGTAAGTAATATTCTTAATATTCAAATGTCATTTTCTCAATTTCAACGCAAAATATCCTGTAATGCTTTTAATTCTTCCTACATTCTAGTTTACTTCTGTAAGGTTTTTTTCTGCAATAAGTTGCAACTTTCTTTTCTGTTCCTTTTTTGTTCAAAATAATTTTTAATTTTTATTTTTGTCCAATTCTACAATAATTGTTTCCATATTTGTATACATTTGTAACCTTTGTTATCTGGCAATGTAATTATGTAAATTTAAGCGCTGATGTTTCCTGACGTAAAAGTAGTGTTCTTATCTGTTATAAACTAATTGCATTTTAAATGTTTTTAGTTGCTCATTTTAACGTGAGATCTCTATTGAATGAATATATTGAGACGGCACATCATCGCAGCAAATTATGACATAATCACTATCACTGAGACGTGGTTGACTCCAGTAGTTAGTTCTCAGGACCTTTACATTAACGGTTATCAGTTTATTCGTCGAGATAGAAGGCTGTAATATCATATTTAGCTATAACTTTTAATTCTGAACAACTTATTCTTATGACATTTTGCTGTATCTTGTAAAATAAGGGTACTTTACTCTTAAGCCGTCTTCATTTCTCGGTGTCCACGCTGTATACCGTTCAAGATAAATTTCATCTGACATTTTCCAATTTGACTTTAAGGGATGCAGAAGTGTTCTGCGTCAATAAATTTTTATAAAAACCGATAATAAAAAAAAATCCCATTTGTAGCACACTTTTTGAAAGACACTGTAGATACATATATTAGACACTGACTCAATGTATTCTCAACATCTGCAAACTTTGTTAGATACCTTAGGCTTGAAGCAAATCATTAATCAACCTACCAAAATAAGTACCAAAATGTCACTGTTAGATTTAATTATCGTTGGTCATGACGTTACAGTTTCTATGTGATGTACAAGGTATTTCAGATCACCTTCTCACATATGCTCGCTTATCTCTTGGCAATAATATTCAGAATTCAGTAACTCGTAATTATCGGAACTTTTATCATTTTGATTATAATGCCTTTTACCATGATTTGGTGTTTATTCCGTGGAATTTAATACTTTCACTGACATTGATAACATATCACAAACTCTTTTAAACGGACACTAAATGGCGCACAAACACTTAACGTTTCGCAGTCGTTCGACAGCTTCGTCAGAAGTGCAAAACGTTCGGTGTTTGTGCGCCATTTAGTGTCCGTTTAAAAGAGTTTGTGATACAATTTTTATCGGACAAGAACCAGCTTTAATTATTGATAACATAGTTAATTTTTTTAACGATAATTTAACAGCACTTTTTGATAAGCATGCACCTTATAAGACTAGTATCTTTAAAAAACCCAAAGCTCCATGGCTTACTGAGAATATTTTACACATGATGGAGATACGAGATGAAGCTCCTAAGAGAACTAAAAGCACGCGTCAAGATGGTCATATTGCATATTACAAAATGTTACGTAACTTCACTACCGCCTCTATACGTAGGGAAAAGCGAGCATATATCGAACACAATGCTAAGAATAACAATTCTCATACTCTGTGGCAGGATTTGAGAAATCTAAACATTTACCAAAAGAAAAAAAAATGTCTCTTCCTTCAAATATATCTGATGTGATTGCTATTAATGCTTCTTTTCTTACTCAGAACCTCCCATTATCTAACGATCTGCTTGCTTTCTACTCTAATAATATATCACCGAAAGTTCGGAACCTTTTATCTTTTTCTACCGTCACCGATAATGATATTTTGCATATTTTGAATTCTTTTAAAAGTAACTCTTGTGCGTGAGATAATATAAGTTTTAAAATGCTGTTCTTATGTTGTCCTTTTCTTCTCTCTGCACTAACATACATTATCAATTTTTCCATATCACATAGGCTGGGTTTCTCAGTCCTAGTTTAACTTTAAACTCCTGTTCATTTCCATAGGAACAATTGTTTTTATAATTGCTACCATGGGAATAAACAGGAGTTTAAAGTTAAACTGGAACTGAGAAACCCCGCCATAGTGTTTTTCCTGAAACCTGGAAAGAAGCTGTAGTTTTACCCCTTCCAAAAAATAGTAACCCTTGTTCTTTACAAGACCTAAGACCAATTAGTATTCTCCCACTTCTTTCTAAGGTTCTAGAGAAAGTCTTAGACGCCCAAGTTCGTAAGCATTTGTGCACTTTTAATTTGCTTTTAAGTACACAGTCAGGCTTTAGACCTGGATACAGTTGCTCTACGGTATTGTTAGCAGTTACGGATAAAATCTTCAGGTCTCTTGATAGTGGCAATGTCGCCGTGCTTGTCCTTCTGGATTTCTCTAAAGCTTTTGACCTGATTAATCATGAATTGCTTTTGGCTATTCTACATTATATGGGTTTCAATGAAAGCAGTGTCAAACTTTTCAGCAATTATCTTCAAAATAGAACTCAGAGGGTCAAGCTGGGCGACAATTGCTCTCAAATTATGCAGCTGAAGTCGGGGGTGCTGCAGGGGAGTATCATCGGTCTTTTGATATTTGCAATTTTCTCGACTTATTTATTTGAATCTATAAATTTTTTTAACTATTACTCGTATGCCGATGACACTCAGCTACTATGTTCTTTTCCGATGTCCAATTTGCAACAAGCAGTTGTAAAAATGAATTTAGATTTACAACAACTTCACAAGTCTATTACAAATCATGGTTTACGTCTTAATCCTTCAAAATCTTACTATATGGTTTTTTGTAAAGAAAAACACAGACCTTTTGTGTCCAGTCAAATCTCGCTATATATTAATAATACACCCTTAAGCTCAACTGACTGTGTAAAAAATCTTGGGCTGCTTATGGACAATAAGTTGCGTTTTAAGAGTCTCGTCTCCAATATTGTTGGAAAAGCATTCGGCAAATTAAAAGTTCTCTTTGGTTGCAAAGAAGTTTTAAATACAAACCTTCGCAAAACACTGTGTGAAGCCTTAGTTTTGTCCAACTTTAACTACTGTGATACGACAAAACTCGTATACAGAGAGTGCAGAATGCTTGTCTGAGGTTTATCTACGGTATCAGAAGAAGAAGAAGAGAACATATTTTGCACACACTTGAGTGGGCTAATTGGTTGAATATGCAACAAAGACGAAATTTTCACTGTGTAGTCTTTTATCATAAAATAATTTTGACTAAGACTCCGCAATATCTATATAATGAAATTTCACTTCGTACTGATGTTCATAACATCAATGTTAGGAGCAGAGGTCTTCTGACCCCACCTCTCCATCGTACTGCTGTATTCCAGCGATCTTTTTCTTTCAATATTGCAAAAATTTACAACTCTGTTCCTATAGAATTGAAAAATTTAACTTTGTCTAACTTCAGGAGAAGAGTACGTAACATGCCCCTGTGTGGTTTGCTGTGATGGAGGTGCTGTCTCATTGCTGCAATCGTCCCTATCTATTGCTTACACATATTTATATGTACCTGTGCGCCAATTTAATTCAATTTTTTAATTTTACTTTGGGGACCAGGAAGGATAGCAGTGCACCTTCACTTTGGTCACTGATCCTGGTTCCTTTGGCTAGTAAACTTTGGTTGTATGCTATATGTATATTTATGTTTACTCCTATCTTGAGTGGCTAATAAAAATTATTATTATTATTAAAATCCTAAATCCTATTATTAAATCCTAAATCCTATTATTAAAATCCTAAATTTTTGTCCTAATGTCCCACACTGTGCGTCGGGACAGAGATTTTTCGAAAAAGTAGGTCAACTTCAACAGTATTAAATTAATCAGAAAGTACAAAATATAACTAAAATCTCTCATCAAGTAATTATGGAAATAACTACAAACATATGCTTTTTTTATGATTTACAAACAGATAACGTTAAGTTTGTAAATATTTTCATAGTAAAATTTCTTAAGTCAAATTATTTTAATTGTGTATCTCTGAAACAAACAATGATATTTTCATCGTCTTCGTTAAAGCTTATTATTATATCTTATAGTGTCTCTCATATTCTTGAATATCTAACATTTTCTCTTCTAGGAATTGTTATTTTATGACCCATATAACCATCTGATTACGATGAAAACAATAAATTTGTATTTCAATTTGTTTCCATTTCATTTTTAAATTTACAGTTTTGCAGATATTTGCAATCAAACTGTCTGTTATAATTTCTTAACGTCCACAGTTTATTTATCTTGTCTCTATATGAAAAATACACAAATTTCACTTACTTTTTATTTATTCCACACAAATCTATCCGGCTACATTTCATTTAACCGCAAACATTTACGTTTACCAGGGAATTAATTTCATAGATTTAGAAACGTCACGCTAAATATAGGATCGTTCTTAGTAATTTAAACTTAGGCAGTTTTGACATTTTACCGTTTCCAAACAAATCCGGGTTTTAAATTACTTCTTGTACACAACCTTTACTTAGCGTTTACAGAATAATTTCTAGGACACGCAATTTTAAACATTTTTACATCTCTTTAATTAGAGTTGAATAAGAGTTCGCCGATTGTATACATTTTTACGGATGTAAATTTTCCAGAAACTATCAAAAAACAAATTACTGACATTTACTGTGTTTATGCACTTAGTCTGGTTTCATAGGATAATAATTATTTGGAGAAGCTACTGCTAACCTTTGGTTTGGGTTTTTTTAATAAAAATTTCGTTCCAAAATTAATTGGTTCTGAAGTTTATTTTTATTTAGTAAGAGGAAAATTTAGAATGCAACTCATCTATCATCAAATCACGCTGTAAAATCTGTTGAAATTATTTAACCTTTGACCAAGTGTTGAAAGGCAACCAAAAAGAAGCTCCCAAGAAAAAAGCCCAAATAGAAAATTGCTCTAGTAAATAACATTTTATGCTAATACATCTTGTTTATTATTACACATGTTTAATATACCCAGTTTGCTTTCCAGAATTGTACAAAAATAAATTTTATTAATAAGCTCACCATACACGCATCTGGTAAGAAAGAGGACTTTTAATTTTGTTAAACGCAAACCTGCAGGATATCCGTGAGGAGTTTATGCTAGGAAATTCAGTTTTAGATTTACGTAACCGGTGCACTCAATTGTTTCATTAGCGTAAACAATTTTTCAAGAATTATACTATACGTTGCATGCCTGCGCGTGTTGTGCGTACTTCCCATGTTTATTTTTATTTCATTTTGCTAAATATACTTGTTGGATCTGCACAGTATCTCTAATTTACTGTGTGTTGTGTAAAATCAGTTCACGGTAAACACACATTAAAAACAGGATTTCGCTTTTCCTTCCTTACGCTGTATATGACGTTATACGGTATTTTATTTAATTTTTTATTTTTTGAAATGCGTAATACTTGCGTCATCTGTCACTATGAGAATTGAATCTGGGGTTAGTAGAAAATGGGGGAACGTGGGGTAATGAAAAGGTAGTAATTCACAAAATTTATTTAATTTTAGCGTTTAAAAGATGTATGTATCAACAAAATGAAGCTGATGCTACCATTTATTTAAAAATATATTTTTTAACACTCTTCCTCATCTGTATTATACGTACAACGACAGAAATTGTAGCAGATATGTGCGAGTGTGTTTAATATAAAAAAACGTCGTTCTTAGTATAAGCAGACATTTCTTATTGGATTGTTGAGGTAGATGATAAATAATCAGCTACAAAATATCCTGCGGTAAATTGAATCTCCCATCCCAGACGTGCCTCGAATTCGTTCTTCCAATTTGATTCAGCAGAACTAAACTGCATGGGAATGCTTCATAGATGTAATTGAAATCGTACAGCGCATATCGAATATGAATTCGATCCTTTTTCAAAAACGTTGCAATTTTTATCCTTAGTGCCAATGGGTGTGGTAGTGTTGCATGATATCCTTCGTTAATCAAATTATTCAAATTAACTCTGATACAATATCTTTAAGTATATTGGCAATTTACTACATCTTTTTAACTCTGCATAGTATGACCTATCATATTATGTTTCCGTTTGACTTTGAAGTCAATAAAAGGAGTATTTAGAGAATTAAAACCATCACACCAAATTTTGTTCTGTGAATAGTTTTCAAAATGTTTTTTCTTTTGTTATAAATAAAATATAGAAATATTAATAACAGATATGAGCAGCAACAACAACCACACACAATTCTGCATATACCTAAGTAGACAGAGGTTGTCAAGTTATCGCGCACTATAAGCGTGCACTCGCGTTTTGTTTGCATTTTGTAGATGTCATGTAAACAATGTCATACGTGTTTTATTGCATTTTTATAAGATCGTGACTGAAATACCAGTGCATTGTGGCAGGTCAGGCTCGCATATAATGTTTACCAACGTTATTAATGTAAACCCACAATCACCATTACTGCACGATCTCGTTTCCATTGTGCATTTCTAAACACCGTGATGTACGAGTACGATGTGAAAATAATACTGCCGCATTGAATTTTATCGTGGTTTACGTGCTTTAAAATCGTCGTTAAATTTTTCACATCATTTGCATTGTATTGGATGGGAAGCGCAAAATAAGCACCGATTTGAATTTTGTTTAAAATATGTTTTTACGACGACGACGCAGAGGAATTACTTCAGAGAGAATTTTTGTATGCTATAAATCCAAAGGCAAAAAGGAATTTATAATAATATTAAATTAAACCGAAAATTTATTCAGCACAAATTTTCTTCTTCTTCTTATATCTTTCTGCCATTCAGGCATCCGGTTTAGAACCACCCTTCTCCATCCACTGTTAGTATTCTTTCGTGTTCCTAGAAAATAGTTTCATTTTGTTCAATGTCGTTCTGCGCTATTTTACTGGCATTGTCAATTGATTCATCCAAGTCTACCGATTTCAAATATGTACTTCTGATACACCATTCCTGGCGAAGATATATATGTACATACAAATTACAGTATATGTGCATACAAATTATATTTTCTAGTATTGAATGGTGATTCAATCTATGAGTCGATTCTGCTAATATCTGTAGCAACCGTAAGATCTGTAAGCCTGTAACTCAATTATTGAAAAGTGGAATTTTGAAGTTCTCAATATGATACGATTTCTAATAAGTCTCTAAGGTAACACCACAGAGACTTACGAGTAATCCTAGAGAACTAGGAGAAATCATATTTTCCACAGAACTTCAAAATTCCTTATTTTAATAATTGGTTTACAGGTTTACAGATCTTACGGTCGCTGCTCTTACGAGCAGAATCGATACATTAACTTGGTTTTAACTTGCTTTCCTTAAATATCACATCTCTGACTTCTATTTTATTGCTGAAACTGCTGCATCAAATTTAATTTTAAACGACGGTCAATTTCTTCTCAAAAATTAAGGCATTTCAATTTGTTTTTCTTTTCAACTAGTTTAAGTGAATTTTTATAAATCTAATATGACAATATTAAAGCTAAAGTCCACGTATTATCAAGGTTTCAATGTAACCAAATCACTTATTAGAAAATTATGGGTGAAATACTCAAAAATGAATTACTTTAGTCGCCACTAGACACATATTAAATAACATAAATTTTAATTCTTACTGTGCTTGTTAACTATAACTGTTCAAAATATTTAGAATACGCATAATAAAAAAAATTTAATATTCTTATTTGTAAACCTACTCATAACATTCTTTTAGGTGTTTTCACGACTTTAATTATAATAGATACTGTAATTTTTAAACTCATTCAGCTTTTACCGAGCGTAACATAAAATGTTTACATCAGCGTTGTATGTTCTCTGAGATGCTTTACTTACACGTAGTAAAATTTTTTAACTGTTTAAACGAACTTGCCACAAATTGTTTGCAGTTACTTGTTTTGAACAGAGCCTGTCTTCATTCACAATCAAAAAGTCGTGATGCAACATAACATTCTTGTTGGCCCAAATTAATTCTTTTTTTTTTAATTAATTTAATTCACACGTTGTAAACTTTTTGATAATAAACGAAATAGTGAGGTATTAATAACAAAATTCCTTGTGTTTCGTGAATGTGCAAACTTGGTATGATAAGAGAAAAATAAACCAATCATTATGAAAGTGAAGTTTCGAGATAGAATTGAAGAAAATCCAAAACGCAAGACAAAAGCTGAAGCAACAGAAACCTAAAAAGAGCAATTAAGATAAAAGTGAGATGAGAATGAAAGAAAATTATTGAAGTAAAAGAAGGGGGGAAAATGCAAAATAGCAAAAGGCGAAAAAAATGGAAAAAGATTTGCAACCTGCACGACTTTACTTGAAAAAACAGAAAGGCCTGGGATTAAGTAAACTTATTTAAACTACTTAACAGAAGGAAATTGTAAAATTAGTAATGGACCCTGTACCCTGCTGTATTACATACCTTAAGTGTAATTTAGATCTAATTTATTGATCAGAAAGAAACGAAATACCTACTTCTGTTTCAAATATACATATTACTTATACAGGGATTTTTTCTTTTTTGTATACATAGTACCCATGTATACTTTTATAAAAAACAGGTCAACGCATTTCTTTACTGTAATCGTGGCAGCCTAGAAACATCAGCATTGTGTCAACCTTGATTTTAAGTTTTATTTTTGGAAAAATCAAATTATTATTGACAAATTGACAGCAATCATTTTAAACCAATTTCTTGAATTTAATGTAGGTAAAAGTGATTTTCAAAATGTATAGCAAAGACGAGAAAATAGAAATATTAATGTGGTGCCAGAATGGGAATAGCTTAAGAACAGTTAGAGATTTATTTTCTACAAAATATCCAGAAAGGCCTATTCCTTGTATTAGAATTATTTAAACCATTATTAAGAAATTTAAATCAGAAGGTTGCATAATAAATTCCCATAAGAAGAGAACAAAATCCAAACATGTATTGACTGAAGATATGAAATTGAATATTTTATGCTTTGTCGAGGAGAAACCAATAACGTCATTACAAGAAGTGTCTAAAAGTTCCGTATCTAAAACCCTTAAAGAATTTAAATACAAAGCTTATAAATTTTCAAATCACCAACAGCTATCTAAAGAAAACAAAGCAAAGAGAACAGATTTTTGTGAAAATATGTTTAATTTGTTAAATGAACATGAAGAGATTTTAGAAAAGATTATTTTTACTGATGAAGCAACTTTTACATTAAATGAAGAAGTCAATTCTCAAAATTTTCGGTGTGTAACATAATTTCTCATTTATCCGTTTCATTCTGCCAATCTCCTTCATTTTTTTTGCTTAGATATTGGTCTCGTACAAACCAGCATGTTTAAAATTTAACTCCGGCAAAAGGTCAATGTATGGATAGGAATAGTTAATACTAGGCTTATCAGTCCATATTTTATCGATGGGAACCTTACTTGAAATAAATTTTTAGAGCTATTAAGAAACAGAATATTCCGGAAATTGAAAATTTGGCCATCGATGAGCCATGGTTTTAAATGGACGGGGCCCCTCCACATTCCACAAATGCTGTTAGAAACTTTCTAAACGTTAGATTTCCAGAATGATGGATAGGAAGGTACGGCCCCATACCCTGGGCACCGCGTTCTGTAGACTTATCGCCTAACGATTTCTTTCTCTGGGGCTATCTGAAGTCAAAAATTTACAACAATATTCAAATGCAAAATTTAAACGAATTAAAAGAAAGGATAAGTAGAAAATGCAATGAGTTGAACCCTGACTTTCTCAGAAATGCTGTGCGTGCTTTTCAAGATCGCTTAGCTTACTGTTTGCAAGTAGAAGGTGGACATTTTGAACATTTGTTATAACAAGTCCTATTCTAATTTGTATTTGTGTTAGAGTTAATAATATTTTATTAAAATCGTCATTCAAATAAGTTTGCATCTTATTCATCAAGATTTTTTAAAGTAGAATCTGATTGCGACTGCGAACTTAAGGAACTCAATTGCTTGACTGCTTCCTGCAACGCCAACTGGTTCCAAGATTTTTTAAGATAAAAATCTCTAGTTTGTGACAAGTAAAAAAGACTTTAATACCATCTAGTATCATCTACATCTACAAAGTATCTAGTATTTTGCTAATGTCTTAATCACCGAACCACAAACGGTTTCTCCAGTGCCGTATTTTTTGAATTCATCTAAATGACGTCTTTCTGACCTCAGAAAATCGCTTCTTGTTGCTGCAAGTCCTTCATTCCTTTTTTCCGCCTTTACTGTAGATATTGGTTTAAAGAAAAAGTTTTGATTCAAAAAATTAAAAATTAATAACTTGATTTCTCGCAGCTGACTATTCTTATTAAAAATTACACAACGCGTTGACTCCTTTTTTTTTAAGTATACGTAGGGGGTATGTATACAAAAAAGAAAAATCCCTGTATGTATGTGCTATACAGCAGACAACCAAAATGATATAGTATAAACACTTTAATAACACTTAAAATAACTGCATCGCCTTGCATAAATAAACATAATTGTAGAGTTCTCTGCATATATTTCGAATATCAAACATCGCGACAGATTATTTACAAGAATAAAGTTTAGCAGCTTTGCCAAATTTAATCCATATTTCTGCCTCGTAACTTTTATTGTTAATTTAATTAAAGAAGAAAATTTAAATTTTAAGTATCAAAATGCAGATACTTTGTTATCTTTAAAAATATATTTTGTATATTTGAAGTATAAAAGTAAACCTTTAAATAAACTTAACCTGGATATCCATATTATAAAATACAGAGTGGAAAGTTTAACTGGAATAAATTCTGTAACTTAGAAAATTACGATTTGTAAAAAAATTCTTGGAACAGGTCAATTTTTATTTTTAATAGCGCCTATTACAAAGGGACTTCTTTAACTTTTCAATTATGTATTTGGAGGGGTGAAACAACCCCTAACTATATTTTTTTTTGTAATGGAAGCGTATGTTGAGTATTTTTTTTTCTTGTTCAACTGGGAACACAGCTACGTTTTACTTCTTTATTTTTCTTTAACAGTAAAAGGGAAAAAATAAAGAAGGAATTTTTAACTAAAACCGTTTTTAATGCCAAAAATTCAGGAATTTCATTTTTTTATTACTTCAAGAAATAAGCATTCCATATGGTATCGTATTGTTGCGTTCAGCCAATATATGGCACTGCTAATGCGCTAACTTTTTAATTGTACGTAATTACCTCGAAGTTTTTCCCAATAGACTTTTTTATGGGGATATTTAAAAAGTAAAGTTTATGTGACTAAACCAAACAACATAGCAGAACTTCAGGAAAAAATTCGGCATGAAATTAGGAGAGTAACGCCGGAAATGTTACAAACTGTTAGGGATGGAATTTATAATCGATTAGGGTATTGCCAAGTGAGAGGTGGCGAGCATTTTGAACATCTCATGCATTAAAATTGTTTTGGTCAAAAATGTTTTCTTTATTTTTTCCTCTTTTACTGTTTAAGAAAAATTAAAAAATAAAAACGTAGCTATATTCCCAACTGAACAAGCTTTAAGAAAAAAATTACTCAACATACCCTTCCATTAAAAAAATAAAAGTTACCCTGTGTCTAACGTGGGCGATTCAAAGCGAACGCGAAGCGAAGCGATGCGGTTACGAGGTGATGCGAACATTTCAAACCAATGATTTCTTATAGGGATGTCTAACGTGAGCGATTTCAAGCGACGCGAAGCGAAAAGTAAAGCGAAGCGGTCAAATAATTTGTGATTTTCGCGCGAATTCGCCCGATTTCTCGTTGCACACTGGGACTGTTAATAGAAAGGTATGGTCAAAACTCAAAATATAAATTTTTATGGATAATTTTTACTATGAGAAACATTTTAGTTAACAAAATAATATTCTTTCTGGTTTCTAAATAATTAAATGTTGAATGAGTTATTACATTTCAGACGCATTTAAATAATAATATCAACTTTATTTTAAATGCAACTTTTTGTAATATCAAAATAAATAAAAATTCTTTATTAATACATAATGAAAGAAAAAGAAAGAAAATATACATCTTAATCCCCAAAATTTTTGAATCCTGAAAAGCCCTCTCACATTGCTAATTTCCTATTAATTGAGCAGTTAACAAACAAAAAGACTTAAGCAAAAATTGAAACTAAATAAACTATATGCTTAGAAGACACGGAATCTGAACTAACATGTTAGTTGATAGTCGAGTGGTTGAGGCTGCTGGCAACGGGCTTGACGCTTGGCCCAGCAACTATTAGGTGTGGGTTCGAATCCGCTCCTGGTGCATATGGGCTCTATAGAGAGACAGAGTACTTATGTGTCGGATTGTGTTTCGGATTCATACCGGCTCCTTCGAACTGGGTTTTCTGCGTTTCCCCAGTTTGTAAGGCGAATGCCGAAGGAGAAATTAACATCTCAGTCTATCGCAGCCGCCACCCCTCCCCGACAAGCTCTGAGCTTGGGGTAAAAGTGGGTGAAAGAAGAAAAAAATTACTTCCAAATAGAACCATTTAGCTTCAATTTTGGTAAGTTACTCAACATTTTTTAAAAATCAGTTAAGGATGATCTGAGCTAACAAAAATCGACTTTCCTCGTATACATGACTTACAATAAAAATGACGTACGACTTGACTACTCTCACCGCACCGCTTCGCTTCAAATTCGCGTACGTTAGACAAGCAGATCGCTTCGCGTCGCATCGCTTCGCTTCGCTCCAAATTCGCGTCGCTTTTAAATCGCCTACGTTAGACACGGCGTTAGGGGTTATTTCACCCCTCCAAATAATTGAAAAGTTAAAGAAATCCATTTGTAATATCCGCCATTTGAAATAAAAATTGACCTGTTCCAAGAATTTTGGTACAAATGATAATTTTCTAAGCTACAGAATTTATTCCAGTTAAACTTTCCACTCAGTATTTAAAGATAACAGAAATTTTATTTCCTTAAATTCTTTGAAATTCTAGTTTTAAAATTCTCACTTTTACTGTCAAATATAACCTGTTTAAAAAAAAATAAGATTTCAGATTTGAAAGAGACCGATTTACCTTGTCAAAAAATTGCATGGTTTTGCATCTTTGACTTTTTCGACGTACTCCATTTTTCTGCTTTCGACTGTACTCGTAATAAAAAATCGAAGGAAGAAAAGGCCGGAGCAAACAGAAGAAAAGCTCGACCAATAAAAAGATGGATAAAGAATAAAGAATGAAAGAAATATCGGTGTCTTGAAGGACCATTGTTTTCGTATTAAATACAACAATTATTCCATATGAATTGCAAGTTTCCTTTAGGAGAAATTACGTAAAATTACAAAACTTTTTATGACAACTATCAAAGATTATGTACAGGTAGATATAAAAATAATAATAAGTAATCACGAAAAAAGTAAAAATAAAAAACAGTTTCAGTCCTCTTAAAAATATTCAAAAGGTTAAGGATGCGGGTAGCCATTGTTTCTAGTAAGAGTTAGTTAGTAAGTTCGCCGTTTTTTTGTTTTATTCAAATACTGTTAAATTTTGGGGCTCGAAGTAAGAGTACCATCTATTTTTTTTTATTCCAGTTTCATTCGTCACACTAACTTGTTAAATGTTACTTGCGAGAGTGGAATGAATAGTTTTCAACCTGATCTAGAAAATAGTTTTATTTCCAACTCTACACACTTAGTCCAGCGTGCTCAAGTTTCTTTATAACCTCCGTAAAGTAAGATTGCTCCAGGCTTGAGCCAAATCTCTTTCCAGCCAGCCATTCTTTCAAATTGGGGAACAAGTCCGGTGAGTATGGGGCGTGTGGGGGCAATTCGTAACGTAGATCATTCAAATTTGCTTGTACGACTAATGATGGATGAGCTGGTGCATTCTGATGATGAAAAAGCACTTTTTCTTTGTCAAATGTGGTCGTTGGCTTTTGCTTTCAGTGTCCAACTTGTCCAGTAATGCTACATAATACTCTCCCGCAATAGTTCTCCCTTCCTCAAGATCGTCTACGGGACAAAGTTTCCATCAGTGATATTGCTTAACCACACAATTAACTGATCTAGCGGTTAACTACGTTTTATACAACTGGCCCTACGAGTACTACACCATGTGCATTCCAGAAAACAGTAGCCATTACCCTCCCAGCCGATGGAACTGTTTTTGCCTTCTTCAGACCACTTGAACCAGCTTCTACCCATTGTTTGTCTTGGGTGTGAAGTGATGGATGCAGGTCTCATCAACAGTCATGAATTCAGAGGGAAAAGCCGCAAACACTACTTTGAAATGTTTAGTCTTTGACGTTTTTGGTCTATTGTTAGCCCATTTGGCAGAGAGCTCTTTCGTATGTAAGTGTTCATGTAAAATGTACCTTACCATCCGATCATTTGAGAGCTTTACAATGCCCACTAACTCCCACACTTTGATCGCACTGCATTGTGAAATTTGTCAATGATTTCATGGATTATGGCTGATTTTGGCCTTCCAGGACGCTCATAATCTTGAATCGATCTACGACCACGTTTTTTTTTTCTTCTTGAGAATGGAGGAGCATCATTGCCAAGAGTTGATTCCATTTCAATTTTAATTTCTGTTACTGTTCAACCTTGTTAAATATATATTCATGTATGACAATTGGCAGATTATCTATATGTCAGGTCACGAACTATTCACTCCACCCTCGTATAAATGAACTATTATTTTATGGTCAATAAAGATGATGATCACCATGACGACGTTTAAATTCTGCTGCCCATTTTTTCTTCTTGAGAACGAAGGAGCATCATTGCCAAGAGTTGATTCCATCTCGGTTTTTATTTCTGTTGCTGTTAAACCTTGTTAAATGTATATCCATGTATGACAGTTGGCAGATTATCTAAATATATGTCAGGCCACGAACTATTCACTCCACCCTCGTATAAATGAACTATTATTTTATGGTCAATAAAGATGATGATCACCATGACGACGTTTAAATTCTGCTGCCCATTTTTTTCTTCTTGAGAACGAAGGAGCATCATTGCCGAGAGTTGATTCCATCTCGGTTTTTATTTCTGTTGCTGTTAAACCTTGTTAAATGTATATTCATGTATGACAGTTGGCAGATTATCTATACGTCAGGCCACGAACTGTTCACTCCATCCTCATATAAAAGAAGTATTATTATTATTAGTCAATAAAGATCATGATCACCATGACGACGTTTAAATTCTGCTGCCCATTCTTTTCTTCTTGAGAACGAAGGAGCATCATTGCCAAGAGTTGATTCCATCTCGCTTTTAATTTCTGTTGCTGTTCAACTTTGTTAAATATATATTCATGTATGACAGTTGGCAGATTATCTATACGTCAGGCCACGAACTGTTCACTCCATCCTCGTATAAATGAAGTATTATTATTATTAGTCAATAAAGTCATGATCACCATAACCACGTTTAAATTCTGCTGCCCATTTTTTTCTTCTTGAGAACGAAGGAGCATCATTGCCAAGAGTTGATTCCATCTCGCTTTTAATTTCTGTTGCTGTTCAACTTTGTTAAATATATATTCATGTATGACAGTTGGCAGATTATCTATACGTCAGGCCACGAACTGTTCACTCCATCCTCGTATAAATGAAGTATTATTATTATTAGTCAATAAAGATCATGATCACCATAACCACGTTTAAATTCTGCTGCTATTTTTTTCTTCTTGAGAACGAAGGAGCATCATTGCCAAAAGTTGATTCCATCTCGCTTTTAATTTCTGTTGCTGTTCAACCTTGTTAAATATATATTCATGTATGACAGTTGGCAGATTATCTATACGTCAGGCCACGAACTGTTCACTCCATCCTCGTATAAATGAAGTATTATTATTATTAGTCAATAAAGATCATGATCACCATAACCACGTTTAAATTCTGCTGCCCATTTTTTTCTTCTTGAGAACGAAGGAGCATCATTGCCAAGAGTTGATTCCATCTCGGTTTTTATTTCTGTTGCTGTTAAACCTTGTTAAATGTATATCTATGTATGACAGTTGGCAGATTATCTATATACATATATGTCAGGTCACGAACTATTCACTCCACCCTGGTATAAATGAACTATTATTTTATGGTCAATAAAGATGATGATCACTATTAAGGGTTACAATATTATGAAATCATAAATAATAGCTTCGATTGTTTACAAGCAACCACACCTTCTTCATCCTTCTCCTTTTTCCTCAGATGGAATAGTAATTTTTATGTTTTATTTTAATGACTATTCAATGACTAGTAAAAAAGCAGATACAAATTTTTAGAATAAAATAACAACGTTTACTTCGTAACGCTCAACGTTTCACTGTCGGTTGACGAAGTTATCAACCGATAGTATAATGTTAGGCGACTATTGTTCGTTAAAAGATTGAAAAGCATTTGTTATACAGTATTTTTATACCTGTTTTCATACAGTACAAGGAATGCAGTCTTGCTAGGGGTAAACATTTTTAGTTTTAATTGTGCGCTTTGAAATTAAATCGTGCAGAAATGTAAATGTATTGTTTATATCATCAGGCAACTGATGTAGGTAATAATAAATAAATCCTTGCCTTCACTGCACGATATCGTATGTGTTTAAAAAAACCTCCTCTACATATAAACAAATTTCATAGCAATGACACACTCGTGTAATTAAAATTTCTTTTATTTCTTCCGCCCGTTTGATTAAAGTTTGTGCTTTGTGAGGTGCGGACAATTCTACAGTTTTTTTTTCCCCGACTTACAAACAAACGTATTCCTGGATGAGTTACATTCATAGTGTGTTATCTTAATGAAAAGTAAAGCTTCACATCCCGCGTGTGTCGGTAAAATCGTTTTTCTCTTTCTTACTTAATTTATGACTACCGTAATTTATCGATATTGGTAAAGTGATGAAATTTCGCCATTTTATATATCGCTAATGAACACAATGCGTTCGAAATTCACGACGGCATTTCTTGTTCTCGCCGGTAATTTGTACCGGTAGGTGTTCGCACTTAGAGCCACAGCTTGCTTCGAATAAATCAACTCGGCGATGACTTTCATGGCCAACTCGTTATTTACGATCAATTTCTACAGAAATTAGTTCAACGTCAAATTATTTATCTTTATTGGAACAGTCCTGCCTGGAATATATGAGAAAAGGATACGGTTACTTTACAGAACTAACGGCTCGGGATTTCTACATCCGTCGCAATTCACTGAATGCCAGGCTACAAAAACTTAATTGCACAATATACCTACTTGCAATTTTTTTTTTACAGTAAAACCTCTCAAAACAATTCTTGTACGTGTACATAACTTACGGCGTTACCATTACAGGTATACCTCTACAAATTTAAATATTGATTAAAATGGAATTATAATATAATTTAAGAGCTTTTTCACATAGGGCAAGCTGCAGACAAAAATAACATAATTTAAATAAAAATCTTGCATACTAATACATTATTTTATTTGAAAAAATGATTCACCTAAAATACAGGTGTAGAAGTATTAAGAGTTAGTATTAATTGTTTCCAGAATGTGCTCGATTTACAAGATCTTTTTTATTTCTAAAGAAAATGCATAATCATTCAAACCACTGAATGCTTCATATCAAATTTAATTTACAACTATGCGCGAGTCATTCTAAGTCCTGTCAGGCGTGCAAAAATTGAAATGATATGAGTGAAAGGGTTGCACTGTGTTCGGACGTGTGAAATATTTATTTTCTCGCTCTGCTACACTTGTATATGCAAGTCGGTATAGCTTGCATTTTTTGACAGTTTGCTCGTAGTTCAATTTAATAATTTTATAAGGAACTTGATTAAAATACCAGTCTGCATGATAAACACTTCATATTCTGTAGGAATTTATGTATAACATACAAAGTATTTAGAAATCTGGGACTTTTTCATTACTCTTATTTTGTATGCAATATGCATTCAGTCGGTAAACGTAAGTAACAATGTTTGTTTAACTTCCTCTTTTTATCAAGTTTTAAACTTATGACTCCAGAATTCCTCTTATCGCAAATTTGATAAATAATCCTCTCGCCAGAACAAGTATAATTAATAATTGACAACTATTGTAAGTGAAAGTGAAAATATTAATAGTTTCTTTTTACAATAAATATATAAATTTATTTAAATTTGTTAAATCCGATCTGCTTTAAAAATCATCAGCTGCTAGTGCAAAATTACCTATTGATTTAAATGTGAAATACATAAATGTTATACATTTTGTTCTACATATTATTAATTATACAGATACATTTAAAATAGAGGGCTCGAAATTCACATGCAGTTAACAAATCAATAATTAATATAATACTTATTTAAACATTAAAAAACCATGCACTGAATTTGTTAAAAATAAATAGAAATATTATCAACATCGATTGGCTTTTATGTATTCCGTTATGGTGACAGTATTATCTGTGATTAATGAAGGAAAGGTTTGCCATTGTCTTCTTCCCCGCAGACATAATTCACTTGCATTATTCGGATTATTTAAAATAGCGAACCACTAATTGCAAAGAAGTACATATAATTTGCATTTCAATTATTATCAAAGGTCTCAGAAACCAGAACTTATCATTAGTAAACTTTGGTATGTGTGCTCTATTAATAATACCTACGTTTTTACTCTTTTTAAGTGCATTTGCGTTTTCACCATTAAAGGAACCACTAACAGGAAATTCTGACAGGAAAGGTCATAGTTTAGATCGTTAAATAATTTAACCGGTGTCACCTGGTATTCTTCTTGCAGTGCCTATTTATGTATGTAAAGGCTGGTCTACACGCAACGACTTATCGAACGACTTGTCGAATCAGACAAATCGTATCAAGTAAGATGGAGCGTGTGGACCGCAAAACGTAAAGCTAGACGTACGTTTTGCGTCCACACGCTCCGTCTTGATATGATTTGTCTGATTCGACAAGTCGTTCGATAAGTCGTTGCGTGTAGACCAGCCTTAAGTGGATGTTTATTGCAAATATATGTGCGATAATTTGTCTACAACGTATTTTATGATAAATGACATCATCAGATATGCTAAGCAATTTATTATAAAAGCATTAAGATTGAATCAATTACGGTCAAACTAGTAAGCGTCTAACTAAAAATAAATTACACATATTTTTATGATCAAATTATTATTATTATTATTATTATTATAGATAGAACAGCACTTTTAAAAGTATTAATATTTTATTACTCCTACTCTTTCCAGTAGATTTGCCTCTTTTTACTTCCATAACTTCTTCCATTAAATGTCCTTCACACTTAGTTGATTTTTGTCTTATGTCAATATCGTTGGCTACACTGAGAAAAATGTATATTAAAAACCGTGTTGTAAAAAAAGTATCGTTAATAATAAAATAAATTGTTTTAAAAGTAGCAAAATTGTTTAAGTAAAGCAAGTAAATTTTTCTCTTAAAAGAAATGACAATGCGATTTTATTACATTAAGCATATGATTTTGTAACATTTATGAGTTCGGCTTGCAGGTATGATGTTTACAACATAAAATTTGTAGGTCAAAAAGCGATCGAAAGATGTCACTACTTAAACTGTTCATTACTTTCACATCGCAATGGCATATAACCTATAGGATAGATCGGTTTGGTTTGCAGTGGAGTTCATAGACAACACAACATAACATAATATATTTATGTTTTCTATGGTGGAGTTCTGGAGCTACGGTTCTGTTGATGAAGGCCCAATGAGGCCTTAAACAGCTGTATAGAGCATGCTCGAGGAATCCGCTGTAATCAAACCCGATTTGCACAATTTTTTTAAATAAAATTTGTGTTTTAATATACGTTTCGTAGTTTCTTATCTGTGCGTAGATATAAATGTTAAAATATAAATATATTAAACGATATTATATTTTATATTTTAGCCATTTTAGAATATCTTTTTATAAATTTAAATATATAACAGTTAATATAAATATGTTTTTAAATTAATAAAATGATTTTGCTGTCATATATAGTAATATAAATTTTTGTAAAAATTACTATATTTATATTTACTTTTACAACGTAATTCTCTCCGTGTACAATTGTCTTATCTTTTGTTGTCACATGCTTCAGGTTTTGGTGTCTTCCTTTTCTCAGATTTTTTTAATATTTCTAAAAATAATTTCTGGTTTGTACAACTATCTTCTTCAATTTTCCTGTCAAATTCTTCCCATAATTGCTGTATTTCTTGTTTCAATCATGTCCATTACTTTAATTCGTTGTTGATTATAACTGTTGTCGTATAATTTATCAAGTTTAGAATTTAAGAAAGTTTACTCATTTTCAATGTATCCGTAAAACATGAGCACGTAGAGGGATGAAAGGAAAGAAAGGATGCTAGCGCTCAGTCTCCGGCGGCGGTCCTTGAGGGCTAAACGTGGTGATAATGTTGCGCTAATTACGCAGACGGACTCGCGAGTGTTGCAATGAATTGCAATGACATGTGATGAAGAGTGATCGCTCTTTATTCGCCGATATTCGGAGAGAGTAGGGGATCACTCCACCAGCAGTACGACATCGCCGGGGAGCGGTCGCAGTGGAGAACACTGGTAGGTGACCGGTGATGTCGGAAAAACAATTATAGTTGTATACCTGACCAGGTGATTGCTTTGTGCTTTCAAAAACGGTCATGACTTGGTGTTGACTGTGCTTGGGCCGGTGTAGCAACACCGTAGCACCAATGATTCTGAGAACGTACGCTCAGAAGGCAAGGTATGCTAATATCCACCTGGGGTTTGTCTTTATGCATGCGAAGTTCGAAGATGGACATTCGAGAACACCTTCTCCGTGAATTCCAATCCCAGAAGGGAGCTTCCGCATCTAGAGTCACCGCTGGAGGGGGCGGGGCCGGGAGAGGGCCCCGGTGAGTAAATAAGTTCTAAAGTCTTGAGTAGATACTCGTAAACGGTTATTTGCAATTTTGCATGACGTCCTTGTCCAATCAAAAAGCGAAGCCCAGATGTTAAGACGTTTACCCTCAGCTACGCAGTGGTCGAGAAAGAGAGAAAGAAAGCAGGGAAAGAGATTTCTAACCGAAGGGTGAGTGAATGTTCATTGTAACTCGGTCCTCTGACATTGTTATTAGTCGAGATTGTTTAACAAAAAAAAAACTATCCTACATAACCTTGTTCTGTTTTATCTGCGAGATGTTGTTTCCACAATTTCTCCCTAGTTTTTACTTCGTTTTTGATGTCATGGTTTGTTTCTTGCAATCAATTCTGCTTTCCTTTATATTTTCTTCTATTTTTTTCCTAAATGTTTTCGTTGTATCTTGTTCTTGCAGTTTGTAACATCTGCTGATCTCGTTTGATAAGCTAGAGTGGGTTGTTGGTATTCGGTTTTCTTGCATTTCTATATTTAGTCGAGTTTTTGCTACTAATAAATAGTGGTAATTAGAGATTTTTGGTCCCATATGCTCTATTACGTCCAAAATTTCTTTTCCGAATGCTCTGTTGGTAAGTACATAGTCTACTCCACTCTACTTTTAACTTATCTTGTGAATTAGTGAATATTTTTGTGCTTAAAAAATGAATTCAATATTTTCAGATTGTTTTCTACGTACAATCTGTTACCATTGTTATTTCTATAGTTCTCTCCGTAGCAACCTAACGCATTTGTTACCTCGTTAGTTCTTCTGCCAACTCGGCTATTAAAATCCCCCATTTATATTTTCTATCAATTCCATTAATTCTTCCCAGTATTCAACTTTTTTCTTTGTTATTTCGTCCTCACCGGGACCATATATTACAGTCTAACCTCCATAACTCAAATTTCAAGGAACCAAAAAATTACTTCGAATTATAATAGAAATTTCGAGTTAAAGAAAGAAAAGAAAAGGGAAAAGGGACTCCTGAACGGTGCAATGGTAAGAGGACCGGCCTTGCAGTCGCATGGTCGTAATTCAAACAAAAACTTCTGATAAACATGTGTGATCGGTATCGACTTCAGGCACCCTTCAGTGTTGGGGATAAAATTCGACACTGCTTACAACTTCAAGACGTTATTAAGATACTAATTTTTGTTTTCATAGGTAACAAATGAAATACGAAATAAGCCTACTACTATTGCTTTGATTGATTGACGTTATATGTTATAAACTTTGAAGGGTTACACTTAAAAAGCATTATCGGACACTTGTTCATTAGAAAAAAAAAGAAAGAAAGGGATGTCAGTTATATACAATGTGCAGGGACATCAGTAAATTTCAACTTACAGAAAATTTCGAGTTGTGGAGGTTCGAGTTATAGAGGTGCGACTGTATTAGTAAAGTTCTTTTATTTTTGTCTAATTGCATTCACTTTTCAAAATCCTTTAAATTCCTACTTCTTTATATTTTTACAAGCTCTTTCTTTAGTATAGACTATAGACCCATTGCTGCTCTTCGTTTTAGTTTGGCCCCGGTGTAAATTATTAAAAGTCCTTCTTCCATTTCTATAATTCCTTGCCATTTTTTCTTCATCTCAGTAATGCCGGTATATCAAGGTTAGCGTTGTCAAATTTTTGTTCTTTTCCACTTCAACTTTTGACGTTCCACGATCCAAATCTTATAACTTCTGTTTCTGTGCGGTCTTTCTTTTCCTTTACGCTTGTGATTTTGTGGTTTCTTAATTCCTTCAGGTCTTTAGCTGTATTGTTCTCGTGCGTTCCTTTTCCTTAACCATGTCGTCGTCTTTAAATGTCTGTCCCTAGTTAGTTTTTTTTTCTCTCTTGGGTCTAATTTCATTTCCGTACCATTAATCACCCACTTCTGACATCCTATTCCTTTGCTATATCTCTGATCTTTTTCTTTATTCCTCTTTCAGAATTAATAAATACTGAGTTTTATTTTTTCTTTCAATACTCTAAGCTTGTCTGGCCGTTTACCCGTTTCTACCCACATCTATTTTGATTTTCTTATTCACATTTGTCTTTATACCAAGTTCCAACAAAGAGAAAGGTACTAGCCGGAGCAGTCTTTCGACCATCTTGTACGCGGCGCCTGTATACATAGACAGTGGTCCTCAAATACAAGCATTATGAGGGATTTCTCTAATCGATAAGCAGAAAGATGGCCAACAGAGTCACTTTAGCCTATAGAACGGTCACCACAGAGGCTATCCTGGCAATCGCTGTAATTTCACCAATTAAACTGAAAGCAGAAGAAAGGAGACAACAGAACAACTACCGCTGACACTTGAGAAACCCTGCTGGTGAAGTGGCAAAGGGCATATGGGACACGTACGACGGATGGACAAAGACTTTCATGGGGGAAATTGACAGAAAATTCGGTGATGTCGACATCACATCGCTCAAGCCATGACAGCTCATGGGGTGTTCTCCAGTTACCTATACACAATCGGAAAACTTTAAATCAATGTCTGTTGGTACTGCAACGAGATTGACACGCCGAAATAGACTGTCTTCGATTGTGCGAGATGGCAAGAAACAAGAAAAGAACGTAACAGGAATTGTGGAACGACAATCTCCGTAGCGAATGTGGCCGAAATTATCCTATTAATTTTTCAATTGCTTCCTGATAACCAAGTCATCATGGTTATACCAGTTATTACCACAAGATGTTTCGTATTTTATCCTTCTGCAGTTTTTCTAAATAATTTTAGAAGTAATACCAAAACGAAAATGACGCATCTGTAAGAGACTTAACAGTAAGTCTGAAATGCAAATGCTACTGAGTTTAAATAGTAGGTGTGACTAATATAAAATACCTTTATTTGGTAAGTAGTTCATAAAATTCTGGCTTAAATTTACGACAATCATAAAATGCGTTAAGTACACACGGACAATCACGACAATACCAAATTTTAGGACAATGAACAATGACTACGTCTTGATACACATACGCTGGCATAATGTAAATATGAGAACTGCGGTATTTAACAAAAGAAGAAAAAGCTTACGTTATTGAAGTAACGAAGTTCTACCAGATTTATATATTTTTTGTATTTTACCTAATCGGAGAGTTATTTATGGTAGACAGTGCACATAATTCACGTTCGGGTGATTTAGTTATAAACCATTCAGAGTTCTTAATGGATATCCCTGTCAGATTTAATTATCGTATCATATTTAATACTAATGCAAGAAAAGGTGCGGTTGGTAATTTAAAGCAATTTATCGCCTGGAAAATTTCAGCTGATTGCAGTATCCATAGAGTAACCTCTTTCTAATAAATTTCTAATATGTTAAATACGACTATAAATAAAAACGTTCTTTTTTATCAAAAATATTTGATACTTCACGTAATTATTAAAAATTAAATAATAAACGACCTGCCAAGTTCAAAGCAATCCATCGTAAAACGTGTTTCAGTTTTATTCCTATTCCTTGGAGTACTCCGAAGAGAGAAGTTCCGCCTTATGCATTAATGTAATAACATACCCAATAAAATGAACTTTTTCTTATAATTACCGTTAGTTCTTCGCAAAAAATAAAATAAATCGACTAATAAATCATTGGCTGAAGTTCAGTACAACTTTCAAGTTTCAAATCTGAACTAGGGCACTTGCAATTTTATTAACAAAGCTGATAACTAACCATAATTACAAAAGATAAATGTAGCCAATATTGTTAGATCGTTTCATGTCTCCAGGGTGTTGTGCTATTACTCGAGCAGTACTGAAGCTCGGGGGAGAGTGCCATCAAACAACCCCTATCAGTGACCACTCAGCACCCTGCGACCTCAGGGGGCTCGTCTGCTCGCTGCAATGTTTGGTTACGCCTTATTGCCTAGCTGGTTTGACCCTGCTTCAAATAGCAGAACCCCACACGATAAACGAGAATCTCTACAGAAGTTGCTTCACCGAACTTTTAGATTGTGTACGCTTACGAACAGTTTCTAGAACTACTGTAATTGCATCTAGTTGCATCATTGAGATAAAGGAAGACTTTAAATAACCTGGGATGTAAATTTACTGTGAGATGGTATATACCTATACATATACATACGCCTCAACAAAGCCTGAAAGTCCCAATTAAATAAATACATGATGAAGGGCACTTTATTAATAAGAAAGAAACAACTTAATATTCTCATTTTTAAAAAACTTTTAAATTACTTATAAATATACAAGGAAAAAGCTTTCAAGAATAAATATAACACATACAATGTTGTAATAGCGTTAACAACTTGAGACATACGAAAACCAAACGGTCCCATTTTATTATCGGTAACTTTCGTTAAATTCCAAGTTTTTTCTGAAAGCGTTTCTTAGTTCGGTGACTTTTTGTTTACGCTATGTGAAATACAAAATGTGTATAACGAGAAACTCACTTTCCGCCGGCGCTGTGGGTGGAAATTTGTTTCGCTCCAGAATTTATTTCTTGGCAGGTATAGTTAAAAGATGCTATCCATTCGAAATATTAGTTGCTGAATGCAATTTATGTAAATCTTAAAACGTATACGTGGGAAGGAGAATACCTACAACGGGGCTAATACGGGTTAAAGATACTTATTATCGTGGTCAAATTAAATTGCTATCCGCATACGCACACTAAAATTAGACTTGTTATTGTTATTGTAGAAACAACTCTACATTATTTATTTACTTCGTTGTATAAGCTTATGTACACTTGCCGTTGAAATGTGACGACTTTTAAGCAAAACTCATCCGAAATCAACTAATAATATTTTTCTGAGCATATTTCGAATGGTTACTTATTCACATTTCTTGTTTACATCAATTATTTTAGTCCGGTACATGATTATTACATTAATGAAGGCTGTATATGTTTGCTCTTGTATTATTTATAATTACATGAATAGACAATAGCGATTCGGAAAATGATACCATTGTAATTGAAAGAAAAAGATGCTGGTGAAAAAGGACATCGAAAAGTAAAAGTTATTGAATGATATAATGAAATGGGACTCTCGTAAAATCTCTGCGTGCGATGTCGAACAACGCCATCGACATTTTCAGTGAGGGGGAATAAAGCTTTCATGATAATCACTTGATTCATGATTGACATTTCATATCAACCATCTTGACTTTGAAATTTCAAATGGCATCACCATACATGTGGTACATCAAATTAAAACACGTTTTAAATGCTATCGCTTAGTTTGCGGAAAAATAAAAAAAATATTAATTGTAAGCAATGACTACAACTACAAAACACACTTTAGATTGAAGAGCCCCATTATATATCATTTACCTTATTCATTTGATACTATTTCAGTTGAATAATTAACGTAAAAATCCCATAATACTTTCTCTTTTGCAGCAGGTTCTTCAATTTCTAAAAGCATGCTTTCTGTTCCTTGCGATAACTTTTTTTTAATCTAATAAATCTTAACCTACATTTTTATCATCTAAAATCAAACCAATGATGTCCTTTACTTTCTGCTAAATTGTATAACTCTGCCCGCGCACTATGTTCTGCTTTTACACATAACACACTATTCGAGATCAAGAGGTTTAGTTTTCTTCACTCTTCAGACTTGATTTTGGTTGTTCAGCAGTTGAAGAGCTTCTGCATTAACATGCCTGGCAGCCTGGCTTCATGCTTGCCTGCAAATCTTTTGATTTCTTGCTTAACCGTTGGGATTCCAACAGCGATGCCAACCAGGTTCTAAAAATTTCGGTAGACGTCCATGCGACTGAAATTGGAATAGCGGCAATTGACGTCCACTCAACGCGCCAGAGTCAACGCAGCTTAGATTGGAGGGAGATCTACCGAAATTTTGAGAACCCGGTTGGCACCGCTGGATTCCAAGATCTCGATGAAGATCAGAGTTGCAAATATCCCATGGTGCACTGACCATGTTTTGGAATATTTGTATAGTTTTGATGTTACTGTCACTGGCACATCCTCACAGCTGGATGCCATATAGCCAAACTGGTTTTAGAATCCGATTGTAAATCTATAGTTTGTTATGTCTTGCCAACTTGAAGTTTCTTCCAATAAGCCAATAGTGCTTCCTATATTTAAGATCAAGCTCAGCATTTTTCTTCTTTAAGAGTCGTGTTCACTCGTGTGGAACAGTTGTACTATTTATGTCTAGAGAGAGTTGTTCTGTTATTTTTTTTTCTAATTTTTTTGTTGGTAAAGTTGACATGTATAGGTTTCAGTTCTTTGAGCTTAATCTTCCATTTTTTAGTCCAATTAGTTATTTTATTTAGTGCTATTTGGAGGCATAACATTAAAAAATTTACTTAATTTATTTTGGATTCTTGATTTTTAATAAAAATTATAAAGTGAAAAAAAAATTATTATTGATTTTTTAAGAAACTTTTTGCGAAAATAGTTTTTGCCTGTTCGATAAACAAAGAAATTAAAATAAGTTTACGTGTCTTCCTTCTACAGCTTTTAATTAGACTCAAGTAACCAGCGATTCAAAAAAACTTCCATCAAAGTGTGCTATGAAAAAAATTACGTTTGTCTGAATACATATAAAGTTTGAATGTTGGAACTATGCTAAACCTTCAAATGCGTTACGTACTGAATAAGTCCACAAACCATCAATTTTTTCACTGTTTCTGAATTATGCATATTTCTAACAAACAGCTTTCTTGGTGATCAGTGGAAGCCATAACATTGAAATGTGTGAAAATAATCAAAACTTAAATCTGACAGAACTGACAGATGTCATTTTTAACAATGAAACGTCACCGACATTTGGTATCTCGCATCCCCGTTATATTTATCTTTATTTATCAGAGGACACCTTCATGAAACTTTTTTGAATCACATTACGTAATATCTATTCACTCTTTATCCTCGTCTCAGTAGGCCGTGTTCTCGTTTCGTTAAGTTGCTGGCCTAAATTTTGATAGATGCCAGAATCTGACATGAAAAATATTAATGACAATTCCACACCACTAATTTGACTATGTTACCAAATATTATACGAAGGAGCACCGACTATGGCACCGTGTAATATGGAATACAGTCGAGCTGGCAACAACGTCTTCGTCAGTGGACTCAAATTATAACCATGAAATTAAAAATAAACATAACCGTCTCATCTGACGTCTATGATTCATTGTGATACCAACAAAAATGTCACCCTAACTCGCCTACTGAGACGAAGAAAAAGAGTGAATAGATTATATATTATTATTTTTTTTTCATATATCATAATACATAATTTAAGATAAGTATAAGAATTGCATAGATGTTGTATTCTATCAAAGACCAAATCAACTAAATTTTGTTCATGATTCTCCTTTTGATGAAGATAATTAAAATAGGGCAATAGCAATCGTTAGGTCAGCCTTCCATTAATCGGTCATTATCGCTGATGGTGAGTTCCATGGTCTTTTTGCAAACTAATCCAAAGATCCAGAGACTAATGAACTCCGTTTGTGTAACTCGGAGGAGACATTTTCTCTCCGTTGTATTTCTAATGGCCCCTTATTAAACTTTCGCCAATCTGAACAATTTTTTCAAGTCTTTTAATTTGAAGAGCATCTTTATTTTGTTGCTGTTACCACTTCAAATAATATGTTATCGTGCTTCTTAGCAAAGGATATTTATTGCTAAATTAAATGAAGAAATTTGTTTGAAGTTGTTTGCGGAATCTTCTCTTTTTTAGTGATCATTAAAGCCCCAACTATATCTACCTGGTCACTCTTCAATGGAACAGTGCATGTGCTAAAGTGTTCATTTGAAAAGTTCGTCTAGTAGCCTTTGAACTTTTTATAACATTGTGAAGTAGGACTTGAATAAGATCTACGCGCTGATCTGATAAAGTCTCACTATATCATGTTAAGTAGATAGATTATAAAAAATACCATAACTGTTGTGACAATTGTTTTGACAATCGCACATGAACAATCAACTTTTCTTTATTATCTGTATTAATAATAATATTAATATTTATATTTACATTGAATTTCTCGTTTTATTATTATTATGGCTACAGTTTAACTATGTTTTTGCTAAGATTTTTCTGATATGGTTTCCCAGTCTTCCATATATTTTTTATCAAAGACTTTGGGTGGCGTCCTGATTATAATTAAATTCAAGCTTCAAATTAGTCAAAGTTTTCATATTATATACATTTACATTTTATTTTGAACCCACGCACCAAGCTTCCGATTAAAACAAACTGAGTGCCGTTACGTCATACTGTTTGAAGGCTGTTATCTGTCAAATGTCAATCGGTTTAAGAAGAAATCTTGTTTCATCAAACAAATCAAAACCGACTTATGAACTGTTCACTTCAAGACAAACAGTATGAATTTTTTTTTTAATCTGTGGTTGCCAACGGAGTCCTAAGTCAAAGACTTGTCAGGACCTCAGAAGCGACAGCGGGAGTGTATTTGAGTGTGTGTAAGTCGGCTTTCACACCAAAGTAGCAAGCTGCATGCTACTTGCATCTTTTGAGAAGTAGCGTGCCGCGGCGCATCTTAGAATTTTGCGTTCACATCAAGGTAGCATAGCAAGCTGTGCGATTCGCGAATTGGCAGTGTCTTGCGAGTTATTATAATCAAGATGTCATCCGAAGATGAAGCTATGGCGTTAATTGCAGCGGTGGTTGTTAGGAGGAGAAAAAGAAAGGGAAGGTCTAATTGTTAAAGACCTCCATGCTGTTTGTAGCACGTGTATGAAATGACGAAAAAGCGTCAAGAACCACAGCATTGTGGTTCCTGATGGTTTGGTGTCAACATGTTGTCAAGAACCCTCATTTAGCTTGACAATGTTTTAATTTAAGACGAAACCGCTGTCTCTTCTGAGAAGCAGCGTAGCAAAATATAGAACTTGTCCTATAAGCTAAGCTGCACGTCGCAAGTGGCAGGTCGTATGAATGCTAGGCTACACCGTTCTGGATATTCTGGATTTGGTGCGGGGGGTGAATGAAAATTTCACGTGCACTTAGGCCACACTTTGGGCCCATTGTACTACCCCCATGTTCAGCAGTGTTTAACCGTCAGCGCTCCTCGAGCCATCCCACTCTTTCGATGAAGCCGAGAACGTCTGACGGAGGGGCACTGCGAATTCCAGCCATGTCAGGCCAGAAATCCCCTAACATGGAACCTCTGATTGAGGCAAGTGCTGGGCAATCACAAAGGATATGTTCAACCGTTTCTTCCTCTAGATTACAACCTCTACAAATTGGGTTGTCTATTAGTCCCATACGATGCATATGCTTGTTCAATTTGCAGTGGCCGAGAGTATTCTACGAATAAACGTAGTCTTTTTCTGGGTAGTTGCATACAGAATCGTGTCAGTTTAAGCGATGGGGCCGTTATAGCCTCTTTCGCTTGGCGACACTTGTTTAGCTTTGCCCATCTATCGATATGTCGATTCTGGGATCTTTGTTTCAGTAACGCATTGAACAGATTTGATGACGGCATTATGGCAGGTTCGGGGCCCCAAAAGGGTTGCCCGGCTCCCTGTCTAGCTAGTTCATCTGCTTGCTCATTGCCAAATGTTCCAGAGTGTCCTTTAACCCAAGTGAGTTGCAGGGTGTTATGTTTTGCCACTTGTTCTAATGTGTTGTGGCATTGGAATGCTATCCCTAAGGATATTTTGTTGCTATTTAGAGCCAATAGTGCCGTTGTTTACATAGGTTGTAAAATTAGTGGCATGCAGCGTGCATCCAGGATGCAAGTAGCATGCAGCTTGCTACTTTGGTGTGAAAGCCGACTAAAGTGTTCCATGGCTTTGTTACTTCCAACCTCCTCGCCGCGAATAACAAGTATTGTTATGAACCGTTATTATAAGTTTAACAAAAAAAAAGTTTCAAACAAAAATTAAATAGCTAATTATTTTTCACAACTTAACGTTTTTCATTTTTCTTATGACGTCATAATCTCGAACTGTGACGTCGTGAATAATTTTCTTTCCAATTACTACTACAACTTACATTTTTTTTCGTTTTGTAAATTGTCCTCTTTTTGCTAACGAAACTACATTTACACTAAACGGAGCTGTAAATCGACACAATTGCCATTGTTATAATCCTAATTGGACAGAGAAATTACATACGCAGTATCCAAGAAAGGTGAACGTTTGGGCGGGAATTGTACGAAAGAGAAGGTGCACTAAACGCCAATCAATATTTAGATTTCTTGAAATTTGAACTTGTTCCTCGATTAGCCGTATTATTTCCAAATGCAAGAGATCCCCGATATATGTAGCCATGACACGATTTGGTGCCAGCACAATGGGAGCCCTGCCACATTATGACATTCATGTTCAGAATTACTTATTTAAAGGAAATTTTCGAGTACAGGTGGTTTGATAGAAGAGGACACGTCGAATGGCCAGCCCGATCTCCAGATCTAAATCCACTGGACTTTTCCTTGTAAGGCCATCTCAAAAGCATTTTTTTACAAAACCAGATCGCAAATTTTGGAAGAACTAAAAAATCTTATTCGGGAACAAATACGGGCAATGAAATCGTTCAGAATGTACTGCAGAGAATTGCTGTGCATTGCCAAACAGTTAATGGTGAACAATTTGAACCTCTTTTATACTCAATGAGTATTAATATTGTATGTGATTGTTTGAATAATATAATTTGTTAATTTTTAAACTAATAAAAGCAAACTTTCCGTATAGCAGACTCAGACAATAAAGTTGATTTCTCTTGAAATTGCCTTATCTCTATGAACCCACAGTCTACTGAACTTTGTTTGCCTTATGAACTCAACAATTGTCATGTAGCAATAATTTTTTTGCGAAGAATGTGGGCGTTTTTCCTGCAGAGCAGACTTTAAAGTTTGAATTGTGTTTCCATAGGCCTCTCCATTTATACAGTTCTTTCGCTCGATCTTTGCAGTTACGTCAGAAAATTATCGACTCAAAATGACAAATTTATAAATTCTATCATTGTTTTAACATACGTATTAGATAAGGATAAAAGAATATGTTGATTTCGTTTCTCGAATCGGTAAAGTGTGACGTGACTGCAAAGATCGAGCGGAAGAACTGTATTATACTCGCTAAGCAAGAGTCCTTAAGCATCCCAGAAAATTGTTGACATCAGTTTCTTTTTTCAGAAAATTGGCTTTTTTTTTGGTGGTTGAGAACGTTTATGACTCTATTGGATGAATTCTTGTTTAGTATGAGGGTCTCAGTAATATGCCCAAGTCTCATCGCCGGTGATAATTCGAGAAAAAAGTTCTGTCCTTTTCCAACGCGGCTTAACTTTCTTGAGAAACTTCTTTTCTAATCAGTTCTTGCTCAGGTGTAAGCAATCTGCGAGTCACTTTCTTCTTACCCAAATCATCATGTGAAATTGTCAAGACACTTGTTTGGAGTAAACAGATTTCATTGGCAATTACAGAGACCTTTATAGACAGTACCAATTTTTTTTCTTTTCGTACCAGACTTTGGATCATCATTAATTGATTCTGTACGCAACGATATAGTTTAGATCAAAACTTAACTTGAAAATAAGATAGTGCATCTTCCCCATACACAACAACCATTCTTTCATAAATAATTTTCGTGCCTTTGCCTTCTTTTGTCAGGAACTTCATAATACTGAGATTTTCCACCTTAATTTTACTAATTTTATTAACTTTCCCAAAATCTCTATAAAGCTGTAAACCTTCCCAAATCTCTATAAAGCGCACAAATTAACTACAGCTCGGCACATGTGCTATAAAATGTCACAGCTAGTTTTTAATAATTGGTTTGACATCGTTTCATAGCTAGGTAGACAACATAAAAATACGCCCTCGTATTTGACGAAGAATTGTTATGTAATCTTTTTTAGGCGAATTTTCTAAATAAAATGGCGTTACATCTGGAACGAAAAGCATTCGATTTTCATAGGCAATCTAAATCTGGGTAAATTGCTATTTATATTTCCGCCTTCTTTCATTAGCGTGACTGCTATCCGTATCAACTTGATATGACCCACTTAATGTTGATTATGGCAGACTTCCAGAATACACATTTTGTGGTGCATTTATTGTGTATTTACCGCATCTGTTTCAACTCAGGATAATATCCTTTTCCTTAGACTCCCAACAGATTGTTCACTTTAATAAATTATTTTCTCAAAAAAAAAAGTTCCATTCAGCAATGTATTAATAAAGTTATTGCTGTTATGATTAGATGTGAAACTGTGAAATAAGCGACGAATAGACAAAATAAAACGAGTTAAAAATCTCCTGCAGTATAGTTCGTAAGTCTATGGGGTCAGCAGCGTCTGTAAATTATTTTCTGTACCGTCTGGATAAGTTTCCACGTACTTTACGATTTCGTCCTCGCCGCCTGTAATTACGTTTCTGTAAATTTAAACTTCTAAGCGCAAAATCAGGTTTACATAGGGGCGATAAAATTGCGATCTCTCAAAATGTTTAACGCTATAAACCAGTCATTAAATTTAAGCTGTGAAATATTAATGAACTGGAGGAATTCGAAAATTATTTAAACATGTAGAAATTCTTGTTACTTAAATCAGATCTTCAAAATGTAAAACTGTAAATAATTCGAAGGCGATGATAAAGAATTAGGACATTGAATTAGGGCACTATTATACGAATTAATTAATTTTTGCTGAGGCTTCAGCTTCAGGCGAAATATAAAGACGAATATTTTAATATGCTTGAAGAAAACGTTTATAATCTGTTGATTTAATAAAATATATAGACTTTTAGAATTCATTTTTCACATTAACATCATTCTTTTCCGCACTAGTACCTAATAAAATCGAAAGATGGACTCTAATAACATACTGTATACATTCGGAAAATTGCCAGGAGATTAAGCGTGAACGTCTTCGTCGCGGTAAAATTGTATTTTTCGAACGTGCGCCTCGAGAATTCGTTGTAATATAAACGAAGCTTTGCAGTCGTGTTGAAATAAAAGCTCTTTCACCTCGGATTAGCCAGATAATAAATCAGTGAAAACGCTTCAAAGTTAAACCGAATTTTGTTGCGTGCAACGAGAGCTTGGAATTGTAGCACGTTGCATATGTCTAAATATTTCACCGAAAAGTCTTATGGAATGTAATCTTATTTATAAACGTTTGTAAACATGAGAGGCCACCTGAAATTTTTCGTTGTGTCGTTTAAGGTCTTAAAAGTCTTGAATTCCTTTGAAGTTGATACGTACCTACACTACTTTGAACAAAAAATTGTTGATATTACAATAAGAATAAGTGAATATAAAATAACATAAGTCCTCCTTATAATTTTGTACAATACATATAATTTCGTCAGTATGTCAACAAACAAAGGCAATGTAACTAAATATGTACATATATGATCCTTGTAAGGTAGAGCATGAATAAATTAGTTAATCTTTAACTCCCGTAGTAAAAAGTATGAATTAATGAATGGAGTGCTACTTGAACATCTGTCTCAATTAGCCGTCTAAAGCATTCGTCGGAAAAACTAATTAACAAAAAGAAGTAATAGTATATGAAGTCTTTGACTTATCTACATACATATGTGGTGTCGTTTATTAGATAACATCTTAACATTCTGATGATTAAGTGTTACGTTTACATAAACATATTAAGCTTAATGTATGTAAATTATATTGCATTTGTTTTAAAAATGTTACAAGCAAATACAAGCACAATGTTTCAAATACAACTTCCTGTGTGTTCATCTGGATGTTATCCTCTTATACACGTAGGATTATAAACTGAAATGAATGAATTTAATTTAAAGATAGAAACAAAAATAGGTAAATAAATCAGAAGAACAATTTAATTTGCAAACTAATTTACTTTTCAATAAGGTATCTATATATTTTAGGAAAGTTACACACCTTAATCCGAGCCAATTGATCACTTCGCTTCGTTTGAATATCTGGAACAATTAAATTAACTACGCAAAGAAATGGAACCTTTGTCTCGAGACGACATCGTAATCTCTTAATAAAAATAAAAGGTTTCAGCTTCAGATTTCCCGAACTCCCCGAGGCTTACGGTAAAATACACTCTCAATTTCCAACGATCTGAATGTAACAAAGAACGGCACTTTATTTTTAATTTAAATAAATTTCGCTCTAGCTCCTACGATTGCGAATAAAATACAAAATTTGGCAAAGGGAATAAGGAATAAGTGGGAAAAGAATAAGGGCTTTATATGTCGGCGCGGAATAGCTTCTTTAGATCTTAATTGCAAGCTCGACTGGCATCGTAAATAATAAATAAATGTCATTATCGTGTTATTTCTGTCTAAATAGCTGCTTTTCAGTTTTTCAAGAATACTAAATCGTTAGTTCACTCTCACATGTTTCAAGACATGAAGTAAGATACACATCTAGCGACGTATAATTTCTAACATATGGGACAATTTTCTATTGATTTTTGGGAAAAAAATATTAGGATCAATCAAAACTATAAAGCAACACAATCACCTTTAGTTGATCATTTAAAATTTGGTTAGAATCTTTTGATTTTTGGGAAATAAATTATTAGGATCAATCAAAAAAATACACCAACACAATGAACTTTAGTTGACCATTTAAAATTTGGTTGGAATCTTTTGGAAAATCGAAACTTTCAACAATGAAAAATTGCAATAATTCAAAAAGTATTAACTTTTTTTTGTAGAATTGATCCAACTAGGCAACATTAAGTGCTATCAATAATCTACAGTATCAGAATAAAATAAATATTTTCCAAGAATTAAAGAATTATCACCTTTTTGGAATTTTACTTTATGTGATTTTAAAACAGATTTTTTTTTGCACGACCCCTATATAATGAGCAAGTTTACTCCCTAATTTGAGGGAGTAAAGTGGCTGTTTTACTCCCTTGGGCAAAAAAGCATGCCAGTCTAATATTCCGTTTGCCATCCATCAGAAGCGATGTGATTTTTGTGTTCTTAAAGTAATAATATCATGTTGACAATTAAAAATAATTTAAAAACTTTAAGCTCTTTTCAATTACAATCATTGGATCGTGCAAAAAATAGTAGTTATATAGACTTCGGGAGTGCATGATTTTTCCCTTCGGTACTTCACTCCCTTGATGTATAACCTACTATTATAAATCCTAGTATTCCTTTATCTATCATTTTTTAAGAAAAATCCTGCACATATCAAAAATATTCTTAAAAACGTTATTCTTTACAGAATATACACTGGCGAGCAAAAGATTGAGGTCAACGTATAGTTATGATATCTTTGTGGAATTTTCTGTTTTAAGCTTATTTAAGCCAATTGTAAATCATAGCAGGCGTTTAATCATTTGTTTTTCGAGAATTTTGGTTATCTGTCATGCATTATCACCGTAATTACGAGTTTTATGAAATAGCGTGCATTCGCTCTAATTAAAAATTCACATTTCAGTGTCTTTTATTTAAGTTGGCTTTGATTTCTCTCTGTAGAGCCTACCAGTGTATTGTTCGCAGTAGTTATTGCGCTTGCAATAATGCCTTTAGACCCTATTGTTGTGGCAAGAATTGTTGCGTTGATACAAGATGGTCGAGGACAACGTGAAACTGCAAGAATTGTTGGTAGGAACCTTTGTGCTGTACAAAAAGTGTACCAACGCTATGAGGAGACTGGCCTGTTAACCAGAAGACCAGGATCTGAGCGAAAAAGAGGCACCACCCAAAGAGATAACCGGTTTTTGGTGTCCGTTACTTTGCGGAATATTCGTAGAACAGCTTCTGCGGTTTTGCTACGAAATCAACTCCAAGAAGTTAGAGATGTAAACGTTAGTGAATGAACCGTTAGGAGAAGACTTCGTGCTTGTGGATTGTCTTGTAGAAGGATGGCTACAGCATTGCACCGTTGCACATGGACCGTTAGGAGAAGACTTCATGCTGCTGGATTGTCTCGTAGAAGGATGGCTCCACCATTGCATCGAGTTGCAAGATTGACTTTTGCTCGGAATCATGGAATAATGAGAGCTGGAGCAAGATAGTGTTTTCAGACGAGTCGCGTTTTTGTCTCACTGGGTCAGACGGACGTCGGCGAGTATGGACCCGGAGAAAGATATGCTCAAGCTTGTATGGACGAGCAACTTCCATTTGGCGGTGGGTCTGTTATGGTTTGGGCAGGACTCAGTTCACAAGCACGCACAGTATTGGTTTTCATGCAGAATGGTTTCCTGATAGCTCACAGGTATATTACCGAGGTTCGAGAAGATCACGCTATGCCTTTCATGATCACTATGGGCGAGCGTGGCATTTTTAGGCACGATAATGCTAGACCTCACGCAGCTAGAGTTGTCGGAGAATATCTGGATGTGGTGGGAATTACGCGGTTCGATTGGCCAGCCCTCAGACCGGACATGAATCCCATCGAACAGGTCTGGGATGAATTGGGACGTCGTATTCGTAGGCATACACCAGCTCCAAGAACTGCCCAGGAGTTGAGGGAGTTACTATTGCAAGAATGGGATAACATCGACCAGAATGTAATCCTTAACTTAATTCCAGGAATGCCTCGTTGACTTCAAGTAGTCATTAACGCAAGAGGAGGGAATACATGTTATTAGTGATTATTTATTTCATTTTTTAGTCCCATACTGGTCCTATGTCGACTTTCGTTTAAAATGTAAATTTGTTGCTCTGTCACAATAAATCGTAAAATCCAAAAATATGCTTTAGGATTCATCATTGAATTTTTAATTTAGCCTACAGACTATAGTGTAGTGGTTAACAATAATTGGCCAATATAAGCTTAAAAGAGAAAATTTCACAAAGATATCATAACTAAAGGTTGGTATATTCCGGACGGGCATGGGCGTCCTATGATTTATAAACTTTTTAATTGGTATATTGCAAAATTATTTTATGTTTAACTCATACACAGTATTAATATTATTGCTTTCCCATAATATATATATATATATTAGCACTTCGAGCCTAGCAGGCCCATGACTTGATTTACTATTTTTCTTTTTTGTTCTTCGCCTTTTCCCTCCAGTTGACAATCTTCAATTGCTTTAAATCCTTTTCTACTTCCTTCTTCCATCTTAATTTCGATCTTCCACTTCTTCTTTTACCTCCTATGTCACTTCTTAATAATTTTCTAGGAATTCTACCCTCCTGCATCATTTCTATATGTCCGAGCCACCTAAGTCTTTGTGCTTTAATTCTCGCCACTATACTCGGTTCTTTGTATAGATCTTTTATCTCTTGAATTGTTCTTCTCATCCATAATAGCTCCCTTTTATTATAAAGTTGAATACAAAAGATGCCATAAAATACCAATGAATTAATTTATCTTAAAATGTAAACCGATTAAACGGTGTGTGAGGTTCATGAAATCTACTGTGAACTAATTTCTTTTTTTGCGCCGAAGCTTAAAACAATCGCACTACAATATGTCGCGTATATTTCATTTAATTGGGAGCTTCACTTCCACTGGTCTAGATTAATCTTTTTTTTCTCGTAATTGTTATCTCGTAGTTGAGACTAGTATTTGGGTCATTCCATATGAAATCATCAAATAGGTAAAGCCGCACTATTTTGGATTTCGATGAAATTCGATAACAATCTTCTAAATGTCAAAGAAGGAAATTCACCGTCGTTTAATTTTTTGAGTGCTTTAGTTTCAGTCCGTGATGAACAAAACACCGAAAACGTGTGACATTTATACTCTACTACGATTGGCTCTATTAGAGATATCTAAACTTTTATAGTCGCTTTTGAAAGCTAAAAGAATGTAGTTTCATCAAAAAATACTAATATTAGAGCATTACGTTTCTTTAAAGAATGACAGCGTACTGAAAATAAACTTTTTTCTGCTATATTTTAAGATTTTCTGCTGACTGTTGTATCTGCCCTATTAAACCTGATAAGCTGAGTTTTTTTGTGCACCGTCCCCCCCTAACATACAAAACAAAAATCCATGAATAGCTGATTATATCGGCTTCCTCTTAGAAAAAAAAAACGCATATTTCGAGCTTTGATATTATTATGTGGGGGACAAGATACAAATTTGAATTTTTCTAGAAATGTAGTCCTTTTCTTTAGTTTTAAAGAACCGTTAAGCTCTTTTTGTTATTTTCATCCCCCCATTAGCTACAGCGATTGAAGGGAGGTAAATATGCTATTTTTGTTTTTATATTTTATTGAATATAAAATTCCTGTAAATAAAAAAAGGCGGTTCTCAATAAGGGAATTTTATCTATTTTTTTATTTATATATTATGTGTGGAAATATAAGTAACAGAAGAAAGGGGGAGTTAAAGGTATAATATTGAAATTCGATTTCAACTGAATGCTAAAATGACAACTCCCCGAACGATAAATACATAATGTTTATATAGATTATGTTATGTTAACGAGTTGCGAGTAAACGTATAACAAAGTTTTGTGGAAATCGGTTTCGATTACAGCGAATTCCCCGAGCAGGCTCTGTACAGCTGTTTCAGGCCTAGTTGAGCCTTTGTCAGCAGAACCGTAGCTCGAAAACTCCACTGTAAACCAAACCGACTTGTCCAGGTTATTCGCCAATGCGATGTGAAAGTAATGAACATTTCAAGTAGCGACATCTTTTGATCGCTTTTTGACCTGACATTGCAGTAGGATTGACAAATTGAAGCTAGTTTATTGAATATAAAATTCCTGTAAATAAAACGTATAACGTTTGAAAACTTTAGAAGTTAAACAGAGTTTTAATATCGTTATGCAATGGAACATATGTATGTAAGTGCACATAATCACAAGACGTAGATTCAGACGAATTTGTACATTTCTTCCATCTACGTCTTGGAGAAATTAAATAATAAATTAGAAAAGAATGCCTAACAAATAAGCAATATTAAGCAAATAACTGAAACTAAAACTTAACTTCCTTGCATGCCCGTACATTACCACCATCAACAAGAAAAGTAATTCAGTTCTTTACATTTTTAGGTCCTGAGGTAAACATTAGCTTCTAGAACCTTCTGCACTAAACGACATTGTATATGAAACAAAAATTTGGAAACTTTTCTTTTGAAATTTTATTGATTTACATGTACAATTTCAAAGTTATCTGAAGCTGAATATTTACGCACTTTTAATTTATTATTGGACAGGGGTATAAAATTATGATATGTTCTTGTATTTTTTATTGCGTTAATATTCATAAACCTTCCAGATAAAAATGATTCGGTAGCTTTTACATCAGTTTTCGATACAAAAAAAAATTAATTCCAGGAATTTCATTTGAACAAAAATGAAACATTGCTTGGGGAGTTAATATTTGATTATTTATCTACGGTTCGTTGTAAACTAGTTCTTCTTACAATGCGTTTTATTGTACCTCCCGCACCATCACATGGGCTCTTTCCATGAGAAGTAGCAAAAAAATGCCACTCTGCTTCTAATCCAAAATCCTCTTTGTGATAACAAAGATTAACAATTTTTTTTTTATTTTTGTATTGAGCTGCTGCCCCATCGCTAAAATAATTTATTTTTTTTAATCCTGGATAAGTTTGTATGATGTACTGAATAAAATTTTTTATTGTGTGTCAAACAGTCACTAATTACACAAAATGTGTTTGACTTAATGGAACCGTCGTGTTTGATGTACATTACAAAAGGATGTAATGTGGCGTGATCGTTTGTCCAGTGAAATTCTTGCACTTCGTCTTGCACCACAAAAGTGAAATTTTCTGAAAAATCAACTAAAGTTATACATTCTGTATTTTCTGTTAAGTTTTCTTTTAAATGTTTTAAATATTCTGATTGTTTCTTCGAGATAAAATGATGAGATTTTAGAGTAATTAATTGTCTTTTTAAATCGTCCATAAATTCTTCCATTGTTTTCATTATAGTAAGTAGATGGCAACGATCAGTCGAGACCCATTACTTAAAAGTTACTATGGATAATGTTTCAGTATCGTTACAAATTTCAGAAGCAATTGAATCAACTCCTGGACATTCTATACAACGAGATAGCATACAATCTTCGTTTGAATCATTACAAATTATTTTTTGAAGTAATTCTTTACATGTAAATTTAGACTTGCATTCCATTAACATCAATTTCAAATTTTGGTGAATTAAACAAACGCACACCGAATGTGTGCCACTAGCACCTGCTAAAATACAATTGTTTGGCCGTAAAAGAGCAAAAGTTGAAAATCCTATGGATAAATGTGAATAACATTCCTTAAATCTTGCATACATTTCTTTCAAATTAAATAAGATGAAACGCTTCTGTTCCTTGAACTTTTCACCATTCTTATTGCGTATAGTTATGCAGTCTTTTTGCCTAGGCATTATTCTACTAATATCATCATCTTCATAAAAATTTATTACTGTTTTAATAGTTTCGTCGCTTAACTTTTTACCGCTTTCTTTACTTTTAACTTTTGGTAAAATACCATATTTTTCCCGAAGTTTTTTAGCGTTTCTTATAAGGTAATCACTACAATGGAATTCTGAACGGATTTTAGAAATTGTCCGTTTTCTTGGTAACAAACTCAAAATTTGATACTTTTCATCGTATGTATTTGAAATCTTAATCTTAACTCTTCTATTAACTCCAGGTACTCTGATTCGAGATCATCATATTCATTTCCTTTTTCTTTAGAACTATTTTCCATTACTTCAAAAGTAGTTTCCAATTCTCTTCGTATCTTACTTGATATTTGTTCCATCTTTTCATCAATTTTTCTTCTTCTTTTGCATACAGGCCATTTTTGAATGAAAGGAACAGGTGGTTCTTGTAAACTAGTACATATTTCGTTAAGTGTTTGTATTGTAGCAAAATCCGGTTCAAATAATTCATCAAGTTGCTCTGAATTTTGAAAACTTACTTCACTTATTATGTAAGTGATTATTCTTATTTAGAAAATCAATACAACGTGAACAAATAGCTTTACCAGGTGTAAGATTCAGAAGTTCATTTGCTGTACAGTATGAGCATAAATGATTGAGGACAAGTTGAATTTCCCGCGTCTCTATCTAGTGATTTTTACTCCTTGTGTCTGGCCCTCCTGAAAATAAACTAATTTTTGTTCAGTGTCGCCCGTCGCATGTTTACGTTGTATTTATTGTTTTCCGAGTTATTATTTTGCTTTCATACGAATTTTTAAACGGATCTTTTCAGAGCATACATATTGCAATTAGGTATTTGAAATGACTGTATTAATTCATAATTAATTACCAGACTATTTTGTAGCGAAAGGTCTAACGGTGTGCCAAAATGCCCTTTACGGAAGAGCAAGAGGCTTTCATTTTGAAAGCATACTTTCGAAGTAGAACCCGCACTGGTACTTGGAGGTATTCCACACGTTCCTGTATTGAACAGTTTAATGAAGAATTTCCTGATGTTTGCGTTCCATGTAAGGTTTTTGTTCAACATAAGGAACATATTGTTACTCGTTTTGAAACGAAGCATTGCCTATGTAAGGGCAAATCATCAGGACGACCAACAGTTTTAACTGAGGAAGTTGTTGATGACCTTCGTGGTCGTATGGATCAGAGCCCAAATAAATCGGTACGAAAACTTAGTGTACAAACAGGTATGGAATATTATTTGAATATTTAATGTGAATATAACTAAAATGTATCCTTAGGTTTATCTTATGGTACTTGCCGGAATGCATTGAAGAAAAACTTAAAAATGCATCCATATAAAGTTACAACTGTACAACAATTATTGCCACTTGACTACCAAAAACGGGTGCAATATTGTGAATGGTTCAATAATACTCTAAATAATGATTTATTAGATGTGACATTTTTCACTGATGAAGCATGGTTTCATTTGTCGGGGTACGTAAACAGTCAGATTTACCGAACATGGGCTACTGAGTATTGTTTTTTGTAGTCCGACCTGCACTGAGTTTGTAAATAAAAATAATTTTTGTGTGGTATATTTTTCTGACGTTAAATGCATCCAAATCTACCTACTTAAAAGAGAATCCGAGATGTAACTTATTTTTTGCTTGGAAACCACAGATGAAATGTCCACGATGAGTTTTTCTGTAAAGGTTATGTCATGAATTAAGATTCCGATTTGTGAGTGCACGCCTATGCATTTGACCAACTTAAGAAAAATATTGAAAGGCGGGAAATTCAACTTGTCCTCAATCATTTATGCTCATACTGTACAATATTCTATAGTGATTTCTCTCAATGATTTTGTGACGATTTTTTTATGAATAGATATTGGATCACAACACTTATTTCCAAATAAATGAAAAAACTTTTCCACGTACTTTTTATAATGGTATGTACAAATACTGGTAATTGTTTGAACTCCTGTTCGTGCAATTAGTAACTGTTTGTCGTTGTAACTTAAATTATTTTCATTCTTCACCACTGATGTTCTTGAATAACTAAGTTTATGACACTCTTCTCTTAAAAACAAGCCGATGGAGCACTCCATTTTTCTAATTCTAATTTCTCACGAGAAAATAAATTTTAATTCAAAACAACAAAACCAATAACACTTGTCAACGATAGAGTGAAAAATTAATTATCAAAATACAATTGTCACTTTTAAATTAAAAAGTGAAAAACGACATTTGGCTTTTTATTCATGGTGAACTTTGATCGTTGTTATTTGTGATATTTTGAGTTTAAAAAAATATTTCATCACGTTGGGTGGGCAGCATGCATAATTATTAAATTATCTGATAGCTATATTCATCAATTTATTATGAGGCCTTTTTTTATATAATAACAAAACAAAAAATACATGTTTAAAAAATAGCATACTTACCGGCCTTCAATCGCTTATAGCTAGCAGGGGGATGAAAATAACAAAACGAGCTTAACGGTTCTTTAAAATTTAAGAAAAGGATTACATTTCCAGAAAAAATCAAATTTGTATCTTGTCCCCCACATAATAATTTCAAAGCCCAAAATATGCGTTTTTCAAAAATTTTTTAATTTCAAGTTAATTTTTTTCTAAGAGGAAGCCGATATAACCAGCTAATCATGGACTTTTGTTTTGTATGTTAGGTGGGGACGGTGCGCAAAAAAACTCAGCTTATCAGATTTAATAGGGCAGATACAACAGTCAGCAGAAAATCTTAAAATATAGCAGAAAAAGTTTATTTTCAGTACGTTGTCATTCTTTAAAGAAATGTAATGTTCTAATATTTGTATATTTTTATGATACTATATTCTTTTAGCTTTCAAAAGTGACTATAAAAGTTTAGATATCTCTAATAAAACGACTTTGAGAACCAATCGTAGTAGAGTATAAATGTCACACCTTTTCAGTGTTTTGTTCATCACGGACCGAAACTAAAGCATTCAAAAAATTAAACGACTGTGAGTTGTAGCCGATTCCGGGGGTTCAGGTATTGTTGCAGCATCAAGTATATCTTCAACCTTTGGCTCAAATTTCAGTTGTACAGTGCCAGTTTAATTTTTTTCGAAGAGCGGGTAAGCTTTTTATACAAAAAGAATTCTTTACAGTATATTAAATGCATAAGTCTTTGACATCTAAAGAAGATTCTTACCGAATTTCATCGAAATCCAAAATAGTGCGGCAACCAATACTATTCTTGGAATAACGTGACGCAGATATGGAGGAAGGTTAATGGTTATTCGGCGAAAAGTTATTCTGTTCTTATTCCACGATTGTAAAACTGGATCTTAGTAAAACTTTATGTTACGGAGTTTATGAATGACACTATACGGGGTGTTTTTTAAATAAGTGCAGAAATCTGAGGCTATAAATGGTCATGGTAGAATGTCAATTTTCCGGAATCAATTCGAATTTACAGCTGAGAAAAACGCTGTTTGAAAATCGAACAAGAATTAATAGTTCGCCTATGAATTGAGACAGATCGAAAAGAAGGAAATATTTAATACGACAGTCGTATTAGTAAGACATCTGTTGGCATAGCCATCGGCATAGGTTGTAGCTTTTCCGAAGTCAGAAGATAATAAAAGTATTTGTTTTGATATCGCAATAAATTGTATCACCGATGCTTTAAAACTGAGCAACGAATTTGTCTGATTTTCTATACTCGTAATTTACTGCTCTGTACTATTTGCTGACGACATTTAGTATTTGGTGACTGGGGAGATATTCGGTTGAGCTAACCAAACGTACTGTTCCTTTTAGAACCTGGCTCGACGAACATTTTCTAGGAAAATGGATTGGCCCAAAAGGAACCAAGTGGTGGTCTGCCAGGTCTCTCGATCTAAATTCCAGTATCACAAAATCTTCTAAGCGGACACTAAATCGCGCAACTATACACTTTACGTTTCGCAGTCGTTCGACTGCTTCGTCAGAAGTGAAAATTATGTTGTCAAAATAAACAAGGTTGTCAACGGAAACTGAAAAAGTAACTTGATTTTTTTTTATGTATATTATATTTATTTTTTAATCTAAAAATAATTTGAACATTACAAATGTTAAAAAATTGACAGATCTATGTTCTATTTAAGGAATCGAGAAAACTACAAAATGTATCGTTTAAATTTGCAAAATCAGTACGTTTATTAATAGAATTCGACGACATTTTTATTTTACACATTTCAATAAAACGTCTTTTGAAAATATTAGACTCGTAATATAAAATGTTAGTATTTTCAAGATTTTGTTATACAAATTTCATCGGACAAGAACCAACTGTAAATAAATTCCAGTGATTTTTTCGTGGGGCCACATGAAGCAAACAGTATACGCCGTTCATATAAACACATTAAATGACTTAACAGGGCGCATTCACAACGCCACGGGCAGTATTTGTACTAATCGCGGCATGCTAATGCGAATCACTTCTTCACCGTGCTCGCTTATGGCTCGCTAATGATTGACGTCACTTCGAACAGTTGTTATTTTTTATTTTTAAATCAGTATGGTAAACGTTTGTTTGAGCGTATGGTATAGTGATCATCCCCACAAATAAAATTCGGTGAGTGTGTCTTTGTATCCTATTTGCACGTACTCACAGCCATCGCCCACAACGATGGGCGAAGCGGATAAATTAAATTTCTGTTTATTATTTTTCCGTGTTTTATTTGTTCTCACTGTAATGTGGTTAAAATTGTTGCACTTATTTAAAAAACACCCTATACGCATTAACCTTACAACTCCCTAGAAATCTCCCTCGCTCTATAAATTTCAAATTAGCAAGTAAATATTTGCAAACGAAAAGCAAATATAAGATCATTAGAGTCATTCTTGTGAATTTGTAAATTACTATAAATTAAATTTATTTTGATTCTCTATTTGCTTTTTGCATTGTGCTGTAAATACCAAACAGCAACTGAATATGCTAGGGGGTTCCGATTAACAAATAAACCATGCAATTACCCTTGCGACTCGAACAATGACCGTCAAATTACAGGGGTGGCGCGTACACTACGTACTTTAAAAATCTGTAATAAAACGCTACATCACATAAGCGTGTATGTTGACCTGCCGAAAAATCGACGTTTTAGGAAACTGAATAGAGGTGATAATTAAGTGTTTTCCTTTAAATTACGTTTTATAGCACGTGCTGGAATACATTCTAAAACGAGCAAATATTGACACGCGTTCGGTGTTAATTCCGATTATTTTGTACTTGATTTTGTTACTGTTAACTGGTTTACGTTTACTCTATAGTTAATAAACTTGCATTACATTAAGTCAAATACGAACTGTTATTACATATTATATATGTGTATGTACATGTGTGCTTTAACTCAACAATATCGAACGAATTCATTCAGTTTATTCAATTTATTTTAGAGATTAAATTTAATCATTATTTCATTCAATTTTAAATTGTATCTTACGTAAAAATGAAATTTCCACCGTTTCTTTTTGTCACAGATTTGTAAAGTTGATTGCCGCAAGGAAATAAAATACGCAATAATTAGTACACACGAACAGTGAAACACATGAACAAACGGGCGCAATAAAATAAATTTATATGTGCGAGCAGTTGGCACCGAAGTCAAAATAAAGTCGGTGCTAAAGGAAGTGCTTTGCGTGCCAACTTTTCAAATGTATTATTACACATTTCTGACTTGCTTCTGGTTTAGAGCGTTTCGCACAGTTTTGCTAATAGGGTGCGAAAAACCCATAAAACTCATAAACAACGACGTTGATCAAGTAATCTGGTACTTGCGAATATATTTTGGCAAATTAAAAGATGACTTTAAAGTTGAAAGTTTGAGTTTGAGTCTTCGTGAAACAATTAATCATTACATCGATTTATACTTCGTATACACTTTAAAAATTTATACGTAAAGGCGTCTCTTTGAAATATTATATCAAAGACTTTAAAGTTTTTTGGAGAGGCGTGTTCGATTCTTAACAAAACAAAAAATATTTGGATTTGAAAAAATTACCGTTTTCTCTTCTTTCGACTGTTCCACGAAAACGGTAATAGATAACTAATTTTCTGTTGGACCATCAAAAACAGCTTGAAAAGTTGGCCCAACAAAGCTTGATTAGTTTTCTTCTATTTTCTATATTAACTGGGATAGCTATAAAATACCATCCAATTTGAGACACCATATACAGGGTGATCTATGACGTCGGGGAAAAACTTCACCGGTTGATTCCTATGAGTAATTAAAAAAAAAACTGCTAATGAACATGTGTCCGGTAATGCTTTTTAACGGAAGTGTAACCCTTCAAAGTTTATAACATATAACGTCAATCAATCAAAGCAATAGTAGTGGGCTTATTCTGTATTTCATTTCTTACCTATGAAAGCAAAAATTAGTATCTTAACATCGTTTTGTAAGTTGTAAACATTCAGCTTGTAATAAACTTTGAAGGGTTACACTTCCGTTAAAAAGCATTATCGGACACATGTTTATTAGAAGTTTTTTGTTTGAATTACTCATAGGAATCAACCGGTGAAGTTTTTCCCCGACGTCATAGATCACCCAGTATAGTGGTGCATTTGATTACAAAATTCAAAAATTATTTATAAATACTTTTTCAGATACTTTGTATAAGCTGTACGATGGATTATATTTCAGAGTGCATTGAAGGATAGGCAAAACCTACTAAAAACTAGTTTAAAAAAATCATTTATGAAGTACAGGGTGTTATTGTACTTAATAGAATTGTAGATTCACCCGTCATATTACTGCTACTTCCACGGTGACAGTTCAATCGAAAACCCCAATGATATTATTATTTCCGGCGCAGCTCAAACTACTTTCGTAAAAATAATAAAAGATTCTTGACCTTAATTTTGTAACAAGTTTTATTTGGAGTGCTATTTGTAGTTATTTAAATAAATGATTCAACTTCAGCAACACTACGTATACGTTTATGGATTTCACTATTTAATTAAAAAAAGAAGGGAATAAATAACGTTTTTTTTTTAATTCACTAATGTATTATTTATCAATGTGTTGTTGTTTTTGTTTCTTCTTATCAACTGGTAATTCTAAAATTGGGTGAATGGAATTCGTGACGAAATCTTTTTTTTAATGACGAATATCTGATTGGATTCGTCAAAATTGTTTCATAAGACTATTATCTTCTATGTCTCTTTTTATTATTTCGAAAGTTCGGCCATGTAATAGTATATTATACACCAGAAGTCTACTGTTATAACCCGAGGGTATGATTACATCTCGAGGCCCTTAGGGCCGAGGGATGTAAAGGACCGAGGGTTATAAGACTTCTCTACCGTGGTTATATACTATTTTTTCCACTACTAGTGCAAATGATAATTTTAATTTGAACAAATATTTATTTCAAATTACGAAAGGTTTACAGTTTTCTATATTACCGATATGACAGTTGATTTAAATTTTTTAATTTGTCACAAACATTACGTCGATCCTTTTGCCAAATCGTCAATTAAATAAAGTAAGTACGGTAAACAATGTACGGCGATTTAAATTGTACGCCGCCTGAAATGCGGGAAATTGCCGGACAAGTGGCAAACAATCTATTGCCTGAAAAATCAAAAGATTTATACCTGAAAGCGTACGTAACAATTGATGTTCATTATTTACCGGTAAATAATAAAATTATTTACCTCAGGTCGAGAAATTGTTTTTCACAGCAACCTAACAATGTCAAAATGACAGGCTGTAGTACTAGTAGTGGAAAAAATAAATATACGTCGATCTTTTTCCCCTCCGTCTTCAAAAAATTCCTCAAAATATGTACATCATTTCTCTTTCGATTTGAATTTTCATTCATTTGAAATACATATTTAACAAGTGCCTGATGCCTTCTAAATGCTGGGGACCGGGTGCAGTAAGAATTGTTGGACCCTTCTTTTAAGGACAGTGTCATGGTGTAAAAACCGGAATTCTGTACAAAAATTTATTATTTCAAAATTAGAAAAGAAATTGCAAAATGTTGCAATCATAAAAAATAAACGTACGAGTCTGAATTAAGAATAAAGCGATCAAGTTAAAACAAAACATGTAATTTTACGCAATGAGTTGAAACTGTAACAATCAGTCCCTGTGCTTAGAGTAGACAAACAATTCTAAGGATATACTCCGAGCTGTAAACCTTGAGTATACGCAAATGGACACAGGTTTGGGCGTGCTAAGAAAATACGAACGAAATAGAGAAATGGCATGCCCTCTATCGGTAAATACATTTTCATTCGGAAGTTACGAACGAGATGGAAATATTTTGAATTTGACTGCTACTTAGAGACTCCAGATAGATTATATAAATAATGTGATCTGTGTTTAAATCTCGTCGCGATTTTTCTACATTTCGGTTTCTTGATAAATAAATTAAATTTTTCCTTAGTTTTATTTATATTCGGTAGGAAAGGTAAAATTCTTTCTATGAATGTTTTTTTCTTGGTTGGTTTTAATAAATTTGAGTAAGTCGTAAACAAAACGTCCTCGAAATTAAAACTGAAGTGTCCCAAATTTTGAATTACTGGATGAACTCAGATTCAACGTTCGATAAACTGAAAAGTATTTCATTTGCCTAGGGAAATATCAGAAACTAACAAATGCCTTAAATGTACAGAATCCCGTTTCTTCTCTCCTCGAATTAATTTTGAATGTATTGTATGTATTTTTATTATTGTACTTTAATATTTGAATCTCTTTCTCCTTTCGTTGTGGTATCTACAGAAGAAAAGCGTCTCGAGGAGTCATGAAATGAGTTATATTGAAAGTATAGGTTTCTTGTGGCCGTTCCTGTATTTAACTCTTGAGTTGTCGATCGTTTCTCTATTAGTTTCTTTGTTTAGAAGGCAAATGAACGACGTCAAAAACAGCGCGGAATCGAGAAAAAAAAGGCATTCGGAAAGTATCTCAAGTTTTAAAATAAATCGTTTTTGTTTCGTTTTCAATTCTTTTAAAACCATAATTCGATTGTCAACTGCTTTTTCTTTTTCAACTTACTAATATGTATACTGGAAAATAAATGAATTAAGAATCGAGAAAAAAGCCTTCGTTATTAACAGATATTATCATCAACATGTTAAGTAACATTTCTTCGGTATTTCTTCACATGTTAATCGCAAATCAATATTTTTGGCCCAGTTTTTAAGATTTGTTAACAACATTGCTATTAACAATGTTATCTCCGGTGTAAAGCCGTTCTTCGTTGATGTGTTTTTATTAACTATATTAGATGGATGGCAAGAAAATAATCGTTACAAGCGATTTGTATTCACTAAAACTTGAAATAGAACTCATCCTATAAACTTCCGCTTCTATGTCAAAATCACACAATCATCACAATCTTAAGAAAAAAAAATAGGTATAAGTAATTTTTAGTCAATTAAATTTTGAAAAATTTTGTTCTGTAATTTGTGACATTGATTCCTTAACTGATTTGACTTTGTCGGAACAGTTAAGAATTATCCCCTATACAGGGTGTCCCAAAATATACGGCCGAGTCTAAAGCGGTTGCTAGGGGAGAACAAAGTAAAGCTTTTTTCTTAATAAATTTTTAATAAAAACTCAGTAACTAGAAAGTTACAACAAGTTAAAGTTAAATTAATTAAAAAACAATCGTTATTAACCGTAGTAATAAATTACGTTTTAAATTCAACTTACATAAAGTTAGTTAAAAAAATTAGTAACATAAAAGTTACGCCAATTAATGTTTTCTTTTAATACTGAACTGCTGCTCATATTGTTGAGAGCCGCTGACAGATTAAAATAAAACTGAAAGACAAGTTTTTTGTAAAATTTACTTAAATGTCAATTCCTTTAAGTGTCAAAACTACGATAGTTTACCGTTAAGACCCGATTTCTCAATCACAAGTTAACTTTAAGTAACAATTTATTCCCACAGACACAATTTTATTATGAAAACAATTATTGTTCCTCTGAGTTTAAGTACAAGGTCAACAATTTAAATACGTTCTGTGAATGTTGTGGTTTTGATAAATTTAGTTTACTTATGCTCGGTAACATAACGGTTAGTTACCAATTTGTCAGAGTTAATTAATGGATAACAGCAAAAATCAGTTATTAGGAGATAATCATTTGTTAAATCGTTTGCTAACTTAACCAACGCTGCTCCGGTAGTTACACATTAGTTAAGATTTGCCCAAAGTCAAAATATGCCCAATGCCATTTAACAAATGGTTAGATTTATGTTATTCAACTTTTACTTAACAATTGATTAGTGCTAACAAATGAGTATTTGAAATTCGCTTCAATATTTTAATAAATCAGACGATAAAACGGCAAAAGTAAATTATATTGACAAATTATTATTATTTTTTTTTTTTGTACACAATCAACATATAGTATTATTTTTACATGGCAACTCAATTTTATAATTTAAAATTAATAATCAAATTAGCTGTGTGTTCTTATTCCAACACCCCTTCTCACTTCAGTTGGTTTGTTCTTGTAATGCTAACTTCTCGATAAGTTCCAAAAAACTATCTTTTGCTAGAGTTTTCGTCAAAAAATCTGCTAGCATATTTCTAGATGGGCAATAACGAACATCAATTATTTGTTTTTCTTTCAAATCTCTAATCAGATGAAAGCTGACGTCGATATGCTTAGTACGAGCACCATTTCAATCAGATTCAATTAAACGAATACATCCTTGGTGATCCTCGTAGAAAACAGTTGGACCTGCAATAAGCACTCCCATGTCATTCAACAATCGACGTAACCACAACAATTCTTTACTCGCATATGATGCTGCCATGTACTCTGCTTCAATAGAAGACATTGCTACAGACGTTTGCTTATGACTTGACCACGTCACAATTCCATTGCCAATCATAAATACACATCCACTTGTAGACTTCTGTGTCCAGCCCAATCAGCATCTGTATAACAAACAAGTTCCAAATTTCCTTCTGCAGAAAATTTTAAAGCCTTGTTTATTGTAGATGCTAGATAACGCAATATACGTTTTACTGTTTTCCAATCTCTTTCAGTCGGATTTTCTACATTTCTACATAAAAATCCCACGGCAGCAGCAATATCAGGTCTGGAAACAGTAGAACTATATAATAACGATCCCATAACTCTCCTATATTGCTTATTATTGGGAATTTAGGACACTCTTCTACCCTCTCTAGTATAAATCCCACTTCCAATGGAGTGGCTATTGGTTTAGCCTCCAACATATTGTATTCTTCAAGAATTCCAACAATCTTTGTCTTTTGATTGACAAGGAAAGATCCATCTTTCTCACATACAACTTCAATTCCAAGATAATGACTGATCTTCCTATATCTTTAATTTCAAAATGTTTTCCAATTTGTTTGCTTACTGTAGCAGTTAACTCTTCAGATGTACCAGCCACCAACATGTCATCAACATAAAGGAGTCCATAAGTAATATTACCATCTTTTTCTTTTCTGGTGTAAAGGCATTGATATGCATCTCCACGTTGAAATTTCAAGTAATTTAGCACCTCAGTTGCCTTCTTGTTCCACACTCTTGCAGACTGCTTTAAACCGTAAATACTCTTACGTAATCTCAACACCTTTGTTTCTTGTCCATTTATTACAAAGCCTGGAGGCTGTTCCATAAACATTTCCTCATCTAACTCACCATTCAAGTATGCACTCTTCACATCCAATTGCCGTACATGCAATATCTTCTGAGCTGCTATAATAAAGCACGAATAGTTTCATGTTTAACTGCAGGTGCAAATGTGCTGTCATAATCTTCTCCATGATAGCGCAATCAAGCGAGCTTTATGTTTCGCTATTCAATTTAGTCTTGAAAACCCATTTACACGTTACTGCTCTTTTACCTTGCGGAAGATCAGATAACTCCCATACCTGATGCTGCTTAAGAGACCTCATCTCTTCTTCTGCAGCTGCAATCCACAACTGTTTTTCTCGATTTGACAACTTTAGCAAATCATCCCACGAATCAGGTTCTTTAACAAAATTTGCATGTACCTTATAAATTAATCTTTCTGGCGGTACTCCTTTGTTTTTACGTTTCGAAACTCTTCTTTCGGGTGTAACCATTGAAGTTTCTGAAGAAATTTCATCTTCAGGTGTACTCTACAAGTTTCTGATTTTCTACATCCTCTTCTGTTTCATTACTATTGTTACACATCTGAGAACAACCTGTAATTTCAGAAAGAGAAATGTCTCCTAATCTAGAATCATTTAAACCATCATTTGCAGCCCCATCTCGCTGTGGAATTCAAGGGATTCCTGAATTTTTACCATCAATTTCAGTAATCCGCACCAATCGGCTAATCCAAACTTTATTTGTTTCTGGATTTAATACTCTATAACCTTTGCTGTTTCCGTCTTGACCAACAAGAACACATTCTTTCGTTCTTGTTTAGATTTCTTTTCTTAGTTAAGAAGAACCCCCTGTTTTTGTTTAGGTATTAGCGAATATACTTTCGATCCAAACACGCGAATGTGACTCAAATCTGGTTTTACTCCTATAAACAACTCCAACGGAGTCTTCTCGATCACACGACTTGGTGTCCGATTCTGAAAATATGCTGCGGTCAGAACTGCTTCTCTCCAAAATCGATTGTCCAGACCGGCGTCTAATAACATGCACTTCGCAGCCTCCGTCAAAGTGCGATTTTTCCGTTCTGCCACGTCGTTCTGTTGAGGAGTATATGACACCGTATTCCTTCTTTCCGCAGATATTTTTCCAATTCACAGGAAACGTATTCCTTTCCATTGCCTGTACGCAAAATTGCTGGTTTCTTTCCTATTCTTTAACTACATTCGGTACTTCATCCTTCGATCGAATCAGCCTCACAACTGTAAAACGAGAGAAATCGTCAATCAGTGTTAGTAAGTACCTGTTACCACCTGGAGTCTTAGCTTGCATTGGACCACATAAATCAGAATGAATCAATTTCAATGGCTCCTTTTCTCTGTTCTTACTTTCTGAAAATTTCTTTTGAGTTAATTTTCCTTTAATACAATTCTCACACACTTCTTCCGAACTCTTCGTAATTCTAATTCCTGTAGCCTGATCTTCTTTGATCATGTTTTTAATCGCAGTCGGATGTTTGTGGCCTAGACGACGCGACGATGCCATTGATCAAGACTTGTTGTTGAACTTGTAATTCGAACCGATTCTTTAACTGGAATTGTGTGCAATCTGAATAAATTCCCATTATTTTCTGCTCTTGCAACAATTCTTCGACCTTCATAAATTGTGCATTTATTTTCTTCAAATAACATCCGACATCCCTCTTGAATTATCTTTTGTACCGACATCAACCTGTCATCAAGTTGTGGAACGTAAAGCACATCTTTCAACTCTATCAATTGAATTTGACCATTAGGAAGTTTGCTTTTTATCGATCCATTTCCAATTCCTGCTGCCTTGACTGACAATCCATCAGCAAGAAACACGGTAGTGTCTGTATTTTGCAGAATTGAGAAAAATTCTCGCTCGTTGGTCATGTGATTAGATGCACCGAAGTCTGTACACCAACTTCCAATATTCACATTTTCTACTTTCCCACATGTTTTAAAACTCTTCTCTTATGAAAACAACTATAGTGAAAGAGGAAAACATTATCTGAAGAGGCCAGTAACTTTGTGCACTTCTTGCGACGCTATTGCTGCCTTTTATTTAAAATAATAAAGTTATGAGAAAATGCAAATTTATCTAATAATTTTAAAATGAGACTCATTCTATGCCAAATTTAGTATTATGCTTCATAATAGCAAAACATTTTGATAAATTTGAAATGGTTTTTTCATATTTTTGGTATTCACGAATAATAAAATATTTGCGAAGCAGTAAATTAAACCGCACATGCGTTCACTTCTAGTTACAACGTGCTACTGTAGATAAATCAAGGGGCCGCCGTGTGTCCAATTTTATTTTTAATTTGCATTTCACAGTCTAACGCGCGATTTATTTCGTGGATATTTATAATTAGCTATGCATCTTGTAGCTTTACACTTAGCATGTGAATGACTCGCACAAATAGTCGCTTTATCTTACGCCATTTAGCGCCATTTGTCCGGGCAGCTAATTTATATCCTGCGCAAGATGTTTAATTCCTGCTGCTCGCAGTTTTACGTTTCCACTCGCGAATGCCATAATTATTTAATTTTGCTGCAGTTTACACGTGAGTATTATATTTTTGCTCGGGTCCGGCCGTTTCATGAAATATTACACACCAACATGGTATTAAATTAAATGTACGTGTGCACGAAGTTTCCATTAATTACCAAACCAATAAAAACCTTGTAAAATAACGACTAGTTTCATATTTTAGAATTATCAAATTCCTGCGCAATCAAAATTAAAACTGACAATAATTAATTATGCACTTAAAAATATTCCATTAATTAAGTTTATAAACAAAGTAAAGCGTATGCAATTAAATCCATTTAAATTTAATTTCGAACATCGAAACCCACCCATTTAATATGCAAATTCCTGTATAAAGTATTTTCAAGGGTCACATTCCCAAAAAAAAATTCTGCAATTATACTAAGCCTCCGACGCGTTTATTTAAAACGATTTCGTCTCCGAGAGTGCAGTCGTTGGGGGGTCGGATACACATTTCTGGATTAGGGATTATTTGTGCCCTTTAAAACTTCACACGACGTTAACAGCGGAAATAAATTGTCGCGAGAGGGACGCTTCTATTAAATTATAACTAAACTCTTTTCGTAATCACGCAACTTATTACTTAGCGCAGCGCCATTTATTAAAGAAACACGTTTTCCATTACGAATTTATGTGCGTTTCGTAATAATATTTCACGGCGAGGTTTTAATTACCGGTAACTTAATCTGATAAAAGCTACATGGAAATAAAACGGCGATTATATTTCATTATTGTTAATTTGTACGGAGATGCTAATCGTATATTCTAAAAGGGTTCTGAAAGTTTCGTAATGGAAAAAAGAACGGCACCGTTCACGTTAAAGCATTAAATCGGGTAATAATAAAATGCATAGAGTTCAGTTTTAACTTAACCTTTAAGGTACATTATGAGATTAAAGATTTTTTATAAATTAATATTTTCCCAACCCTCTGGTTTATGCGCTGTGCGCATCATATAGATGCAGGCAGATACTTCCACAATGTCCTTTTTAAAAATACTGACAACTTAACTTTTTTTTTTAAATAATTTTTACCTTTTGAAAGCATTTTCTAAATTTGTTGTATCTCTAAACCTGAAATTCCTTGAAATAAATTAGAAAAGAAATGACAACCGTAGTGATCGTTTTGTGTAAAATAAATTCACGCTGTCTTTTAACTGCAAGGATAATTTGCGTGTCTTAAATTAACTCTAATGATTCGGAAGTCGTTCCTTTCCGTAAAAAGACGTCGAGTGCGATGATGTCACATTTCAGTTTTAGGATTACGTGCCAAGATACACAACAAAATGAAAACAGAAAAATAATATAAATAACTTAACATAAATAATATGAGTATGATAAATTAACGTCTATATTTCAGCATATAATTTTGTTAGTAATTTTTAATTTAGTATAGAGTAAAGTATAGAGAAATGCAATATTGAAATTCTACAAATTTCGAACTGCAATTTCTTTCTTAGAATACATTTCATATACATAGGTATTTACTGAGATAACAAAGTTATTTTCAATTTATAGTTGTATCAGAATCTGAAATTAAATGCAGTATTTTAAAGGAGGAATTCAAGCTGAAGAATTTAATTAGAATAACTTTTATCGGGAGCATTTCTCGAGATTATTTTTACATATAAATTAATTTAAACTGACGTTAATAATGACATTTAAATGAATTACTAATTCCCTACTGTAACAATTAAAAGTCCAGCCTTATTTATCGCAGCGCCTCGTAAATTATACTTATTAAGATAGTGAAAAAGTTAATATGGGGACGCCTAACCAAAAGATTAATCTATTTTAAGCACCCCCCCTTAGTAGACTATTGGACGTGAAACGTATTTATTTATTTATTTACTTATTTTTGTTATAGCGAGCGTCGTTGTTATCAGTGTATAATCAAAGGTAGTCATTAAATAAATATTTTATTATAAAATCTAACAATAATATTTTACGTTTCCAAACATTACTTATTTTTAAATGTTATACAAATAATAGTGACAAACTACGTATAAAGTAAAAAAAATATTATTTATTTAAAAATAATTCAAAATGTTTGTGATCTACAAAATAATGTTTTCAGGAATTTAGAAATAAAATTAAGAAATCGATAATAATGATAAAATAGACGATAATAAAAATAGCGAGCGTCATTGTTATCAGTGTATAATCAAAGGTAGTCATTAAATAAATATTTTATTATAAAATCTAACAATAATATTTTACGTTTCCAAACATGACTTATTTTTAAATGTTATAATAGTGACAAACTATAAAGTACAAAAAATTATATTATTTATTTAAAAATAATTCAAAATGTTTGTGATCTACAAAATAATGTTTTCAGGAATTTAGAAATAAAATTAAGATATCGATAATAATGATAAAATAGACGATAATAAAAATAGGGCGATGTTATACAAAACATTTGGATAATTTGCAACAACGTTCGGATGTACAGTTTGATTTTAATTTTCAATTAACATTTTAAACGCGTACATACATATGTAATAGCGAATTTAATCAGAAAAACCAATTTATTTTCTGCGTTTTAAAATTATAGCACGCGCGTATATGTGTTCAATTAATATCCACGATCTCCCTTTAATTCCTTCATTCTTTTTAATGAATTGCATTAATAACGAGATTTTAGAAGCTCGTGTCTTTTAAAAGTCAAACAAGACGTAGCAAAACATTTCTGTTTATTCCTTCAAAAGAATTGTGCAAAATAAAAAATTCGTGATATTAATACATACTTAATGAAGTCACGTGAGGCTTTTTAAAGTAGGGGAGTTTCTTATCTATTGAAAATTTATGTGTAACAAATTTGTCTATAATTCTTATATGGACAAATTATATAAATATTAACACTTTATAACCGATGGCAGCTTTCTCGTGATTATGGAGGACTTAGAAAACGAATTATTACAAATTTGTTACGAAAATTTAAAAAAGATGAACTATCAGTTCCATTCTCGGTTCTATCTGCATCATCATTAATCATTACCCTTTATTATAAAATACATAGAGACGGCCTTAAGTAATTATTATAGATGTTGTGTAACTTCTTAGGAAGTCTTTTATCTGAGAGTTTCATATGTTTTACAATCTTTTTAAGTAGAAATTTTATCAGTAAGTTATAATTTTTCTATCAAGGAATTTGAAATTTGTAGAAACTTGATTTATTTATTTCAAGTTAATGTTCTACACACACATTTTATCCTATTCTGGTTAGAGAGATCATGATACACAAAATTTTAAGAAAAAACTATTACCAGTACAATTTCTAAAACTAACGTCAATTTTCTCAGTTAATAATAGTCGGTTTGCTAAACTCAGTAAAAATGTTTCACTAAAAATCAAACGAGATGCATTATTTATTAGGTTGTTCGGAAAAAAATGTCGTACTATGTTTACAATTTTTTGATTCCAGAAAAGTTGGGTGATATCACCGTGGAATACAACTGCTAGCAGAAAGATGGCAAAAGGTCACTGATGCAAATGGTCATTATATAGTTTAATCAAAATTTATATACTTAGGTATATAAATATAAACGTTTTGAATTAAAAAGAAAGAAAACGACATTTTTTCCGAACAACCTAATATTATAGACCGTTGCACTCTTAATTAACAGTACCAGGTTCTACGGACTACGAGTATATATGTCACTTATTACTTTAGGCAACTGCCTAAAATGTATATAAAAAAAAACATAGGCACTTAAGGTTTAAACATGTGTGTAGAAATACGTATTTGTTTGCCAAAAAAAATTAAAAACTTTGGACGTATTTAGCTAAACTCAGAGTTACAACGCTTTTGTATACAGCCGGAATGGAAATTCGAAATTTTTAAATTTCAATAAATTGACTTCAGGGTTATTCATGAAAGAATTTCACGCTTTAATTGTTAATATAAACATTCTCATGTAAAAATACTGATTCTCGTTACGATAAGTGACCATTAAAATACGTTAAAGTAAATGAGCCACGCGATAAAAACCCTGAGTTTGTGAGAACCTCACTCACGCCAAAGTAACGGAGCCGGTCCAAAAATACCTCGCAATCCTTCGAAGGTAGGAAACTTAAGTCACTCTAGTGGCCTAAAAGTGCGAGACCAAAAGGAGACATGCCTGCTGGCAGTCGCAAATTACAAAAGAAGCTCAGGTTTTGAAAATGTAAACAATACGTTTTAACTCTACAGCAACCGGTATCGATGGAATTAATATAATCATGATAAAAATGTGTCCATTAATACTCCCTTATCTTACTCATATAATTAATTCTTGTATTGTAGACAGTGTTTTCCCTGATTGTTGGAAGCATGCCTTGATCCGACCTGTACCAAAAGATCCAACTAATGTAGCAGATCTACGACCAATAAGTTTATTACCATTCTCTTCTAAGCTTTTCAAGAGTGTTATCACACAACAACTTACTGATTACTTTAATTCTGTTGGTGTTATACCAAACATGTAATCAGATTTTAAGAATGGCCATAGCTGTGCGACTGTTCTGCTGAAGGTAACTGATGATATAATCTAAAGACTTATCACAACACTTACTTTATTAGACTTCAGCAAAGCATTTGATACGGTACAGCATGACTTACTTTATTCCATTTTATTGCATATCGGCTTAAGCGAGAATGCTGCTAATTAAGTCATGCCTTTCTCAACGCTTGCAAACTGTTATTATTGATAATCAACGTTCTTTTCGTTTAATAGTTACACAAGGAGTACCGCAAAGCTCATTTATTATATTATTTTGTTGTTATATTTCTAAATTTTTGTCTGTACTAAAACACTGTAGTGCCCATGTTTACGCGGACGACACTCAGGTATACTACTCCTTGGAGGATGATGATTGGAAGGATGCTATTCTGAAAATTAATAAAAATCTGTTTTCGGTTTCTGTAGATCATTCTTTGAAACTCAATCCAAATAAATCTCAACAACAGAAATGGAAAACAGAAATGCTGCGTTAATCTCACAAATATTATTCATATTCGTATTAATGGTGTTAAAATCCGCTTTGTAACAAAAACCAACAATCTGGGTTTAATAATAGACAACAGTTTTCGCTATCGTAGCCAGATCGCTAAATATAATAAGCAATGCTTATCTTTTTCTAAAGAAAATATTCCCTCTTAGATACTCTTTAAATATTGACTTAAAGAAACGCTTATGTAAAGCATTCGTTCTCTCCCAATTTACTTATTGCACTCCAGTATATCATCCAGCTCTAGATTACATTACTACGTATCGTATTCAAAAACTACAAAATTCTTGCTTAGAGCCCCATAGAGAAATAGAAAAGCCCCACAAGGGAAAGCTGTAGAGAAGTACTTTGGTGCTGAGCCCTCGAACTACCCTATCGGTAGGAAACCATCTTATGTACTGTCTAGATTTTTTGACTTAAACGCCAATTTATGGCCCATATTTAAAGCAGGTTTTTACAATACGAGTACATTCCTTACGGCGAATTATTTATGTGTTTGTAACAGAAATAAGCTTTAATATTCTTTTTTATTAGAAAATGTCGGAAAAAGGAGAAATAATTAAACGCCTAAAGTTTTTTAGGCTGCCTATTTCTGTGTGTGCCTATTTCTTATACATTATCTATTTGCATGCCTAAAAATCCGGAGTTTACTTATTACTTTTCTCGATTCTCCTATAACGCTATCCTTTTTTAACAAATCCACGTTGCCAAATGTATCTTTTGTTTCTCAACATTTAACATTTTTTTATTAGATATTTAAGAAATTAAATTTAACATTGACATGTATAACATAAAATTTTAAAATTATCAGATGACATACTGCATCAGTTACGGTTCATAATATTAACAATTTGGGATAAGTGCATTTTGACCATAAGCCCTGTAGTATCAATTAAGAGTGAATAGTAGGGTGGGTCATTTTTGTATGGAAAAAAACGAATATTGCGCTTTTGATTTTTAATAGCAAAATTATATTGCCTTTACATGAAAACAGTGTAATGCTAAAATTTAAAGTAAATAGCACTTCATCTTCAGCTTGCGCTTTGCCTTGGAAATACGAATAACTTGAATATATTCTGGTAGTCATATAACATAAATGTCTCAAGGAAAATAGGGTTTTTAGAATAAAATAATGATTTATTAATAATTAAAAAAATAATACAACAGAAAAATTAATGAAAATCATTCAATATTGAAATCTTTCTTGCTATCGAATTTAGGCGTTGCTGCAAGATTCGAGTTTTAATTTTATCCACCTTCTCTTGCCCTTTTAGTATACAGTTTTGATCATAACTCTGTTATTATTATTTTTGCAAATACGAACTTTTCATGACATACTATATGGCCTTTCTCGTATAATTTCAAAAATTCAAACGTAAGGCGCACCCTCTAAATATTAATTAAATTCAAAAATATTTCGTAGGTGTCATAATATCACTAAAAGACAACATAATTTTGCTATTAGGTAAGATTATCTCAAAGTTTGGTTTTTCGACCCACCCTAGTGAATAGATACATAACACATTTATCTTTTTGTTTTCAATCTATAAATCATGTTATGTTATTCTGAGAGTTAAGTTTAATTAATCAAATTAAGAGTTATAAGAAAATAACTAAAACAACGGTTTTGATGTCTTCTTGGGGAAAGTGTGATATAAAAATTTCAAATCATGTCGTACATAAATGGGTACAATTTCAAATTTTACTTAAAAAAGTGACATTCTGTTTTAAACATTCTTTTCTGCAATGTTGTTGCAAGGTGATCAAATTTTATGTAATTGATAAATCAAAATAAATAATAAAAGAAATTGATAAATCAAATTTAATGTAATTGCTAAATCGCTGACTGTAACAGAACAAACACAATTAATAGCAAAATATTGTTTACATTTTTCGAACATGTTTAACAATAAAATTTTTAAAAAGATATTTTACTGCTGGGCTAAATTTCCGAGTTTTGAACAGGACGTCGCGGTCGGTTCAAATTTGATCTGCATTTTATTTTATCTTTGGGAGCAATTAAAGAACTTCTGCGAAATGGTTTTGCAATCATCATGGTAGGGCTATTAGCTGACGTCATAAACAATAACAACTTGTTTGTATCAATATTTTCGATTTTATTAGCCATAAAGTCCAACAATGTTTCAAATTCGGTTACGCAATGTGTAATCGTTAAATTTATCTTTAATGAAGATGTTAAAACAACAGAAATTCATCAGATACTTCAGAGGCAGTTTGAAGAAGAGTGTTTATTTCTTAGATCAATCTTTGATTGGTGTAAGTCCTTCCATTGTCCACGACAAGCTTAAATTTAGTAAAGTTGGTGTCAGATGGGCTTCTGTAGAAAAACAGCAGAAACGACTTCAGGGTTGAAGAGAATTCCGGCTTCACTATGATGATTAATAATAATGATGACTTTTTGTAGCGCTTCATAACAATTGATGAGACCTTATATCCCAAAGAGCAAAAAAAAAGCAGTAATATGGAATGGTGCCACAGAAGCTTATCTCCACCTAAGAAATTTAAAGCCCAACCATCAGCTGGCAAAGTTATGGCGACTTTATTTTGGATTGCTATTGGGCCAATTTATGCCGATTTCCTTGAAAATACAAGACCAATTATTTATTAATGTCGCTTATTATAATGAACTTCTTGCAAAAATTAAACTAGCCGAACGAAAAAAAGGACGCGGTCTTTTAAGCAAGGGCGTTATTCTTCCCTACGATAACGCTCGCCCACATATACAACAGCCCAACTAACAAACGATACAGTGATTAGATTGGGTTGGGAAATACTGTCTCGCCCTCCATACAGTCCAGATTTGGGCCACTCAAAAATCTCATGGGAAGCAAACGATTTTACTCTAAGGAGGAAGTTAAAATTGCCGTGCAAAATTGGTTACGTCGTCAACGGAAAGAATTTTTTTTCAGCGGGAATACGGAAGTTACCAGAGAGACGGGATAAGTGTATTTTAAAGGGCAGTTGTTATTTTGAAAAATTATACACGGTGAAATATAAAAAGTCAGTTCAATTTTGATTAATTTATAATAATATCTTATTTATTTATACTAGTCATTGCTGACATGTATTTCTGGTTGTACATAGATTAGAAAATGCAAAGAGGGTTAGACTGGCCTTAATCTATTTCTTTCTTACTTAAAAATTTAGTATTAGGGATAAATCCATTAAACTTGTAACGACGCAATTATCATTCAGTTTTAATGGGCTGGGAAATTAATTGATGCCATTAATTTTTGGCAATAAACTATCCTACTACATGGTTACTATCTCGTAAAATTTCTAGTTTTCTAATTGGAACTTGTCTTCGTTGTTTGGCGAACGAATCCAAGAGAGACTTCTTTAATTAACTTCTTCTTTAAAGAAGCTCTCCATTCAGTCCCCGCATTTCATTTTATTTCACGATACATGTCGCAAACAGTATTGCCCGGCAAAGTAAAAAAGCACTAAAAGAAACGGACGCCGTTAAATTATAGTTTGCTTACCCTTGCAGGCACGTCGATGTGTAATCTGCTTGGTGGGATCCCGATAGTATCCTTCTTCGCAATAGTGGCAGTGTCTGCCGGCAGTATTGTGTCGACAGTTTATGCATACTCCACCAGATACTCTTCCAGACAATTTGTAGAGCTCCATGTTGAATCGACACTTTCGCGCGTGCTGATTACACTCGCATGCTGTGAAAAGAAAAATTACCATAAGAGTTGAATCATTTACAGGCACGCCAGCTAAAAACTCATTTCTCATACATCACACAGCATTCGATTTTGTACCAATAATTAAGTATGCAGTTTTTACTTTTATTTAACTTATAATTAACACGCTGTCAGTAAATAATATCCACTTTATGTGGGCTTCGTATGAGAGTGGATTTGAAAGCCTCATTAAGAGTTAACAATTATTTTTATTTATTGATACTATCATTACTTACTGTCAACATTTTATTGACATCCTGCTAAGTTTCTCTTTTTAATACAATTTTGTACAGTCATCAGGTACCTGCACAAGGCCTACGAAAATAAATAAATAAATGAAAATATACAAGGGACATTTTGGAGTCCACTGTATGCAACGCAACAAAAAGCATATACTCATGACTGTAATGTATTAGCTCAAATTTTAACTCAAATCAATAATTATGAATTGAAATAACCAATAATTTGTAAAAAAAAATGGTCACACCACAAATATTTCAATGTCACCCTTGTATAATTAAAAAGAAAAGAAGTTAAAGCATAAATCTATTAAACAACTCAATCGATCATCCACAGCCACACGATTATAAAATAACTCTTGTATATGAAAATGTTTCTGAATGTGAATACGCAAGAATAATTTATTCTTAATGATCCTATGCATACACATGAAGATCTTCATCATTCAGGCTATTATTTACTTGAGCCGGGCCCACTCGTAAGTGAAAAATGCAAGAATGAATTGCATTCAGTACCGGATTAAGGTATGAGATGACAGAGCAACTGCGTCATTCTTAAAGGGGTGACCGTCTAGAAATAGCGTTAAAATATCTTATACCGGGTATCTCAAGTTGAGTAACGTATTAAAAAATTTCGAGGAAGGGAATACACAAAAATCTATCTAATACATTGCCTTAAGGGAAAGTGATCTTACAGATTAAAATATTTTCACTTTTATATCACTTCCGGTTATACCGGAAGTCGCCGTTAATTTTCTCATTTTAAACGGAATGCTACTTTTAATTGCAAATTCTGATTTTACACATTATTCTAAATAAAAAGTGTTGAGGCTTCCCTATACCTAAATGTAACCGATTTTAAGATATCTTTAGAAAATTGTTTTGGTGACTTTTCATTTAAGAGAATATACACTTTCAAATTTCAAGATTCAAGTGGCATGTTGTTTGAAAGTATAGATAATGTTCAGCTTTCAAAATCATATCCTAATTATCTCTGAACAATTTACAGGCTGGTTACAATATGGTGTCGAAACTCATTATGTTTAATTGCCCAAATCTCAACTTTTCGTAAATGGAACATCCTGTATATTTGTACATCATGAGAAACAGAATCAAGTTCTACATCAACTGGTATTAGCATTCTCTGTACTATTTCTTTTAGTTTCCTTGTTATCAATAATTATTATAGTTTATTATAATCCTAGGATTATCGCAATTTTTCACAGTAAGTGTCGACAAAATAAAAATATTTATTGACTTACACCATTAACAATATGTAGGTGAGGAGCCAACGGAGGAAGAGATCTTAAGTGTGATAAGTAAGCAAAAAAATAATAAAAGTGCTGGAGAAAATGGAATCCCAGTGGAAGGGCTTAAATGGGGTGGAGATAGACTCAACCAGAGGATAGTTAGACTCATTAGAAATGTGTGGAGGGAAGAACAGATGCCACTTCCCTGGATGTGTCTCGTCCGAAATAGACTGAACGAGTACCAAAAACAAGTAATAGGCGAATAGGCTTTAAAAAAGATCGAGGAAGAGTAGATCAGCTTTTTACGATAAAAATGATCCAGCATAATAGTTACGAACGAAATTTGGGGCTGCATATCTTGTTTATAGATTTTGTTTTGGAGGCAATACTGAGGGAAAGTGGTATTGAAACGGGTGGTATGATCTACCAACGACGTTATCAGATAGTGGCATATGCCGACGATCTGACCATAATTACAAGATCAAGGAAAGAGTTGGAATCAGTATTTGGCAAACTGGAAAGTACAGCAAGGACATACGGGTTAACAGTAAATGAAAAGAAAACAAAGTACATGGAGATGCGTCAAAACGTTACGGAGGATGCTTATGTTAGCTTCAAGACGTAAGGAAGGGACTATAAATTTGAGAAAGTAATGAACTTCGAATACCTTGGAGTGACATTAACAAGCACTACAGACGAGAGTTTAGAAGTCCAAAAGAGAATTACAAAAGGTAGTAAGGCAGTAGGTGCCATTAGCAAAATATTCAAGTCCAAGAAGATTTCTAGAGCTGCAAAATTGAGAATATACAGTTGCGGTCAAAAAAAATGGACACTTTTTTAAACGTCAATTTTATAATACTAAAAATTATGAGCTGATACTTACGGATGATAAACAATAAGTATGTATTACTGTTTGTCATCCGTAAGTATCAACTCATAATTACACTCACCCAGCAAAAGTTTTAGTATTATAAAATTGACGTTTAAAAAAGTGTCCACTTTTTTTTGGCCGCGACTGTATAAACAATCGTACGACCCTCTGTGACATGCGCATGCGAGATATGGGCAATGACGAAACAGATGGAATTGAAACTGGAAATATGGAAGAGAAAGGTGTTAAGAAACGTTTTAGGAGGAATAAAGATGGACGACGGGAGGTGGAGGCGAAGAACTAACCAAGAAGTACAAGAAATTTTTGGGACTCCATCCATAACGGCATACATAAGAGCTCAGAGAGAGTAAGGTGGCTGGGACACGTCAGTCGTATGCCAGAGAGCAGACATGCAAGAAGAGTGTTGGAGGAAGGGACTGGTGGAAAAATGAAGAAGGGACTATCAAAAAAGAGGTGGCTGGATGCTGTTGTGACCGATGTGAGAAGAACAGGAGTTGAGGATTGGAGAAGCAGAGCTAAGGATAGAGACAGATGGAGAAGAGTTGTGCTAAAAGTTAAGGAGCTGTGAAATAACGGAAAAAAGCAGAAGTCATGGACCTTCAAGGCCTATAGAGCTGGATATACGAGCCCTGAGTCAAAAGTATTCGCCTAGCTGGTGTAGCTGTTTTTGAAAATAAAATCATTATTAGAATTTAAAATTTTAATTAAAAATGTATAAATTTTAATTAAAAATGTATAATCTACCACTGAGTAACTAATTAACTTTTTCTTTTTCTTTACCAAAGAGAGGTAGGCGAATACTTTTGGCGCAGGGCTCGTATTACACCATTAACAAATAAGTACAAATAAATAAGCTTCAACGAATGCTAATACAGAAACTTCATTTTTTTTTTCCCATTTTGACCAGAACCCGTCTGCAGAAATGCGCCGGGGGCACCGCAGCCATTAGGCTTATTGTGCACGCCCTGGTTCAGTTAACGCAACCATTCAGTGAGACATGTCCCCTGTACCAGCTGGTACAGGTTTTTCACTGATTGCGTATTAAAGTCTTCAGGAGCAATCATAAGATGTCCGAATATGCGCTGTCTACGGTTTGCCAGCACATCACATCTACACAAAATGTGCATTGCCGTCTCTGGTTCCCTATTGCAAAGTCTGCAGTTTAGATCCCCATTAAATTTACCGATCCTCCATAGGTGCTCCTTAACAGTCAAGTGTCCTGTTAGTAACCCTGTGGTGATACTGAGTTGCGCTCTGCTCAAAAGCAAAAGTTCCGCAGCTCTCTTCTTGCAAGGACCTCTGAGGAAGGTCTTGCTATGGCAATGTCCTGGTCTACTTAGCCAGTATCTATTGTGTTCCTCGCTTATCCAGTCACTGAAAAGCCCCGGATAGCGTTCTTGGTTATGCCTAGGACAGGTTCAGGGCCAAGGTATGCCATGCCCGCTCCTGCCTGGCTAGTTCATCGGCCCTTTCGTTGCCGATAATACCTTGATGACCTGGCACCCACACTAGCGTAATGCAGTTGTGCTCCGCCAGGTCATTGAGCTCACTTAAGCATTCCCACACCAGTTTGGAAGAGACCTTTGAGCTTACTAAAGCCTTCAAAGCCGCCTGGCTGTCGGTTAAAATGAAGATCCGCTTATTTGTGTAAGCCCTCCTATTGTTTTCCCGCGCACATTGTAATATGGCGTATATTTCTGTTTGGAAAACAGAGGCAAATTGGCCCAATGGGAAGCATAACTCCTCCTTTGGTCTATGCCCGTATATTCCAGACCCGGCACCAGTTTCGGTTCTGGAGCCGTCTGTATACCAAATCAGACTTCCAGGAGGAAAATCCTGTTCAAGTTTCCGGTGCTCATCAGATTCATTAATTTCTATCTTGATGGGCAGGTTTATATTGCCTTTGGGAGCCATATAGTCCGTCCTCATGTCGAGTAAAGGACCCCTTATGCTGCCAACGATACTTGTATGACCCGTACTTATATTAAGTAGGTGACGTGATTGCTGCAGTCTATGGAGTCCTCGTCTTGCCTCTCCCATTATCACAATGTGTAAGGGAGGGAGGTCTAGAAGGGTTTCCATTGCAGCGGTGGGCGTTGTGCTCATCGCCCCCGTTATGCCTAGACAGGCAAGTCTTTGTATCTTGCCCAGTCTAAGTTTGGTGGTCGTCTGCTTGACCTTCGGCCACCACACCGAAGCCGCATAAGTGATTGCGGGTCTGACCATTCTGGTGTAAATAAATAAGCTTCAACGAATGCTAATACAGAAACTTCATTTACTTCATTGCCAATTACAGGAGCAGATGAAGTTTTCTTTGGTCTGACAGTGCCACTTCTTAAAAAATACGTTCAAATCTGTTTTTTCTCTGTCGCTGGCGGTAACTGAGGATACATTTCATTAAATTTTCTGCTCGTTCTCGTAACCATTTTATTGCACTCTCGTTGAATGTAAAATAAATTTAACAATTGTTTATTACAATAAATAAAATTATTCATTATTATTTTTACCACTTTAGCAATTGTAAGTTTTGCTTTTGTTGTTTAATAAAACGTTAAACTGACAAAGAAAATTGTTTTTCAAAACATGCTTAATTTTTAAAGACGCTCGTTTATGAAAATGGTAAACTTACGGTAGATATTTACCTAATAATTTTATTTCATAATGGCCCGGTTTTACAATGTCTAGATATGTTTTGGTTAGCGCAATCTGACAGTTAAATAACTTTATCGCTTCCACAATTTGCTGATGAGCTATGGCTGATGAGGTGCTAATAACCTATCTGATAGATAATTATGTCAGAATAACTAACTGGTGAATCTATCTCCCAATTCTGTAGTTAACATAAACAAATTGAGGTTAGGTGACCGAAAAAGGTTTTGAAATGGATCGAGAATTATTTGATGTAAACGTTTTTGAGTTCGACGAGTCGGATGAGGAAGAATATGAACGGTTACGTCGACCAAAAATCATCGTAATAAGATTCAAACTTAAAAAGGAAACAGTTACAGGAATATTTTACAGCAAATAGAAGATAATAATAAATCTCCTATAGAAAGGTAGGTTCTTTCCCGTTATTATGCTGCTGCTTAACCTTAACTTATAAATATTACGTTTTTAGAAATAATGCTATAACACCGTTGACAAAATTATCATTAGGGAGTTTTTGCAATACGTTCCGTTAAAATTTACGTACGTTAAACGTTAAGACTCGATGTCTGATTGGCTAGATCCATAAGGTTGCTGAGCAAAATAGCCTTTGACGTAACGACATATTTATCGTAACGTGTTGCAAAAACTCCCTATTAACTCTGCGATTTTATGCCATTGGCAACATGGTACTGTATGATTTTTTAAATTTTAGATAAAGGAGGCCGTGGAAAGCAAAATGTATAGCGCTAAATAACTCAATACATAAAAATCTGCTATAGAATTTCGAATAACTTCTTTAATTCTTATTGTAGGTCTGCCACTTCTTCTTTTTTCTGTCCATACTATCAACCTCTCGGACTAAATTTACTGTATTTTGCCTTTCATGGCTAACCTTTATCTAAATTTTTTATTTAAAAATCATACGGTACAAACAGTTGGTGATTTTTCTGGTGTGAGCAAAGCATCTGCAAGCAGAATTATTAAAGAAGTGTATTATTATTAGTAAAATTCGCCGCACGTTCTCGTTTTCCGGTCATCATGTAAAGCTACCATATTTATGAGGTTAGAAATTTTTTTTTTAACTATTGTATAAATACCCACGAATATAGCCACATATGGAGCTAGTATTCACTTTTAGTACCAACTGCAACAACTAAATCTGTTAACTAACAGGTACTAAACTGAAAGAATAAAAGGTGTTGTCAGACAAAACTGTTACTTATTCTGCAGAAAATATTTATCCATTAGATAATAATGCAACACTTTATCAGCGCAACACTTAGCACATTGTAAGAGTGGACCAATGTACGTCAAAATAATGTTATGGTTAGGAATTGTTTATTTCTTAAAAAAATAACAGTTTCAATATCTGCTTCTTTTTTCAAAGCTTGCTGCAAATAACTGCATTCATTCTATTAATTAACGGAATAAAATAAACAATAATTGATAGCAAGGAAACTAAAAGAAATACATACGTATAGAGAATGCTAATACCAATCGATGTAGAATTTGATTCTACATTTCGTGATGTAAAAATATACAGGATGTTCCATTTACAAGAATAGAGTTTTGGCCAGTTAAACATAATGAGCTTCGACACCATATTGTGACCAACCTGTGAATTTTTCAGGGATAATAATAATAATGATTTATTGGTGAATATGGACAGTACATACATAAAGAAACTTCTAATTATAATATGAACACTATTCACCAAAAGGATCGTAGTTCAGTAGCTTATAAAACATCCTAATCTTCCACGACGAGCTGCCTAATATCAAAGTTAAAATAATTAGGATATGACTTGAAAGCCTGAACATTATACTTTCAAAAACGGCATGCCACTTGAATCTTGAAATTTGAAAGTGTCGTAAATTAATTTTTTGGTTCTCCGGCCAGAAACATTGATGTTGCATTCGTCAAAATCGTCCGGAAACAGCCCTATTGACGTACTAGGCCATCAAAAAAATTACCAAAATAATGTTGGCAATATTGGTAATCCGTTTACAACTGCTGGAAGATTTCTCAGGTAATAAAGAATTAATTGCATGTTCGGCAGCCTGAGTAATATGTGCTGGAGTATCCATTGCACTTATTTAAATATGTATAAACAATAAAATGGACTTGAATAATATTTGGTTTTTATTAAATGTCAAAAAACTGTAGGTAACTTGATTTTTAATTTCAAATTCAATATTCAAGTTTGGACATTGTGTTGCCAACCTGAATACATGTAACTTTCCTAGCGCAAACTATTTAGTTTTTTATTTTTGAACTTTTGAAACAATATAAAATAGTGTGTATCACACGGCCAGAAACTGCAAGTGCTCTCACTTGCGAAGTCTCGGCTGCGCCTCGCCTTCGCAAACTGTGCTCGCACTTGCAAAATGACAGTTTCTGGCCGTGTGATACAAATTACTATTCTTAAATGAAAAGTCACCAAAACAATTTTTTAAATAAATTTGAAGATATCTCAAAATCGGTTATATTTAGGTATAGGGAAGCCTTAACACTTTTTATTTACAATAATGTGTAGAATCAAAATTTGGAATAAAAAGTGTAGCATTCCATTTAAAAAAGGAAATTAAAGGCGACTTCCGGTATAACGATATAAAACTGAAAATACTTTAATCTGAAAGGTCATTTTCCCTTAGGGCTGAGTACTAATTAATTTAATATTTTTGTATATTCCCTTCCCCGAAAGCTTTTAATAGGCCACTCAACTTCCGATACCCTGTACAAGTAATAATAACAATTACATTTTTTTCTGTTAATTTGTCTCGGTAGAATTCTTTTTTATGTTACAGTTTTAGGTTTTCCAAAAAACTTAAAAACAACTATAAATTATACCTACAGGATAACAGCCAGTTGGTTACAAACAAGGATAATAAAATGACTACTTGTTTTTCTTTTTATGCATTAAACATGAAAACATCTCAGTAGAACATCACGATATAATTAAATTAATTGCACTAAACCGTAAATATATGTAATTTCACTTAATTATTTATCAATAAAAGACATTAAGACGTAAGAGTGAGTTTTACCTTAAGTGATAATTATGAAGCAATTTGACGTTAAGTTAATTAATTTTTGCGCACTTTAATATCCCGGCGAGACAAAGAAGAAACTACGCCGAGCTATTAACTTATTTCAACAAATTAAGCGCAAGCGCTGATAGCAGAATAATTACGAGCATAATTAACTCTCTGTAGTAAGAAGTTTAATATCGGAGATGCTATCTGATATCGTAAAAACTCAGCGCAATCATAAATTTATTTAAATACATGCTCCTCCATATTTTGATACAGCCGAAAGATTAACGACCGCCGTAATTATATTTTGGTGCGTTAATTAATAAAGTTAATTAGGCAATCAAAGTACGAAGTATGAAGGAGCACTTTTCTAGAAAGGTGTTTAAGCAACTTTTTATTAACGAGCGGTTAATTGAACACGAAGATAAATACTGGAGATAACATTTTTAGTAGTTACTGTTACAAATTAAAGACATCAGGCTTTCTCTCATTTAAAACAATATCTTTCAGCAAGTAATACCGAGAGATCAACTAACTTGTAACTTGAATGAGCTAAATTTACATTTTTTTGGCCGCAATTGTACAAACATCACTGTCCTTTCTTTCGAATTATTTCCTTTTTAGCAGTGTCGTGTCTGCTTATATTATTGCGCAGATAAATCAGCATTATGTTAAATGAAATCGAAACTGACGTGTTGACCAATGCAATAATTAATTTCAGACTTAAGTGAAATTTTATTAATGTGATAGCATTAATAATCTGACATATGAAATCAAAATGACTGCACTGAGAAAACATAAGTATGAAAACAACCATAGCTTTTGGTCCGTTATGTTCAACACATATATTTATTTGAATAGAAAGCATTTTGTATTCAATTCAATTAAAATTTGTTTGAATCAATAAAAATTATTTGTTCTTTTCTGTAAAATAATGATTTTTGGAAATAAAAATAGTAATTATTAATGTGTAAGAATTAAAACTTGGAAACTTTCCATAAGTAATGCAACAGATTTACTCACGAAGTTTAATACCGAAATAAAGTAGTAAAATTAACATGGGATGGATGTCATATGGGGCTGGCAGACCCAACGGCGTAAATCCAACTCTCGTTACGGCCTGTATTGTAGATGTTCGCCTGGGGCCTACAGCGCAAACATCCCATCCTGCCACTGACATTGCATTATGCCTATACCTTCGCCGAAAATTATTTTGTATCACTGAGTCTGCTCGAAATGTATTTTTGAGGTCAACTAAATTGAAACGTACAAATCAAAGAGTCAGTTTAATAAAATTGTAAAAAAATGGATTTTTTTTTGTTATAGAAAAGCTGTAATAGAATTCTAATTGAGTTATGTTGGAAGCAGACTGCGCTTGTAAACAATTTAAAACAAAAATCCATTTCTTTTATAACATTATTTTCAGTTCAGGAAAATCTATAATGCAAATGGTGTCTACACCTGAATAGAATACAGAGTATGTTAAACGAAATAACATTTTCAATATACGTTCTACTCCAACCAGTAGATCTTTTATTGGATCAAATTTACTTTCAGTTCATTTGTGTCTGTTAACTTTCGCCAAAAATTACCCTTATAATTATTTATGTTTATTAAACTGGCGTTTTATGTGAATAAAGGCCGGAGAATCCCAGACGAAAATTGAAGCCAAGCTCAAATACAAATATTTTATTATTCCAACATATTAGGAAGTAATTCTTTCTCTTAAAAGTTCAATTTCCATATTCCAGAAGAGGTTAAGTTACACTGACTGCAAGGATATTGCAGCTTCTGAAATCAGCCTATACATATATGTATACAGGGTGTAATCGAATATGTTTTACTTGTTAATCATCACATAAGAGAATTAATTCAAATGCAAATGTCAGTGGTTTAGCTCATAAATAAAAAAACTGACCTGCCACAAGAGCACATCGTTTTTTGTTTGAAACCTCTACTTGCTCGTGAGATACACATGCGTCTGTGGTTTTTATAAACACATCGTAAAACAATTTCAAAGCCATTAGGGACTGTAGAAGTTATAGAGGAGCAGATGCAAACAGCGGCCACATGCTGGTCATAGTTAAATTTAAACAAGAATTACCAACACAGAGAAAAGTCAAGAAACACAGGCAGCGATATGATGTCGAAAGACTGCAAGGAAAGGGAAGGGCAGAAAAACTCGAAAAGGAAATAGAATTAAAACTAGCAGATGAAAATGAGATAAATCTAACAATAGAAGAAGAATGGGCAAAAATTGAGGAAGGGGTAGAGGAGGCAGCAAATCTTGGCTTAGCAAAGCCGGAGCATAAATGAAAAGAAGAGTGGTTTGATGAAGATGGTCTTAAATGAGAAAAATAAGGCGAAGATGGAAAGGGACAGAAATAGAACACAGGAGACAATAAAAAATATTAGGATAGCCAAACGAATATGTACACAAAAAAGAGGGAGCACCTAGAACTAATAGAAGAATACTCTACAATTTTTATCAAAAAATTAAGAACTCAAGACATAATACGACAACTAAAACAAATTACTAAAGAAATTAACAAGGTCTACTTAGATGGGCAAGACACTTTAAGCAGCTGTTAAACGAAGAAAAAGAAAACAGAGAACTTCCGGCACAAGAAACTATGTATATAGAACAATCAGACTATGACAGACAAGAAGAAGAAGAAGAAGAAGAAGTGGAACCAATAGGGCAGGAAGCTGGTGAAGATATAAATGAACTTAAAAATAGAAAAAGTGCAGGTGAAAATGGAATTACGGCCGAAATCTTAAAGTATGGAGGAGAGAAACTGCAAAAGATAGTGTACAACTTGATCTGAAGAGTGTGGAGCGATGAAAAAATGCCAGACAGATGGAGTAACGCACTCATATGCCCAATTTTCAAAAAAAGGAGATAAAACCTGATGTGAAAATTATAGAAGGATCGCATTACTGGACATAGTATATAAAATCATAGCAAAAATAACACGTAACAGTTTTTAAAAAAATGTGAAGGCAAGGTAGGAGAATACCAGGGAGACTTTAAGCCAGGAAGATCAAAATCTAGGACTCCATTATGTTACAACTCAATCTCCAGAGAAAAACTGTTTGAAGCGCTCATAAAATTAAGAATACTAAAGAAATCTAGTGAAAAGGGCACTCACTAAGACAAGTAGGGGAAAGTGGGGTAAAACCGGGCCCTATCTTTTGATTGCAGATATTTTCATCCTACGACATAAATTGCTCAAAAAATAACAATGGCAGTCTTGGTACACATCTAGTGTATCAATAAATTATGCTTACCTGAAAAAATATTAGCTTCTCAGATCACAAATTTTATTTTAGTCAAAGAAGTCAAAAGTCAATTTTTGAGAAGAGGATGGGTAAAACCGGGTACCCCCAAGAAACGTACAATCGGGCTTATTAGAAAACGTTCATACAGAAGTCACAAATGATTACTGTTGCTGCATCAGGATTATAAATAGAGGTTGCATTCATCGTGGGATCATTCCTTGCAGATTGTGCAAATGGACCACCCCTCTCTTGAAAACTGATTTGTTTCCATGAACTGGTTGCAAATTGTCCCTCGTCTTCTGATGAGGCCTTCCAGTCGTCTTCCTCTTCAAAAGAGGATTCAACCACTTTTTTCTAAACTTTTTTTGCTTTTTCTGATTGTGTTGAACGAGATTTTTTCTGAGACCTTCCATTGGCTTTCGATCCATTCTTTTCAAACAACAGTTTTCGTTTTATTAATTGTAGCTTAGGTTTAAACGCATTATTCTCTAGTTCTTCTTTGTAGGGTGTTGAGGTGAGAACCGCCTTTCTTTAACTGTTCTTTTTGATTTTCTTTTCTTTCTCTTTTGGAATCAGTAGAATATCCAATGGCAACAATGAAAACGAAAGGAGACTCGGATAGCAGCACCTGTTGGACTATTCTACTAAAACCCGGTTTTACCCCGCTACCCGGTTATACCCCACTTCCCCTAACTAGATTTTAGTTGAAGACAGCTTCTCGGAGCACTTCACAGTGCAAAAAGGTTTAAGACAAGGCGACCCTCTTTCAACAAATTTATTTAATCTGGTACTGGAGATAGTAGTAAAGGAAAGTAACATCCAAACAACAGGCTCTATTTACAACAATAGAGCACAATGTAATACATATGCGGATGACATAGTTCTGTTAACAAGACCAGGTAGAGAACTCGAGAAAGTTTTTAAAATATTTGTACAAGAAGCTAATAAATGTGGTCTGCAAATAAATAAAGCGAAAATACGAGTATAGAAATGCGAGTAGAAGGGACAGACAAGAACAAAAAAGTCACATTCGGAGCAGGAGAGAGACAATACAATTTCGAAAGAGCTAGCCAATTTAAATACCTAGGGATAACTATAACAACAAAAAAATCAAGAAGAATATGAGATAGACAACGGAATCCTGAAAGGAAACAGAGCCGTAGGGTCGTTATCAAAAATATTAAGGACATAAAATCTGTCAAGAGTAGCCAAAATTAGGGTCTACAAGATAGTCATTAAATTAAGGGATGGTGAGTATCGGCGTGCTCTTTTTCCAATAATACTTTTAGAATGTGAATACTGATAAAAATTTAGGATGTAAATGTTTCATCATTATCTTTTTTTATTGCTTACGTATCACTAACTGCTAATCTTCGTATTCTTTCAAACGTATGTAATAGTAAACTTCGCTCAGCTGGGGTACTTAAATCATACTCAGTGCTTCTCCAACGTTTTGGTAAAAATTAAACGTAGATTTTTCTCGAGTTATTAGGGAGTTTTAGCAAGACGTTCCGTTAAACTTTACGTACGTTAAACGTTGAAACTCGATATCTGATTGGCTAAATCCACAAGGTTGCTAAGCAAAATAGCTTTTAACGTACAACATTTTTGTCACAACGTCTTGCTAAAACTCTCTATTATTGACCTTTACCCCATACGTATGTGATAGCTTCGTTCCTTTTCTTGTATATAAATAATGGTTATTGTAAGTGAAACTTATTCGATTGCACACTGTATTTCCAGACACTATAATTTGAAAAAGATATTTTTAAGTTTAGGTTAATGGACATCGATGCATACAAATAATCATTTCGTCAAACCAAAAACTTAAATATTACATTAAAAATTTTTGCGGCCTCAAAAGTTTAAAAACCGTTGAAAATCTGTTTTAATGACGCAGTGAGTTCCATGTAACAAAACCAATTACCATTGCAATTCACAATAAATTACCTTCAGAAGAAGACGTAATTACCTCAAAATGATATATTACCTTACATGTATCCATTACGTATTCAAGATCTTAACTGATTTCATTGTTTTATTTCCCACTAGAACGGACAAGCCATTCACAATTTTTAACCGGGGCTTAAAACTTAGTTAATGATACCCGACGTAGGTGGACAAAACAATATTCCCATTCATTAGATCATAGATTTGCAATAAATCATTTTTCAGTGAATGCAGACTTTTAACGTCGAAATACCTGTTTCTCAGACAGTTTGTCAACAAATTAAGATAAGTCGACTCGTATTATATCGCCACCTCTGAAGGAGATCGTATCTGAAAGAAGATGAATAATATATGACAAACTTAATTAGCGTCACATTGACTCGGTGAGTTATTAATGGCTCGCTTTAAAATCCTCGTTTGGTATTATACATGCACTCAATGGCAGTTCGAAATCTATACATAAAATTAATACTACAATGTAAGTACAATGACATTTTGCTTAATTTTCTCTTGAATTTGTCACAAGCCTCATCCATCTAAAGAATATTTATTGCTATACTAACAATTTTGCATTTAAGTACTTACATTTTTAATTATACATTCATTTCGGTGAGTATTTCTGTGTATTTTGTATACATATAGGGTATCCTAAGTTGAGTGGCCTAAACTAAACTTGGGATACCCTGTATATCAAGTCACTCTCTCAAATTTCTTAACGAAATAGAATTCTGTAAGTTTATAAAAATGTGCTATGTAGATAGTACATGATCCTCCGATTTGGAGTCGCTGATGCATGGCATTTAATTTAAAAACTATTTTAATAAAGTTAGATACTTTTCAAAATGAAAAGATAAATGATGGATCAACGTGAACTTTAAAATTTCATAAACACAAAAAATTATAATAAAATCAATAAAACCAATAAGTTCAGTAAAGTGTGAAATCCCACCGCAAAAGAAGACGAAAGAAAATGAAAGTTATGTATATGATTGACGTCGATAAAATCTACATAAATTTTAAACGTGTCGTCTCAAATAAAACAAATTAAACGTAAAGGTTATTACCCTCTCCGTTTGCGATAAAATAAATTGAACTTCATTATTTAATACGTTGTTGATACTTTATTTGTCTGATCAATTCCGATTAAGCGACGTTTTATCATTTCTCCTCCGTTCATTTCTTTTATTAACCGAAAGGATTCCATAAATTTTATCAGCACCTTTTTAACTATAAGGCCGTGTTTGTAGTTTTCGCATTAAACTTGAGGCGGAGTAAATTACACCTACGTTACGTCTTACTCTCTTCAACTGTATATTTTACTGCTCACCGTCGATTCAGCAGTGCGTGAATTTCTCTGGAACGCATGTTCTACGGCACTCTACATAGTTTCTTCTATTTTTTTGTGCTTAAATTAAAAGATAAAACAAGTTTAACAAATGACCGGTCATTATTAAATGTCATTTTCATTATTCGTCAGATAAATAATTAAATTACATGAGAAAATAACAGCTACACATGCAAGAACTGTTGGAAATAATACAGGGTGATTTTTAATTATTGATAAATTGAATTTGGCGCCATCAAATTTGAAGTATCATATTAATTTATTATACCGTGTTTCGTACAGCACCTTCATGAATAATTGAAAGTCACGTGGCTGGCATACATATTCCACATACACCTTTCGTTAATTATTTTTTTAGAAACTAGTTTAAGTATGTGGTAATAACAATAATAATAATAACATGAGCGTTGTTTTTTTTTTTTAATTTAAGTACTCTAAAAGAAGTTAACTAAAATTTTTTATGAATGAAAGAAAACATTATTATTTTTTTGTCAATGTGTATATTTGGGTTTTTGAAAATAATCGAAATAAAAAATCGTCATTTGAATTAGTTTCATCTCGAATTGCGAGTTGCAGAAAAAAAAGTCAATAGATTTTAATACGCCCGATTCTTAGCAAATATGAGGCGTGTTGACACAGCCAAGATATGAGCTCCGTTCCCGGGTAGAATTTTCAATTTGAATAAATCTTGGGAGAAATTTTAAACTGCAAATATTTGTATAGGATGAGGATACAAATACATACATAGAAAATAATATAATGTAGGCATACGCATGCTACGAATGTGCGCGCTTGTTTGCTGCAGCATCAATAACAAGAAAATCTGAAACTAGATATACACGTAATAAAGTTCCATTTACGGTTAGTAGAACTTGAACTTAAGTAATTTGTCGGCCTGTAGCTTATTGGACAAGCAATAAAGTACACCTACGAAATTCGAATGCTTTCTATTTAAGCTCGGCTCGCCGTCCGAGAGTTTCTTCCAGCTTGTTTGTTACCTATCGGATGTGAATTACTGAAATATTATTTCTGACTCCGTCTTTAGTCGATACTTCCTGTCATCAATGTCATGAATTCTTAAACTCAGTAATGTTATCTTACTTTACGGTACTTTACGACGAACAACCGACTGTCTAATAAATTTTGCTTTTTATATTAACTTACATCGCACCGGTGCATACACGTAACAGTAAACTATTTCTTATCTAACAAACTCATGACTTACGGGGAACACATTTGCATGTTCTTCCTTTAGCTCGTTATAATTTATTTAATTAAATGTTACATCTATTCGTTTTCTTATTCTTAAAAATATTCTTTGAACTGCTACAGAAGAAATACATATACTTAAATGATTTTATTACTTTATTACGTTCAGACTATACGAACAAAATTCCGAAAGGTCCTGCAAATTAACATCTATTCATTCCAAGAAATAAATAAACTCATTGATTGTACTTAATGCATTTTCTTTTCGGAGTATGCAGGTCACTCACTGTTGTAATGCAACAGATAATAACATTTTTTCAATCATTCAACAAACTAAATCACATAGGGCCAGTTGTACAAAGGAGGTTTAAACTGAACCAGGTTCAAAGTGGACAAAATCGCATCAAATTTTATTTATGAATACATTAATTCCTTAAGATCCTATGCGAATTTGTTTACTTTGAACCTGGTTCAGTTAAACTTGAGTTTAAACCGACTTTGTACAACTGGCCCACAGAGTATTTGTTTACAAAGTATGGAATATCACGATGTGATTATTATCTTTACAGTTGGTTCTTGTCCGATGAAATTTGTATCACAAAATCTTCTAAGCGGACACTAAATCGCGCAACTATACACTTTACGTTTCGCAGTCGTTCGACTGCTTCGTCAGAAGTGAAAATTATGATTATTATCGATTACCTAATGAAGTCGATGGTCGAAAATTACAATAATTTGTTTCATTGATGTAAATTGCTACATCTTTATGAGCAGCACTTATAAACTGTATTAACAATATGTAAGAATTGGCAACATTGACCGAGTGCCCGTGAATTTTGCTAGAGCTTTATTCTTTTACGTTGTGATTATAAAAACCGTAGATGCACATACAGAGTCAATGACAAATGTTGCGACAAAAAAAAAACGCACAAGAGAATCGATGTCACAGATTCGGGAAAAATGTTTCAATAATCCTTTCGAACAGTTTATGATTAATTAAAAAATTACCCTAAAATCACTGCGGCACTGCGTAGGAAATACGACGCCACGTTTTATAAACGCAGCAGTATAAATTTTATGATAATTATTTCATTGACTTCTTGCCCGTGCACATTGCAATACTGACGTATATCTCAGTTTCGTTTTATTGCACGTTTAACAGCTGGGAACGGAAGTATGAGTTATTTCTATTACACGACGTAATTATTAGTATATAATTTCTAGAATAACTGGATTTGCATGGAAAATAAGGATAACAGATTTGCAAATAATTCGTGCAGATTGTTTACTAGAGCGGAATGTACATACCAGCTGGTTCGTGCACAAAAAAAATCGCAAGGATTTTAATCCGGGTAATCGCAGGGGTTAATGGACGGCCCGACAGGCAGCTGATAGTAAAATCTTTCGTTTCGTTATCGCACGGACACAATAAAACTGTTAGGATACAATTGTTTTAAACGTAACCGGTATTATACGTAGAATTTTTGCTCGAATCGCATATCGTATGTGAATGCATGTCATAGATTATGAGACAACGTTTAAAAAATTCTGTGGAACAGTTTGTAATTAAGTAATTATAAATTTACCTAAAAGAAAAGCAGGTATGTTTAGACTAAAACGCCAAATTCACAGCGTACGTATGTCATAAACGTTTTACGATATTTACTTAGAATAAAGCTTGTAAAACTTGACCTTGACCATAGCATGCTTCCGGATGCGCAGCGTACGACCTCGGCTCGATCCGATTCTGCCGAAATTTTCACGAAAGCGCGACGAGGCAATTCGCGTCCTTTGTCAAGTCTGTACCACAGCTTTAACCAGCTGACAAAATAATCCGAATAAGGGTGGGTGGCATAAAAGATTTAAGCCAGGGTTAAATTTAAGTCTAAATTAGAATGTGATACTGCATGACGTACAGTATATTGTGTGTCACATTGTAAGGTAGGCTTAAATTTAATCCTAGCGTAAATCTTTTATGCAACCCAGTCTTGTGTGCTAAAAACACAGGACATGGAATTGAAAACGCGTCTTGAATTTGTTAAACTTTTAATAGATTTGTGTTAATAATTCGTCAACCACAAAACGAAATTATAAAAATTAACAATCGAAACAGATTACGAATGAGTTTTCTGATTATATTGTTCTAAATTCTGGTGAGGGACACGTTTGTGTGGAAATAAACTTTATTTACAATACAATTTAAATTAAAATCAAAGAGAAATACTAGGAATTCTTAAAACGGAGATTTAAATTGCTTTTCGTTTTAGTGATTTATTTGCTTACTTGTCAAAGCAGGTGTTAGAAGTGGGGCCATTGTGATTCTTTGCATGGAATAATCTGCTTCAAGTAATTTGCATGCATTTGTCAAGTAAATATTTTGTAGTTCATATTTGACGGCGCCGGGCATCGATCTAAAAACGGAGTTGACGTGAAATTCCACTTGAAGGTCAAGTTCACGCCGCCATACCTATCATAAAACTTTTATGAGGGCATTCATTTCGTTCATCTGCTCCTCTATTTTTTTTTTAACCAGAGACGCATCGTCGTTTTGGGGCTAATTTTTGATTAATTTTTTCTCGAAAACTAAAGTAGAAACATTTTTTAACAGTTTTCCCACACTTCTTATCCCCGCTTCTTATCGTGGTTTCATTTTGTCGGGTTAATTAACAGTCATCCTGTATATCTCACGAACGAGCAGAGGTTTTCAAACAAAGACGATGCCCCCTTGTCCTAGCTCAGTTTTATTTTTATTTTGAAGTTACACCATTGATTTGAACTTACAATTTTAATCGATTACACCCTGACAACCAGCGCATAGGATGCAGGGATGCAATGAGTACAATACATGATGATGATGTAATACCAAAATTGGTGCGTTAGCCGAATGTAAATTACTGTTTAATTATTTTGGTGAAACAACACCAAACGTTTTAATTGACCGTTTATTTATACTATATATTTGTTTACGTTAATTTGAATTGTATCCATGTGCTAGCCACTTTTTTATCATTTATTCTTTTCTGGTCTTGTCTTTTATTCAGTTTTCCATTATAAGAAAAATCTCGTTATTATTCGAAAGTTACTCAGCATCATTATTTTCTTCTCCTTTTTTCTTCTTCTTAAGAGTTGCAATTTTAATTTTATTATTTTGTCCAATTATCTATCATGTTGATATTAACAAGGGGAATGTTACAGTGAAATTTTACTTCAAAAAAGTTGCTAAATTCGTTAAATCTGCTGTGCAAATAAGAAAGTTTCAATTTAAACAAACAAACAAAACTATTTTCGTATCAAATTAATCGGACCATTTATAAAATTACTTTAATTAATGCGTACATACAGGGGATAAAGAGGAATGCAGTCCGCTGCTGCAACAAGAAGCGAACTTACCCAAAAGTAAATTAACCTAGGGGATGTATAACATTCACCCTTGTTATTTAAATCGTTGGGGCCTTACACCCTGACATATACACCACCAGCGCCATTATTTGGTACCCTAAAGTGAAATAAATAAGGTTCAGATTGGTTTGCTAACATTAAGATACAGATCGGGCACACCTACGTACAGATTTACAGTCAGATTGTAAAATGACCTTTATCGTGTGCATTGATAGGAGCACTTGGTAGGTGTAAAAAAATGTGCCCTTTTAATTTAATAGTAGTATTGGGATTCCTTCTTCGGCCTTTTACCTGCCCACAAAACAACATAAAAAGGAAACCAGCCAGAAATTCTAAAGACTCGATTTATTCGGTCCATTGTATCTGTCAATTGATTGACCTTCTCAATCCTGAACAGTTATATTTTAGGAACAAGTCTTTAGAAATTCATGCTCATAATTTATAGGTGATAATAGTAGCAAAAGTAACAGAAGAATCCATAGTTGCCTTTCACTGTATAATACAAACCATTCAGTATTTTACGTGTCAGGATTTTACTTGCATTATTGAAATAAATTTATTTCCCTTTGCAGATTTTATTATCGTTTCCGAAGGCATGTTTGTATTCATTCCATACAATTTAAGTACAAAGTGTTTCAGTTTTATGGGTTCGCACAATTGTTTGCAGCAAAATTTGAGCTTAAGAGACTACTCAGAAATTTTTTTAATTTTATAAATATTCTGAAACGCGAGTTTACATTATTCTTATAAATCTATAGACATTCTCAAATTTAAAAAATGAATTGCGGTGTAAATTATTTTAAAATATTTGCTAATAAAAATTCCATTTGAAGAGCAGTACCGGCGATTTCTAATAACATTTAATTAAAAGAAAATGAACGGACTTTTTATCGTTATTGCCAATAAAGTTAATTTAGATCGAAAAATGTTGTGATTGAAAGTTGACAGTTTCGATTTCCTTTAACAATGAAATTTATAAAAATGAAAGTGAATGTTCTCAGTCATTTACTAATGTCATACATAATAGGATATTATATTCTCAACGGGAGGTATCGCCTCCCAGAAGGCGTTTTGCATATTTAGGGGGGCAAGACGTTTAAACATGGGTTTCTTTCTACAGTTTAAAATTATAAACACCTTTGATTTTCACCTTGTAAAAGTAATAATAATGGCATATTAAAGTTAACATGCATCCTTATAACACTTACTTTTAATGTTGCAAAGCAAGATTCTGCTGATAATTTATTGTAAAATCTTTTTAATATCACTACCTTCTTAAACGAATCACTGGTTGAAATAGATCAGTTTCATATCTCACAGAAACATAATAAAATAATAATAAAACTGTATATTCTTTAAATTCATGTCTCATTTGTAAAATCTATTAGTTCCACTAATATTCTATAGTTTATAAACTTCCCAGATACGTAAATAGTGCGTACTACGTTTTTGGTAAAAATGTTAATTCTGAAGGCATTCTCATTAATATAAGTTTGCACAAAGTTTTTATATACTTTTAAAGAAATGTAGAACACAACCAGGAATTTAAAACTTCAGAATTGAAGTAAGGGTGCTCACTGAGTCTGCTGTAGCTGTAGGTTTCTGATAGGTCTCTGTAATCATAGGATAAAACACCTATTATTCACTGATAACATAATGTTGGTGGGAGAAATTACGACAGAATTTAAGTAAAAAATAAATAAAATTTTTAAAAATAAAGAAAGAAAATAATAACTTTAGTCGGACGTATGCGTTGTGCAGGTGGTGACTCATGACCTAAAAATACCCCTAAATCCGTGCTTTAACAATAATAAGCAATTTTAAAAAAACGTAGCTCTTGAAAGAAGTAAAAAAAAAACTGTAGGTAACTTAATGAAAAGAGACAAGAACAAAAGTACGATGCAATTGTAGACAAACATTTTTTTTTAATCTGTGGTGGTTGCCAAACAAGGTCCTAAGTCAAAGACTTGTCAGGACCTCAGAAGCGGGAGTGTATTTGAGTGTGTGTAAAGTGTTCCATGACTTTGTTACTTCTACCTTCTCCTTCCACATAATAATAATAATTCTATATTTGTATTGAAATACAAATTTATAATGTTTAGCTGCGTCAAAATTATCCACAGTTCTTGGTTAAAGGCCGTTTTATATTACCCCATTTCCTGTGTACAAGGTTTGGTTCAATTTCTTGAAAAATTTAAATTTTATAGTAAATCTGAAAAAATAGAACGTGTTCTATCTCCATATCTGCAGTCTCAAAATTTCTTGCTTTTTGTATATTTAACATTTTAATTTAACATTAAAATAATGTAACAACTACTCATTCAAAACAGAACAATTCTGAATTAAAATAGAAACATTTTGTGAATTTAGGTCTCTAACATTCGGTGGCAATTTATTGTACAATTTTATTCCTAAAACTGCAAATGCACTGTTTGTTTTGCTTAGTCTTAGTTGAGGCAGGCAAAAGTTGTACATTTGCGTGAATGATGATTTTATATGATTTTCAGTGTAGTTAAGACATTCATAAACACCTACATACTACATATACAGGTTTCCCATTTTAAATCGTGTCCCCTGAAGATTTTAGAATAGGTAACCCATCAAACAAATCAGAAATAACTTCGTATTTTCATAATGTACTAAGATCATGGAAGTAGAACGTGTTGCCCATTTTCCAACTGTAAGGGATCACTATTTAAAAAGGTCACCTGTATAGAGATGGGAAGGAGAAAATGCCCTGCTTGCCAAAAATGAGTTCCGCCTCAAGGAGAAACTGATTCTAAAATCAGCGTGCTGCTTTTTTTGTGCAATACAAATATTTTTTTGGAATGTGTGGAGTTTCCCCATGCTAACGCTAAGTATGCCAAGCAAGCAGTGCGTACTTTCTCAGACGTTACATTTTTGGAAAGTTTCCTTAGAAGGTACGAAACGTTTGCTAATTAGTCAATGCCTCAATATGATGTTGTCGTCGTTTTAATTTAGAATCTAAATAAATTCCAAGGAATTTAACTGGCTCGGTACATGAGTTACATGTAACTTTTCTCGTAGAAAATATAATCTGATTTCAACATTTTTCTTGAACTGAGACCAAATCAATATCATTTTGCAATATCGTGGTGTCATCAGCATACAAACAACATAACGCATGTGAAAAACAATGCGGTAAATTGCTTAAATATATTATAAACAATGCAGATCCTAAATGTAAGTCTTGAGGGACTCCACTTGTTAACATAGAAATACGATCATGTCTCTGTGACCTATTCGCTAGATAAGATACAAAAGCCACTGACAAGTCATGGTGGCGTTAACATAAGCTCTGATTTAAAAAAAAAAGAATATGACAAATGTCCCAAATCCTGCATTCAAATTATTTCATTTAAATAAAATAAAAATGGACAAAATATTTTGTGCTTTGGGCTTCATGGCGTTTTCGATTCACTGTTCTAGAACAATCTCAAAACATTATTATCCTGTTTTAACACAGGTCTGCAGTGAAACGCCTCCCCAAGATCTGAGTAGAGATTCCGATATAACTTTGGGTGCAATTAAATTAATTAATTAAGCTGTTTTTTTGTGTGACCTTCGACAGTATAAATTATATCCTTCGAGGAAATGCAAATCCAATCAATATCAGTATCATTGCAAATGCAAACTTGAAAATGGCATCGCGTGATTGTCTAAACTCACCAGACAATTTCCGATATATCTGTGGAAAATATTATATAACAAAACAACAAAGTGTAACAGACTTTGTGAGAATATATACAGCCAATATTTTGGTGTCAGTGTTACCAATCAGGACAAACCATGGATGCCACATAAAATGTGTTCAACGTGCATTTTAGAACTTCGCAAGTGGTCAAAAGCCAGACGAACAGTTTTAATCTAGGAAATCCTGCTGTTGCAATTTAACTGGTTAAAACGCAAAAACTATGAAGGGTGTCGTCTATCCAAACGTACACTCAGTAACACATCCTGTGTTCCGCGATTCAAGAGCTACCCAACCATCTTCCTCATATTTGGATACAACCCACTTTGGAGATTCGATGTTTGAAAGTGAAGACAAGGAAGGTGATCCTAATTTTGAAAATAGGACTGACGCCCTAATTATTTTCCCAATCAGAATTCGACTTGACTAGAGATTTACCATTTTCCTGGTATCGTCATAGAGAGAAGAATTTCTTTCTCTTTTTTGTTGAAGATGGAGATCTCGCTTATTGTAAAGATGTTGCTGGCTTAGTGAAAATGTAAGACAGTGAATACGACGTGAATGAGTAGAGACTCTTCAAAGAGGAACCTGAAAGCAGTCTTACTGTATAACGACAACAAATATGCTTCCTCACATTCCGTACGTTTAAAAGAGTGCTATGAAAATTTGCAAATTCTTTGAACTGAAGTTAATTACTAAAAACATACTTAGATGGATGGTATGTAATTTGAAAATCCTTAATATGCTACTCGGCCAACAAGGTGGCTGTACCAAATATCCATGCTTTTTATGTGAGTGGGACAATAGAAGTAGGGAGCAACACTGGACAAGGAAGGATTGGCCTCCGAGGACAAAGCTAAAATCAGGAGGTAAAAATAAAGTTCGAGAGAATTTGGTACCCGCAGAAAAGGTTTTGTCGCCTTCTCTACACGTAAAGCTTGGTATTATGAAGCAATCTGTTAAACTTTTGAACAAAGAAGGAGATGGTTTCAAATATTTATGTGAAAGATTCACTTCTTTGTAGGTCGCTAAATTGAACGAGGGAATTTTCGTTGGTCCTGATAAACCAAAACTTTTGAAAGACGAACTTTCCTTAAAAAACTGACTAAAATCGAATTGCAAGCATGGGTGTCATTTAAAAAAGTTACTAAAATTTTTTTGGAAATCAATAAAACTCACTTATGTTTCAACTTTAAAATCCCGTCTTTATGGAAGTCTACATTTTACTCCTCCAACCACTGGATAACTGCAATTTTGACACTTTCATCATGTTCAAAATGCGTAATTATAGACCTACAACAGTTAACTCTTTCTTGTCCGAGGAATTTGAGTATTGTTTTCAGGATAGGTTGCTTAGATTTCTGTACGCAAATAACATCTTCAATGATAACCAGCATGGCTTTCGTATTAGTCGTTCGACCACCATTGCTATGTTCTCCTTTTACGACCGTTTAATTAAGGCTCTTGATGAGGGTGAGTGTCTGGTGGGAATCCTATGTGACCTTTCCAAAGCCTTTGACAGGGTCAATCACCAAATCCTTTTAAACAAGCTGTATAGATATGGTATTAGAGGGGTTGCCCTGGATTGAATTTCTTCTTATCTTAAGGACAGAGGTGAATTCGTTACTATCCCTTGTGCTAATAATATCTTGGGTAGTGTTTCTTCACCTACCGAATATGTTTACTCTGGTGTACCCCAAGGTTCGATTTTGGGTCCCATTCTGTTTTACTTTATATGAATGACTTCTCTCTATCAGACACTCGCTTGATTCTCTATGCGGATGACACATCTTTAATTGTTTCTGATAAAAACAATGATTTCTTAATCTCTAAAGTTGGACACATTCTGAATGAATTGAATGAGTGGTTCTTGGACAACTCTCTTCAGCTGAATGATGATAAGACGAAGCTCATTAGATTTCATAATAGACAAAAAACATGTCTCCCATTTGTTGTTAATCTCAACATTCTCAACATCTTCTGGCAACCTCTTAGACCTACAACTCTTGTCTCTAGGCTCAGCTCCTATTGTTATGTTTTTAGGAATTTATGTTCTGTTCTCCCAGTCCATCATTTGATCCCCTTATGCCATGCTCTCATCGCCCCACATCTGAGGTATGGAGTTTGTTTTTGGGGTAATTCTCTTCCTGCCGCCGGCATGTTTCTTTTGCAAAAGAAGATTTTACGTATTATTACTGGAAAACCTTCCAACTTGAGCTGTAGGGAACAATTTCGTATTCATAATATCTTGACTGTTACCTCCATATTTATCTTGGAACTTTGTATTTTTGTCTCGCACAATAAATCCCGTTTTCTGTTAAATAAAGACCTCCATAGCTTTGATACTAGATCTAAAAACAACTTTCACACATCTCTTCACCCACTATTTTAGGCCTGAGAGTCTTTAATAAGCTCCCCTCTGACATTTGTTCGTCCTTTAGTCTTAACCTCTTTCGGGTTAAATTAAAGAAATTTCTCATCACTTTATATCCTTATAATCTAGAAGAATTTCTCGATAGGCCAACAACGTCAATCTCATTATGAGACTTTTGTTGTGTAACTATACTATATTTCTAGTAGTACGTGTACATGTGTTATGGGTATTGACAAGTCTTTGACTTAGGACCCCACCACAGATTTAAAAAAAATTCATTTTGTGCAGTTCTTTTTCTTCTTCGCTTTCTAAACTGATTCTTCCATATTTAAATTATATTCACCAACATCTATTTGTAGATTCTGAAAGTGCAGACTCTCCATATACATTTTTGAAACGATCCGAAATTTCCGTGAAGTGAATTTCCTCTTTTGTGGATATCTTTATTACAGGGCAGTACTCGATATTTTCCATTTTCGATTATCATGTTATATTTTATTTTATAAATCTGCAATAGCAGACTCGAGGTGAACATTTTCAGTTGAATAGCCATATGGCTTATAGATTATGAGAGTTTTCTTTTCGTTTTGTTCTGATATAATACTTGACCATACATTGAATATGTTTTGTTACAATGTTTTGAACATCTTCCCTTGTCCAGTACATTAGCTTCTTGTCTCCTATTGAGCACGTATGGGATATGTTACGGGAACAACTAAATAATCTTCTTCAAATGCCACAGACTTTGGTGCAATTTAGACTTAAAATTTAGATCACCTAAAATGAAAGGAAGTATGCCAAATGGATAGCAGTGTGTACAACCTTACCATGACCACCTATGCATTATATTAATCAAAGAAATATGAATTATTATTCAAGATTATTTTCATTCATTGTTACATGTTTACTAAATTGTATCAAAATAACTTTTTCTTGATAAGTACTATGTTTTAAAATACCTTTATTATGTACTCTGATTTCCTACAACTACAAAAATATACGAGTTCCTAACTTTCTCGAAGATTTGAAACTATTTATCCTCACACACCTACCTATCTATAAAACGCAAACGAATGATTATTGGTTTGAAGTTGCTCCGGCACGAACTTTAAACATCGACTGTGTATACTAAATACATTTTACTTTCAAGCCTTGTATCGACTGCACTTGAACTCGCATGCACACTCAATTTTACTACTGTTACATGGGAATGATTTACATTCCGACGACTAGATTCGTTTTATAGATGGTAATTTGAAACTTGTTCATACTGCAAAAATGATAACCGAATAAACGTTACGACTGAAATAAAAACACATAAGTTGTTGGATTTAAACTGAAGTAAAAAGTAAATACTATTTGTATTTTGAAACTCTGGAATTTGAAAAGTTGGATTGTTTAATGTCCAAAAAAAAGTTATCAAATTTTGAAGTTAGATTTGAATACACCACTGTTGAGATGAGAGTTACAAAGGAAGTATTCTACTCGATATTATTTGCATATAAAATGTAATGTTTAATGCTACTGACACAACAATTAGATTTAATAATTCTTATTAAGCATATTTAGTTACGTGTTATTTAACTTCATAAACGAAGATATATTGAATTCCGAGTTTAATTAAATGGGTCGCGAATTATAAATTGTAGACACAATAAATTCATTCATTGACAATGTCCATTTTGCTTTAAACAAATGCACTACATGATGCTTTGAAATTGAGTCACGCACATCAGTAATTGTAATTCGTTAAGGCTCTTTAAAATTTAATATTTATTATTATTAATAGTGTAAAGCTCACACATTCCCAGAATGGATAGCAATTTTTTTAGTTCGCGTCAATTTACATTATTTATACGAACGTTCCTCATCAAAATTATTATGTAAACGTTAAATTACAAAATGGAAAGCGAAGGTACGACTTGAATTCGTAAAAGGAAATTAGAAATATTTGTACCAGATTGGAAGTTTTTATGTAGGATTCCTATACTTCTCTTCGCAATATCACTACCTTGAATGCATATTCTAATATTCATTTTAAATTTAATAGCAAATACGTTATCATTTAATATAGTCGTAATATTTGACTTTATGCTTGTTATTAAAGAAAAGTACAGAATGGAATTTCCTTTGCGAAAATTGTACAATTATTAAACATACTACATTTTAAAAATATAATTTATTAATAAATTTCATATACCATTTGTGAAGCCCAAGAAATTTCCATCAGAAAGTATTCGCCCCTGGCCGTTCTCTTTTATGTGCGGAGGTTGTCGTAAGATTTCACGCTTGATTAGTTTAGCGAGTTTCAAAGTTTTCTGTTCATTCTAGCTTCAGTTTTATAGATTTCAGGCTCATTACTGGCACTTCAGTTCTTGCATGCATAAAAACACGCCTGAAAAAACTCATGCACCAGTTTTACGTTTAAAACATTCATCAACATTCAATTACGGAATCTATTGGATTTTTGATATTAACAACGTTCCCAAATTACATGTTTAGTCTTATTAATAATATTCAGCTTTCGTTGTAAACGAACTAATTGAAATCTGTTAATAAAAAAAAATGAGAAAAATTGTATTCTCATCTCCATGTAAATCTAATATGCTATCAACAACAAAAAAAGGTAAAATTAGCATATATGTATGTCGAGGACCCAGACGAGTTTCAAGTAAGTACCTATAGGTACATTAAAAAGAAACAAAAATATAAATTAAAATCCTTATGAATATATGCATGTTTACCCAGACATAATGATCTTCGTCTCTGTAACGTAATGACTAAAGCCCGGATCTTTAGGGAATTGCCTAACATTTTATTAAAAAAAAAACATGGGCAATTAAATTTTAAACATTTAGATTACAATTTTAATTAGAACGAGATGTATATTTTTTCGTGCCTAAGTGCATATTCTTACACTATTTGAAGTGTTTGCCTAGTTTTATAGCTTAAGCGCCAACAAAGTTTTTTGTTGCCTATTTTATGCCTAAAATGGGTAATTACTGTATAATTAATTTTTATGTATTGTTTTTTCAGTGTGTGGGAAATAACAGCCAAATATTAAAATTCAAAATTTTGTAACTTAAATAAAAATACTTCGGGGTTATTCGCGAAAGAATTGCACGCTTTAATTGTTAATGTAAACAAAGGTAGCGGAGCCGGTCCAAAAACACCTCGAAATCCATTGAGGGTAGGCAACTTAAGTCACTCCAGTGACCTAAATGAGCGGGACCAAAAGGGGGAATCGTACAGATGACACCACCTCGCAGTCGCAAATTACAAAAAGGTTAAAGATTAATGCAAAATGTACGAAAATTATGAGAAGTACGATATGTTAAAATGTTTTATAGAAGTAAGTGAAGATATAGACGCGGCTTGCAATCTCTATCAGGAACGATACCCTGAAAGAAAGCAACCCTTTAGAGACATTTTTTCCCACCTAAAAAATAATTTGGTAAATTTTGGATCATTTCAACAACCTAAACCTAAAAAATATAAGACGCAAAACAGAGATAAAAAACTCGAAGAGATTGTAGTTTTAGCAGAAATTGAAAATAATCTGGAACTTTCAACAGGGAAATTGGAAAAAACACTTGGCTTTCCAAGAACGACTATAAGACGTATTTTAAGGATTGAAAAATTCAAACCTTACCGGACAAGAAGGGTACACCACCTCCATCCTGAGGATTTTAACCATCGTATGGAATTTTGCGAATGGTTTGTAGGAAAATGTGATGATAATCATGATTTTCCATTAAATTGCATCTGGACAGATGAAGCGAATATAAGCAGTCCGGGAATTTTCAATAGATACAATTCTTACACTTGGGCCAGACAAAATCCGCACGTTACTGTTAGAAGGAGAAACTAAGGACGTTATGGTTTCAATGTGTGGGTAAGAATTTTCCGAGGTAGAATTATTGGTCCTCATATACCACGTGCCCACCGAGTGTGGTTTCTTTTCTGGTGTCTAAACTATTTAATTTAGAAAAAAATTACAAACGCTATCATCCTCTAATAAAAAAAACTCTATACGTTAAATTTATTTGCAATTACACAGGGTGTTCATTTTACAAGTGTCAGCAAGTACCTTTAATATTTCAAATGGAATGCCCTATAGATTATTACGAATTTTGACAGATCTATCAATTTGGAACATATTTTATTAACATATTTCTATACCTAAACCTAGTATTTACCGAGATAAATGCCGTCAACGAAGAAACATCTTAAATACAGGCCCTTATTAAATTGCTTTTAACTTGCTTAATTGAAGAGTCTTCAATTATTCTTCAGTTATTAGCGTATAATTACACATGCTTTAAGCTAAGTAACACTATATTAAACAAACCTGAAGGCTACACAGATTGTTGGTGGCTGGCAGTTCTTTCTGCTGAATTTAGAAGTGAAATATTTCAAGTTTTTCTTATGGAACACCCCGTAAGTAAAATCATCGACCAATATAGAATTAAATTTGCTACCTTTTTCCCAAACAAAGTCCTATAGCTAAAACCTACGGTTTGTGAGATAATTCTGCTTTACATTTTGCTTCATGATTTTTTGTCATTTTTAGGGTGCTATGAATGTCAACAAAATTGAAGACAACCATTTGTCGTAAATTAAAAGAAAGATATGAAAGAACAGGCAGTGTTGCACTGGGAAAAATAAAATGTTCAGTCAACCAAAAACGCATTCAGCGAACTAGTTTCTTCGTTTACCTAGTAGCAATCAAGTGTGATCCTTAGACCAACAAGTAAAAAATCTAATATATTTCGGATTGAGGGAATTAAAAGTTTGGTTCAGTCAAGCACATAAAAAATATTTTACATATTAACTGAAATTTGTAAGTTGTTTTAACATTTCAAAATTGTTGTTTTAACATGTAAAATTTTAACTCAACATGTTATTTATTTTCATTTTAAAATAACACACGCTCTCTACTCAACAGAATTGGTTTAACATTTTATAAATGTTATTTCAACAAATTCTGTTTAGCTGAACTCTTCTAAAAACAGGTGTGTCCTATTAAAAGTGTCAAATTTGGCCCATCCTGTACAGTTCTATAAGCCCGGAAGAACCTCCCACCAGTTTCTTAATAATTGACCATGTAACTATTAAAGTAAGCATTAATATTTTTTTATTATAAAACGACGGAAAAGGAGATATTACTAAACGTCTAAATATTTTTAGGCTGCCTATTTGCCTGCCTAATTCTGTCTTTTAAGTGCCTAAAAATCCGGGCTTTAGTAATCACATCACCTTAACGATCAAGGAAATTGAAAGTTTCTCATTTAAGAAATTCCTCAATATTTCTTAATGTCTAATATTAACGCAAACGTTGAAGAAAATTATTTGTTATTCAGTCCACCTTAATGTGAAATAAATGTCATTTATGCGGAGACACTTAAAGCGGACATCAATCTTAATTATTTCTGCATTTCTAAGACGGCCTTCGATTATAAATCGGATATGATGAGACGGTTTTCTAATAATAAATCAATCTCTCTCCGCCACAATATCTAAAATTCTCCCCTAATCTCACACGACACTGTGAGCTACTGCGCATTATAATTTAATGTAGTTTTGACGTCTATGCTTAATCATTTTATTTACCGCGTTACATCATGGAAAATCAATACAGCACAAGTAACATTTAACAAAATTTTTAAAATGTTCTGAGAAAGTAAGGCTAGCATAAATAATTTCTGTTCAGGTCGCCCGGTTTCAGATTAGAGATAAATTGTTAACAGTAATGGCCTCGTCGTCTTAAAAATTTAACGCCGCATGTTTGTTACAAGCCGGCACATAATTTATTGCATTACCCGTATTTGGCAAAGAACTGCAACGAAACTGGTGTAAGCAAATGTTGTAATTTGTTATTATATCAGAAGTTCATTATTGTGTGTTTACATTACAGATATCAGTCGAAGGAAAGTCTTTAAAACAATAACATTAATTTATTTAATGAATCCCTTGAAAGAATAGATCACCTTTTCGTAAAAACAATGCAATGGTATAGCAACAATTGTACCAAGACACACCATTCTAAAAGGCGCCATAAACCTATTTGGCTCAGTACACATTAAGTTTAGAGCCAAATTGAGTATCAGCAGGGGGGGTCCTATACTTCAACCAAAGACCAACGTGATATTAATATTTTTATATTCTATTTTGAAACTGCTTTTATTCTTGTCCATGAGTAATGGCTTAACTACCGGAAGCAGTTTGTGCCTAGGCCCTGTACTTGTTAAATCTGTGGAACAAAACAATGATAAAGACCAAGTGACTACTTAAAAAAAAATCGTGCTATAAATAGAGGTGTAAGTAAGTAAGAAAGCAGTTTTGGAGTTCGTTCATTGTCCTCGTAAACTCTTCAATTGTATTATTCTAATAACTTTGGACGATTTTTACAAACAGAAACTTTTCCACTCATACATTTTGAAAGATCAATTATAACTACTTGGTTCAACTCTCGGAAGCATCTATTCATAGCTCACTTTTTGAAGAGTAATCGTTGTAACTTGGGCACCAATTATTGTTAGTGAATATGTAATTTTTTCGGGAGTTCCATTCTACCTTTAGCTACACCGAAAATTCTGTAGGTATACATAATATTTTCAGTCTCAAGATTTGTTCGTTGCAATGAATACGGGTATAAGGTACTGTAAAGAAAGACAAAGTTTTAATAAATAACAAAGCAGTCCGACTCCAGCGCATGCCACAACGTATATTCTTGCTAAGTCAAAGTAATAAAGTCGTTATTATTACAAAGAACGAGGGACATTTATATCACTAAGTCTTCGTACAGAATAAATGTGCACATAAAATGTTCTGAGCTGTAGAACACACAATTACTATTACACACACACTGTGGATTATAGTCTTCTTTTGCCATAATTTGAAATAAAACTGCTAGTTTGTGTAATATATACTAAGCTTTAATCAAATTTTACTGCGGTAATTGTTATAAACTCACAGTTTTGTCCTATATGCAAAGAACTAAAATAATTCTTTAAAATTTAATGTTGAACGCACATGCTATATACGTTTCTAGTGTACGTTTGTAGTGTATGTTTCTTCGAATTTCTTTATATTGATCTAGGGCCGCTAGGGCACAGTTTGATTTATCAGCAACATGAATCAAATCGTCTTCGTATATTTGTAATTCGATGCAGGGCATTTAATATCTCCGGCTGAAGGGACCCCTCCCGTACGTGTGCAGTGTAGAGAGAAATTGCCTATTGAATTGACGGTTCATTAACTGTCAAAATGATCCTACAGGCTTACTTAAATTTATTCCGTTTACATCGGCCTACAACACCGCGCCAGTGTCTTTAAATGTTTCAGTAAATATCTTTGTGCACCTACACTTGCATAAATATTTAAAGTTTCTTGAAACCGTAATGTGATTTTAAGTTTTTGTATAATCTTCTCTTTTCCATTATTTATAAGATAATTAAATTTTATTATTACACCAAAGGAATCGTCTTTTTTTAATCCTTAATAGCTTGCGGATGCAACACGTAATTATTTTTAGATTTCATTTATTTTTTCTAAATGATCTAAATTTAGAGCATCTATAAGTATACTATTGCAATGAAAAAGTGAAAAATATTAACGATAATATGTGATTGAATTTGTTAAATTGTTGAAAAAATTAATGAATGTTTTTATTAGTTAATATGCATTATATTATATAACACTGCATACTCGGAAAAGAAAATGCAGTAAATAAAATGCATTTATTTATTTCTTTGAATGAAAACATGTCAATTTGCAAGTCTTTCGGAATTTTGTTTGTGTATCTGAACGTAATAAAGTAATAAAATCATAAATTAAGGGATGATGAGAATCGGCGTGCTTTTTTCCGATAATACTTTTAGAATGTAACCTCTATTGAATTAATTATTATCTAATTTTTACTTTGTACGATTCAGGATTGCTATTTTAATTTAATTCCTTAAGTTAATTAATTAATAAAATAAATTAATATTATTATGCAAAATTTTGTGAACATTTTGCATTTCCATTACATACTTAAATAGTAATTAAAAATTAGAATGTAAATCTTTGTACCATACTTTTTTTGTGGATTAATAGTGGTCACAGTAAGTGAAACTTATTCGATTACACACTGTATATATATATATAGAGTAGGTGAGGGTAAAGATACGCAGCGGAGAAAACGTACGCAGTGTACGTTGGGTGCCTTCCAGGTACTTCAGGGGATTGCCGCTAGGTTACAGAAGTCCATGCGGCAGGCAACGCCTCCTGCCCGAACCTCAGTTCAGTTGCACTTCTCCAAGGGGGAAAAATGCGATAAGTTCATTTTTCACCTTTTTCTTCTAATATTTTGTTCAATTTATGCATCCCCTGTTCATCTACTAGCAGGGATTAGGCTTTATACTGACCAATCCTATGAAAGTGGACATCTTGAACATCATTTTGTATATCAGTTTCTTTCGTTCTCTCGAAGGTGAAATCAACAAATCACGTTTTTCGGCAGCCATTAAAATGGGGAAAAGATCCGCACTTGTTGAGGGGTATTTGGTATTGTTTGATCTCATGTCTTCAGTCCTACCTAGTCATGATGATTTTACCTAGTTTTACTTTACTTTTATTATTTTTCTTCATGTCTTAGTCATGGTAGTGTTACCTAGGTACCTACCATGTCGGCAGCTTTCAGTTTTGCTACAATTCAAAGGAGGTACCTATTTATTTGTGTTGTTTAATTTTCCAGAGTATGATACTCTAGCAATAACCACTAGGTTAGTTAGTTGTTTTTGTTTCATTCAAAAATCACAGAAAGCGTTCGCAAATACAAATTTTCGGAAAACTGAAATTTTGAAGCTTTTGTCAACAATACAGTTTTCTACCTATGGCACATGATACGCAAAGGATCAACCTATAACTTCACCATTTTTTCACAACCATATCTATTAAACAGGTTCGTGTAGGTCCAAGAAGCTGTTAGGTGCGTACCTTACCCTCACCTACCCCAGTGTAGGGCATTAATCAATTAAAATTTCAATTAATTAATCAATTGATTAAAAATTTAGTTGATTAATGTTTAATTGTGATTAAATTTAATTACAATTAATATCAATTGCAATTTACAATTAAATTAATTGCAATTAATTGGTTTAATTGCAGATCACAATTAAATTTAATTGCAATTAAATTCAATTAATTGCAATTAAATTAATTGCAATTAAATTAATTGTCATTTGCAATTAATTAATTGTAATTGCAATTAACCATGGCTTGCTAAATTAATAACAACTTCTAATCGAATAACAGGCGCTGTCATTACTGTCAAACCAGATGAATTCATGCAAAATAAATTAATATTATAATTATTAATGTAATACAGTAGAATTTATATGATATAAATGTTACTTATATATTCAGACAGAAATATTAATTGTTAATTGTTAATTGTCAATGAAGCCCATTCCAAAAAAACTAACAATTAATTAATTGTAATCGTAGAAACTCGCAATTAACAATTGATTAATTGTAATCGTAGAAACACACAATTAACAATTAATTAATTGTAATTGTGTGTTTCTACGATTACAATTAAGCAATTGTTAATTGCAAGTTTCTACAATTACAATTAATCAATTGTTAATTGCAAGTTTCTACAATTACAATTAATTAATTGTTAATTGTTAATTGCAAATATAATTTAATTGTGCCCAACACTGACCTACCCTATATACCCACTTTAACATACCTGTCCATACATGCACGTTGTGAAAATCAAACATACCATCCCGTGTAAACATTGATTCGTCGGTGAAGAGAATGTTATTAACAAAGTTCGGATTGTCCGTCTGGTTCCGGAGTAACCACCGACAAAATCGCATGCGTTGGAGGTAATCTGCGGGCATCAGAGCTTGCACTCTTTGAAAATGGAACGGGTAATTGTTCCTCACGAATAATTTGCCAAACAACAAACTGCACAACTGACACAAAGGATCTGCTATTTGGCAAAGGGCGATCTCGGTTACGCTGGCTGTGCATACAAACGTCTTGCAGCCAACGCATTTTGACCACATTCGCCGTAAATTAAAATCATGTCCACAATAACACTATTGGAAAATTCGGCCATATTTTCAACGCTGTTATCTGCGACGAAGTGCGGTTGAGAACTGAGTAACTGACCCACTTTAACAGCCGATGCTGACACACCAGGGTTGTGTTCATAAATTACACTCTAGTGTCACTCTCGGCTAATATTGTGGTCTCTCTCGCATAAATGAGTTTATACATTTTGTTTCTCACACAAGAATCATAAAAAATTAAATCAGGGATGTGTTTCCATAGCAACAAACACATTTTCTACACTTTACTTAAAAGTGAAGCGTGAAAAGTTCGCTCGTTGTCATGGAAATCATGTAAACACTACACTTCTTAAAACTGATAAGCGAGACGCAAAATAAGTGAAAAATTGTGAGTGAGAAAGATGCGATTATACACCCAAGGTGCGCTCGAAGGTATAGTTTATGAACACAACCCTGCATACTTCTCCTATTACGTAATTACGTAATAAAATTAAACCAGGGACTATCAAACTGTTTCATCGTTCGCCGAAAACATTTATTATCTCTAATATTTATTAATCAATTGTTATACAAAAACTGCTTCATTCCATCACTTTAATGTCAACTTTCACTGGTTTCATTTTTTGCATGAAGTTAAAAAACAGCCTGTATACATTAGCTCTGCGAGCCTAACAGGCCCATGACTTGGTTGGTTAAGTCCCTCCATAATTTCCTGTTCTTCGCTTTTTCCTTCCATCTGCTAATTCTCAACTGGTTAATATCATTCTCCACTTCCCTTAGCCGTCTTGTTTTCGGTCTACCTCTTCGTCGAATGTGCTTGCTAATATTAGTTTCGGCACTCTTGCTTCTCCTGTCCTGTACAGCTTTATTTCGAGATGTTTTTATTCGTTAATACTCTATTTAGCGTTCCCACACACCGATTTTCTATCATTATTCTCGCTTTTATTTCTGTTTCTACACTTGGTTTTCTAGTAAATGTCGTCCCCAAATAGTTAAACTTATCCACTTCTTCGATTTTGTATATTTTTCCCGCATCAGTGTTTATCGTCAGACACTTACCTTTTCGAAATTCTTTATCTGACCATTCCATATATTTTGTTTTGTTCTCGTTTAAAACCAATCCCATTTTTGTTGCCTTTTCTTACAATCTTTTGGTTACCCGTAGTAATTCATTTTGACTTCTTGCTAGGATTACAAGGTCATCCGCAAACGCTAAACACTGATGATTCTTGTGGTATATAAATCCTGTCCTATTAATATGTGCGTCCCTTGTGGCTTTTTCTAGCACTACATTAAAAAGTGCCGCTGCTAGTGGATCACCTTGCCTTGCCCCTTCCTTGATTTCAGACGTGCCTGAAATTTTGCTATTTATTCTCACCATACTTTGTGTTTCTTCTATTGTCATTCTTATCGCTCTTATTAATTTTCGACTTATTTTTATTTCCTTCAGACACGCTGTATAATAGGTACATATAAAAAATATTAACATAAAACGAGAATAGAAAACAATATAATTTAATTCTTTATTTTGATGATGAAATTGACGATCAAATTGAGAGTGTTGATGTAATGCACATCTATTTGAAGGCCAATGCAAAAATTGCCCAAGTCAAGTTATTTTTATCTAATTTTCATCCTACGAGTATATCAGTGGATGGCTTACAAAATAATTGCATCAGAAGGCCCCTATACTTGTGTTATTTTTTACAAGAATGTAACTTGAGCACTTTCTGTATTGAACCCCTTCATTTAGTGGACACCCACTTTCAAATTTGTGAAAATCACGATAACGTAAGCTACTTTAAAGTTATTTGGGAAAAATAACATATCCTTATAAACTTCGAAAGGAGCACGAGGAAGACAATGGTAATTATGCAATATTTGCCTATAATATTTTTAGAATATAAATACACTTGTGTGTGTTATTCTTGTCCCCTATAAATTAACAATGGACGTTTACAATAAACGAATATATTTAGACAATTTAACGCCACAAGCATAATAACGGATTCAGAGGAAGGTCTTGACTTAGTGTTTACTTCGGGATAAGAAAAATTGCTTCCAAAAGCACTTAGGCAACGCCGCTCGAAATAATTTAAGCGCTGAGGATCGGACTTGTTTCAACAAAACGTGTTTCACAGTGACCCTGCGGGATGTTTTTACGATTCCATTGACAAATTCATACATACACAAATTCGATCTGAATCATTCACTGGGGACTATTTCTGTTTTTCTGTGGAAAAAAAAACAATCGAAGTGCGTCAACTGGATCAAAAGAAATTTTATCATAAACGTGAAGAATGGCATGACGTCAGTATGAATTAAGCAGCACTTAAAAAGGGATACGATATCTATAGGATGAAATCAAATCCTAATTATTTTTATTAGGTAGTGGTTGGGTTAATTTTAAAACTATTTATTTCAAATTTGTGAACTGCAATTTTCTTGATAACTGATTTTCAAAATTACACAAGCCTTGTACATAAAAGTTAATTCTGTAAGTCGCTTAGTATTCTATCAATTCCAAGGCAATTTACACGGCAATAAATTTACCTGTTCGATACTGCTTAAATGTAAATTATTAATTTAACACACGCGTTTATGGAATTCTCGTTAAGAAACTCCGCACAGAAGAAATTCTAATTCCTTGCGTGGCGCAATGAATTATAACGCGCATGAATACATTAGCGTTCAACGGAGAATTACAATGAAGGGAGGCGACGACGATAAACATCTATTGTCAAGTGTAATTGTGCGCGCAATTAATTTGCACGTGACACATGCGTGCAAATAATATAGCCAAGAAATTTGCAATATAGTGTCAGGTATAAGCTATAGGCTAACAATCTGTGCTGAAATACTTGTATTTCTCACTTTTTTAGAATCATTTTCGAATGCTATATAGGAAAAATTGAAAGCCCTACCCTATCCTTATTTAGAACATTAGAGGGCCCAACTAGTCGTAGTCACACTGCCAAAATCAGTATGAATATTTCATGGGAAAGGTTGACTTCAAGAAATTTCTTCTGAATAATTTCTTGACTCAACCTGTATAATGTAGTGCAAGGATATTTTATGTATTACTTCTTACGCTCCCACATGCTCTTCAGTAATTGTAGGGGTTGCTATCGACATATATATATATTTATTTGATTACTACTGCATCCCCAAACTAATCCGGCAAGAAGTAAGCAATATTGTTTCGTATACGCTGAAGTTATTTGCAGTTATGAAAGGAGGAGCTTCTGCTTATCTTTAATTTTATTGCCCCATCAATCAAAATTACAGCACACTTAGACGTCAGTTTTATGTAATAGTTATAATAATTAGTTACTATTAAGCCTCTTCTTGCATAGCAACTCTCAATATAAACTCAGATATTAAAACCGCCAGTGCGAGCTAAAATAAAATATGTACAATTGCTTCAACTATTTGGAATGAGATTTTGTTCCAAATGAAGACATGCCACATGAAGAATTTAACTGTAAATTTATCCAGGAGGTATTATTTTGTTACCCCGACGTGCGAAAGTTGGTTCAGTTGTTGATCCTTTCCTTTTCCTGATTCTAAAAGCCCTAGTTTCTGTTTGTTTCTGCTAAAATAGCGTGTCGATGGTGTGTTCTATTTAAATCTAAGACCCGTTTAATGTATTTTGGCAAAATTTTGCCTCGTAACACTTCAGCTGCTTACATTAATATACCTACTGTTTATTTTGCATGGTAAACTAACATCCTGGATTCAAGTCATTAAAAATTGTTCTTTCCCTAAGCTTGTATCTTTCTTAACATAATTAGTGCCCTTGTGCAGTTATACTGCTTCCCATAGAAAATGTTTGTCTTGAATAAAGTATTAAATGATTACATTTGAAAAACGACACAATTAAAAACAAAAGAAAAAAAAATTAATTATGTGTAGAACCACCGCCTTGTCTTAAGCACTCTTGAACTCGCCTAGCATGAATGTAATAAAGTGATCAATTTCTTCTTGAGGTAAGGAATCCCAAGCCAATTATATCTCATGCCGCAAAGCTGCCACAGTTAGAGCAGAGCGAGGCACATTGTTAATTCTTCTTCCCATCATATCCCATGCATCTTCAATGGGAGAAAGATCAGGACTACTTGGGGACCACGGAAGGATGCCTATTCCTGATTGCTACAGGAAGTCCATTGTTCTATGGGCAACATGAGGCCGAGCGTTATCCTATTGGAAAAGGGCACCCGGTACGCCTCTAACATAAGGGAGAGCAACTTCTTGTAGAACATCCCAAATGTAGCATTCTGCTATCATAGTACCATGGACAGTTACTAAAGGAAACCTACTTCCTGCACTGATACTAGGATAGTTCCACGCTGCGATCTACATGACGTTTTACAGTGTGTTGTAAATCTTGTCGTCCATCGTGAGTTCCCAAACAAAACCGGGACTCGTCACTACTAAAGATAACTAAATCCTATTCATGGTTCCAGTGATTTCGGTCACGGCACCATTGGAGAAGTTGCCTTCGGTGGTCTTGAGTAGCAACTGAGGCCGATACAAACGCAGTCCAAATGCCCTAGTCTTACGATATACTGATGACATAGAGATCGGCTTTCCCACTACATCGTACCAGGCATCGGCAATCCGTGTTGATGAAGAGAATCGGAGAAAGCAGACGAAGACTTCGATCTTGTCGCCCCGTAGTCCTTCTCTGAGCTCCAGTACCATGGCGACCATTACGACGGTCTTCCTCTACCTAAGCACAATTGCATCTGATGACCGTAGCAATATTGCGATCAGCCCTTATTACAATTTCCCTAAAGGAAATTCTAGTTTCGCGTAAGCCCACTATTGTATCCCTTTCAAATTCAGTCAGTTGGTGGAATTGTAGACGTCTTATTCGAGGTATTCCCTAAATTCTTAACAACACTAAATTCAACAGTAATTCAATGTGCCAAGACAGGAAATCGAAAATATTTGAACCGATGGTAACAACAAGTCTGAAGAGCCAAGGCACCTAGAAATCTTGATGCAGTTAATCAATTTGTTTGAGAATGTAATCATTTAATACTTTATTCAAGACAAATATATTCATCAAGTTTCGTTGAAATATGTATTTCCATTCCTTCTAGGTGATGCATTTTCTATGGAAAGCAGTATATTTTCATGAAAAAGGCATCCATTGAATATTTTTGTTTCTGGTAATATTTCTGTTACACAAATTTCAAAAACACGGGTTTCAATAGTAGTCTCTTCGCCCTCTGTTTTTTATATTCTGTAATCTTTGATTATTCTGTATTCAGAATGAGGTCTTTCTTTCTTTAAATAATCTTGAGAATCTCATTTTGAATGTAGTTGCTATTACTGGAATGCCATCTGAATTTACAAGTGCTATTAATTTTATCTTTCAGTGCTTTTCAATATCTTAACTGTACGAAGCGAGCTGCTTTGCCTTAGTTTTTTTTTACCAGAGCCTTTCTTCTTTTCGTTTTCTCTTTTGGTTACTTTTTCCTAGCAAATACCCTATATATTTTACTTATTAAAAGTCTTCTTGTTCCTTTCTTTTCATTTACTTTAATAACTTTTCTCTATTTACGTTATCAAAAATACACCTCAGATCCCTAAAAAGCACTGCTACCTGCCTGCGTAGATAGGCAGAAGTTTTACATTGGAGCGAAACTTTACTCCAATGTTGCCAGCCAGCACAGTGGGACGGGGGGTTCTCTAACCAAAACGCGAAGGCCAAACCAAAAACAGGCGCCACTTAATTTTTTTTTGTAAAAGGAAACGCGTGAAAAATTAAGAAAACACGTTACGTCCAAAACATGAACACTTTTATTAATAGAAACACAAAACAAATAAAACAAATTCAACGCAAGTCGAACGATCTAAGTACACAACAAGGCCATAAACATAATACGTTATTACCTAACTTTTCGGATCCGAAATCGCTACACAGCTATATTAAAATAATTCAAATCGTAACTAATGCAACAGAATACAAAAGAATGCAATCTCCGGTTATTTGCACGCGTCAACGCTCGTCTGCTTATATCATATTTAAATTACACCGGCAGTTACGCAATAAGTTGCAAGTTTTATTGCGGCAAAATCAAAGTAATGGATCGAAAATAAAATCCGCGAAATATCGCTCAAAACTAAGAAAAGAAATTATAACGCTCCGACCTTTATTCCTTTGATGTCCGATTCGTTTGTCGGTGTCTTTGCGGCAATGTCGCAGCGGCACTTTGTAGTGTGCCGGCTTCCGCGTAGAGGGGCGAGGGAGGGAACTTCCAACGCCGTAATTCGCGATGCACCCAACGAGAAATACCTCTTGATATAGGTCCCAGATTAAAGTCTAGGATTAATGATAGCTTTTGCTAGAAGCTCACGATAAAAGCCTATAAGCAATGAAATAAAACGAACACATAAGTCAAACAGAGAGTTGCTGCGTATAGAACTTACCTCGGTCTGTTACCGAAGCTGGGACAAACCACGGGGCACGCGGTTTTTCCTGTCTCACAACTGGGTCTAATCAGAGTCGGCAATTAGCCGTAGAAATGCACTAACATCCCTTCGATGTAATGGCACGCACCAATAAAAATATTTACGAAAAGAGAGTGTGACCCAAGAGACGGCAAGTTTCGTTCTGACAATGGCGCAACATTTCTCGTTTGACAAACAAGGAACGATTATAAACAAGCGAGACACCTTCTAATCCTACCTCCGGGGAACCCTCTTAGTAACGGTGGGAACCAATCGGCTGAAAGGACAAAGGTCACGCATAATACGCGTCCAGAAGTAGAACTTCGTTATAATTCGTTCAATTCCTCACATACACGCGATTTTGAACTCAAATAAGGAGGGATTACGTATATAAAATGAATTTGTTTCAATAAATGAAGGTCCTGTTATTAGAAATATGCTAAAACGAAAGTTTAAGAAAAATTACGCCGGCGAAATACGGGTATTCCTACACTGACTGCAATGTGTACAACGACGCGGTCCAAGGAATAATCCAACACGTCGAATTTCGCATATACAGGGCGTGTTCGGAACAGAAATGAAGGCTGGACGGTGGCAATGCATATACAGGGAGTATTCAGAACAGGAATGAAAAAAATGAACTGTAACAGCACATCATATAATTTTTTGCTTTACTTTTAGTCTTTTCTGTATAACACATATATAAGAAACATAACATAACGCCTGAACGGTCCAGTGGTAAGAGGACCGGCCTTGCAATTAATTGCATGGTCGTCGGTTGGAACCGCACTCGGGATTTTTCTCGGAGGTGGTCGGTATCGACTTCAGGCACCCTTCAGTGTTGGGGATAAAATTCGACACTGCTTCCCCTTAAACGGCGAGAAGGTTGGAAGTAACAAAGCCATGGAACACTTTACACACACTCAAATACACTCCCGTTCCTGAGGTCCTGACAAGTCTATGACTTAGAACCCGTTGGGCAACCACCACAGATAAAAAAAAATTATCCACCATACTTATGTCCTTCTTGTCACAGTATGCATTCTTACATCTTCACCCTCATCACTTTTCGAGCAACATGTTTACATTTGCTTCTTACTTCTTTTTCTTTAGACCTCAGCTTCTCTGGAATTGGGGCCACTTACTTACATTAGCTCTAGAATGGTGAGGTCTTCTTTCAAATCCACGTCCTCCGACTCCTCTGGGACCCCATGGAATTGCTAACGCCATACATTCCAGCTTGGGCTTCTATCAGGTGCCACTCTTTCTTTAAATTTACGGTTTTTAGGTTTGTGGTCAGCCTGTTGAATAGGTGCGCTTTGTTTTTCCCAAATCTAGAAAATTTCCTCACTTTTCCCCTATAGTTTACGACCATCTGGATTTTATTTCGCTTATCCTATCCCCATGGATCCCCTTGGATCTCTTCAAGATCTAAATGTCCACATAAGATTTGAATAGTTTTGACTTTGCTTGGCAATGGCGCCTTTCATTTCTGTTTAAAGTTGCCTCTAAGACCCCAAAGTCCGCAAGGAGCTTTACTAGAATTTTAATTTCTGACCTCCGTTGACAATAGCACCTTTAGTTTCCGTCAGATTCCAATCCAATTCTTCTTTGTAGAGGTTGTCAAGTTCCTAAATAAGGAATATTTTACTTCTCCATCTTTCTCTCTCCATTCAATTAAAATTTTATTTTTTTGACATATTAAATTGTTCAGATATTTTATTAATAAATAACTTTAGGGCATCTTTATCAATAAAAGATAGTTTCGCTTTAAATATTGTTTTACTTCTGTTACCATTACTTCTTCACTTCTCGTAGCTTCTTACTTCTTCTTTGACTTTTGCTTAGTTTTCTGTGCCATGCAACATACTTTAAGACTTATTCATGTGCTACTTTTTAATTTCTTTTAAATCTTTTCTTCTTTATTGCTTTTCTTATCTATCATTAACTTTTTAATCTTTCTCATCTTATACATTATCTTCCAATTTTTATTTTTCCCTTTCTTTTACAAAACCCTTTGTACTTTTGTTAGCTGTTTTTGTTTCCTTGGGAGTCCATTCCCTTCATGATTTTCCCTTAATATCTGTTCTCTTCGATACTCTCCCATTATTGGACTTTTTGTAATGGTTTTAAGCTATTAAAAAAAGCATTCGGAATCTTGCATTTCTTTAGTCTTTTTCAATCCCTTTTTTTTCTTTCTACTCTCTATCCAATTTAGCTCGTTTCTTATTTTCTCCATTAAATTTAATATTTTCTTCAAATTCTTCTTCTGGCAGTGATAAGTGATGTGGTTGTGTCTCATCTTCTCTCTCAATTTTTTCAACTTTTTCATAATTTTGTTTTTGGTCAAACTACATTTGGTATTCCCATCTATATGTAATACAATTCTCGCTCTCATCCCCAGCGGTGTTTTCATTTAATCCGTCTTCTTCTTTATGCCCTTTCCACAATAAAAGTTTGTCCATTGTAATTAGTGCATTGAAATGTCCAATTGTTATCATTTCTTTTCTACAGGTAACTTCTATACTTTTTAATTTTCATTGTATGTATACATATGCATTTGGAATTTTCCATAAGCGCAATATTAGAAAAAAAATCACTAACATGTATCTACATTAAAAAAAGAAACAACAAATTTTACCGTTTTTACCTTAAAAGAGAATTAGTTTTGAATTAAAATAGTTAATTTGGCATTCTAGGTGAGACACTGTTACATCCGCGTTTCAACAATTTAAAATATTCTTTGTTTGGAAGATAGTTAACGGATGAAGGAGATAGATACGCGTAGAACTTTTTTTAACATTGTAACTCACATACAGGCACATGAAACCAAACAGTCAAAAAGTTCTGTAGGTAAGAATACGAAGATACGATTCCGGGAAACGACCGAACGTGACCGTAATTCTAAGGAATGTCAACTAAGTAAACAAAACAATACTAAATTAACATGAACTTTACGAAATTGCTTTAATTAATTTTTTAGTCGCTTTGCATTCCTATGCAAATGCATTATTTTTTTTTTATTTAATGCAAAATAAACATCTTTCAAGTGTTCTTTCTATAATTAAAAAAAAAATTAACGCCAGTTTGATAGGAAAATGCAAAACTAATTATACAATAGATAAGCGAATATTTAAAGTACTCTATCCAATAAATGAAATCCTTACGACAGATATAAAAAGAAACTTTTATAAGGTCGCTTAATTTACAATGCATACTGTTACATGACTGACATGTTTTAAGACGGCTACTATTAATACCTAGAAAACGCATGCAAAATTGATTTTGTATAATAAATATATCCTCTGGGGTCATAAATTATTCAACACATGTAGGCAAAGTAGTAAATACATTAGCACACAAAAAAACACTCAATTATATTAGACAGAGAATGTTCGTTTATTTACACAGTGGCGGCGTGTGCTTACTTATTTTAAATATATTCGCGTTAATACTATTAATATGCAAATAAAAACTGGATACGCGCTTAACTCATAAAGTGAAATGATTTAATTATATGTAATGTAATCTAATATAAACTCGGCGTGACTGCATAAAACACCAAAGAAAACAAACTGAACAAAACACCGAAATAAATTATCTATCGAATTTATTGTATTTTCTACTTGCTTGTTAGTAAACATTATAAAAGTGTGTGTTTCTTACATGCACGTTATTTATCAAAAGTCTCGTAAGCACATGGATGTAAATGCCACATACAAGCTGCTACAACATTACCAGCATTTTATCAAATTGGCGTTAAAGTGTTTTAAATTGTAATTATTTCTTATATTATATTCTTTATTTACTGGAATATATAGTTGGTTTAAATTAGATGTGCAAATTTTTTCTCTTGCCTGGTATAACCTGCAACTTTTCTCCCAATTCTTTTCTCCCAATTATTATCTCATAACATTTCTCTGACCAAGTTTCTTTTAGTCTGCCGCGGTTTTCCTTCTTAGAAGTTTTGCCACTTTTTTCTCTTCCGTTTATCACATGACCAAACTACCTTAGTTGGTCTTGTACTAAGATATCTCCATGGTTTTTATATTTAATTTCAATCGAAAAGACCTATTGCTTAACTTTTATTATGATCTTTCCATAGGTACCTCATTTCCATTATCTCTCTACTTCTTTTTAGCGCCGACAGATTCTGTGTGGCTTCTTCTAATTCTTTTTCTTCTTTTTTCACTACTTCTCTCACTTTCTCTTGCTAAGTTTTTCTTAGTTTTCCACAGTTTTTCCTTCTCACTGGTGTTACCTCAAAGATACTTCTAATCATGCCCCTCCCCCATTCTTGTCACGTGGCCAGACCAACTCACTAGTTCCTGCTCTTTAACATCTCTTGGTATTTACTCTCACATTTTTTTCTTGGCATTAATGATATTTTGTGTTTCTCTTGGATTTTCCATTTTTCCATTTTTATTCTATCTACTTCTTTTTAGATTCTGTCACAGGGTCATTTAAAAACAAGAAAAATAAAGGATCCAAAACTTAACTCTGATTTTTGTTACTGTTTCAAATATTTCTCATGCTCTTAAAGCTAATGCTTAGTCTTGCTAAAAATTATTAGATTTTCTTACTCTCAATATTTTCCAAGTCATTTCTCTTTGTCTTCTTTTGATTTATGAAACACAAGCGTACATTTCCATTTCCTTCCATTATTCTAGCGTAGAAGAACCAGAGAAATCGTAATACTCTATATCGCTAATGGAAGTTACGATCCATCAAGGAGGATTTGCATTATGGTCTCAATAGTGACAAGTTATTTTTGGTCACCTCAAACCGATTTTAGCTATTTCTAATCGTTTAGCAAGAATATGAGAGATCGTTTAAAATCTTATAATGGTGCCATTTAGCTTTACGTTATTTCATAGTATCATCAAGTTCATTTTTATAACACTAAGCGGAATTATAATGATGTTAAACATTTAATTTGCATGTACTTGTTTCAAAGGCTGTTTTAGATTAGCATATTTCTTGTACAAGATTTGGTTTAATTTATTAAATAATTTAATTTGTGCAGTAAATTGTAGGAAAATTTTAATTGGATTAAAAGATATTTGGAAAAGTAGAACATGTTCTTTCTGCAAATCATATCTGCGGCCCAAAAATTGAACTAAATTTTGGTACAAGAAATAGGCTAGTGTAAAGCGGCCTTAATACAATTATTATAAATTCATAACTGCAGAATTACACATTTTTCTCTTCTTCTTTTGCTTTTCATCTTGCCCATACGAGTATAGAGTTTTTAGAATTGGTCTTAATTCAAATCTGTTTTCTATTTCTCGCCGTTAGTTCATTTCTTTTACGGTTTTACATTTTCTATTTCTTATTTTCCTTATTAATCCATCCATGCCTTTGTCAGACTTCCACTTCCATTCTTTTCTGCTCTTGTTTTGATTATCTTTTTTGAGTAATCTTTTTAAGTAATGTGGTTCATCCACATAGCGTAATCAGAACCAGCTCAGTTATTTTTTTTCACTCTTTATTCTTATTCTGAGATGTTTCTTATATTGTCACTTCTAAAGGCCATTTTACAACATTAATCTAAGGCCCGGTCTCTCAGTAAGTGGCCAGTTAGATACTGGATAGATTAAGGATAGGCAAACGCATTGTGCTTATCTGTCAAGTAATAACTTGGCGCTTTACTAAGAGATGAATAGACCGGGCCTAAGTCTTGTACAAGATTCAGTTCAGTTTCTATAATAATATTTAGAACAAGATTTTTTTGGGTTGCAGATACGGTTTGGAGGTAGAACACGTTTAATTTTTTCAGAGAGTTTCTGTTTCAATTTAAATTTTTCTTGATTGAATTGAAGGAAATCTTGTACAAGAAATAGGGTATTCTAAAACGATCTGTATTTTACCTAATTTCTCACCTCGATCATCTTCCTTAGGAACTTTTTATTGTATTTATTGATCCGTCATATTTCCACAGTGATGTCCCTGATTTCTCGCATTGTATTTTATCGCTAGCACTGTTATGCCCGGTTGCACCAATTTTTTAAGCAGAGCTTAAATTTAAGTTATGTTTAGAATGTGACATTTACCTATGGTCAGTATAATGTCAAATACATTCTGATTGACATTTAAACTTCAACTTATGTATCAATTAGAATGTGACTAACATTTCGTTAAATCTATAAATAATGTCATAGTCTAAACACCACTTAAATTTAAGCTCTGCTTAAAAAGTTGGTGCAACCGGGCATTAGAGTATTGCCTAGAGATTTGTCTTGTTTCATAAGTTTGCTCTTCTCTTCTATTATTTATTTTTCCGCTTTCAGTATTTAATCTAGTTTTGATCCTTAAATATTTTTTCTTTTCCATTTATCAAATCTTTGAGTTACTGTTACAGTTTTATTCTGGTCCTCATACCGTGAGTTTTTTTTTTAACTTTGAGCATACAATGTAAATATTCCTATGTTCAGTTTTTAAAAAAACGAGTCAATGCATTGCAAGGGCTAAGGGCATACCAGCTACCTATGATGAAAGAAAACGAGTTTCTGTAAAGTAATTTTAAAATTTATTTTGTTAACAAAAACACTAAAATAAATATTCGAAATGTTCTCCTTCACGTTTTAAACAATGTGCTAAGCAACTATCTTATACTTACAAAGATTTTCTTAAGATTTCTGGATTTAAATCATGACATTTCATAACTGACACTGACAACACATTTATTTTGTTGAAGATTGTTAGGTGATTGCTATGAGATTGCTTCCATATCCTGCTATGCACTGACATGTTTTTTTTTTAACTGAACATAGGAATACTTATTCAGAGATTTAAAAAACTCACGGTATATGTATGTACTACCATTTTCTTCTTGTCTATTGTTTATTTATCGCTGCTACTGGCTATTTATACTATAGTCTCGAATGTTTATCTTTTCAAAAGCTTATCCATTATTATAAGCAACAATGGACTTATTCCCTTTTTCCATTTCGGATATACCTTACCTTACTTCAGACTATTTTTAACTTAGCGCTTCCTTCAGTGTCTTTATTCTTGTTAATGTCACTGAGATCTCATATCATGGACTTTCACATCATGTCATACATGGTGCTAAAATTATTTCTTTATTACCACTAGAGGAGAAACAGCATCTCTTATAAGTCAAGTTGTTTTTTCATTAAAACACTACTGAAAAAGAAAATGGTAAAACCTAAAAGAATATTTGCACCAAAGAATTAAAATAATTTCAAAGTCAATAAATTGTTATTATTTATAGAAATTCAATTTACCTTGTACTGTATTACTATACATATAAAATTAAAATTACTTGTTAAAGTTGCATGTCGGCATTACATCCGTTATAATATTCAACAGTTTACGTAGTTTACGATCGTAAGTTTTAATTCAAATTAAATTTCTCCAGCCATTTGCGCACGCTTTCACAAATTAAAATATTTTAAATAAGTGAAGTATAATCTACAGTTACTAGATTACAGTTAAAGATATTCTAATCAACCAAAGATTCTATCAACAGAAATGTTTTTTTTTGTTTCAACATTAATATTTTAACAGCTCTTTTGTATCTACTATATGACAAAATTGCTTTTCTAATGCTTTCAAAAATATTGATTTTTTTGTGATTATGAAACGTGAATAAGAAAGACTGCATTCAAACCTTTGCGTCTCAATCAGAACAGCCTTATAACGGGTGTTTTCTAAATAAGTGCAGAAATTTGAGGCCCCAGAAAACGCTGTTAAAAATCGGACAAGAATTAGTAAATGCACTTATGAACTGAGATAGGTGAAGAAGAAGGAAGTATTAATTACGACAGTCGTATTGGTAAAACATCTGTTGGAATAAAAAAACCGCACTGTAATAAAGTTTTTACAACTGTATGAATCGGCATGGGGTGTGACTTTTCCTAGGTCAGAAGATAATAAAAGCATTTGTATTGATGTCGCAATAAATTCTATCACAGATGTTTTGAAACGCAGCAAAGAATTTGTCTGATTTTCTATGCTTGTGACACTCGTAATTTATTGCTCTGTGTTATTTGCTAACAACAGTTTAAGTATTTGGAGATATTCGGTTAAGCGCAGTTATTATTTTTCACAATTAGTGGTTTACTGTTGCGGTTCAGTTTTAATCTTCGAATTTTCAAGCTACTTGTCTATTATCGGTTTCGTTTGTTCGCTCTTTATTTTTATACTCTAGAAATTCTCCTTTGTTTTGTTATGTTGTCATTGGTAACTTTTCATAACAGTTGGGAACACTGTTAGTCTTCGCACCAAAATTACCGCATGTTAGAGGGGGTGGTTGCAGCTTTTTCTCAGATTCCGCAGCCATGCAGGAAAATTATTGGTACCAATGCTAGGTTTGGCAAATTGGCAAAAAAAATTTGATCTTGTAGATTGATTGTCCATAATTATGTCTAATTGTTGAATTCATATGAAGAGTACTTCCCAATTTTAATTTAGCAACCTGTTTCGATTCATAATCTTCGTCAGTAGCTATTGTGATAATAATTTGAAATTGAAAGATACCTTCATTGGACAGAAGATAAACATATGCGGTCCGACAACAAAAAAATAAAATTCAACAATTTTCAATAATACGAATTAATTCAAGCAGGTTCTTGTCCGATGAAAACTGTATCACAAATTCTTTGAAACGGACACTGAATATGCGCACTAACACTTAACGTTTCGCCGTCGATCGAAGCTGTAGAATTTGTGATACAATATGAATTAAAATTAAAAAATATTGAAAATTGGAAAAAATGGGTAAATACTTTGTTCAAAATAGATAAATTTTGAAAAATTTTCAAGTGGGGGTAAAGTAGTTAAACGGCGCAGATGGATCGGCCATGTTTTAAGAGGAGATTACAGTGGCGTAATCGACATTATTAGCGTTTGTTGTAATAATAATGGTTTGTGTTAGTATTTCAGTGGCGGTGTTTTGTTTGCGATAGTTTGTGTTTTTTTATTTCTTTGATTTTGATCCTTTTTCTCTTACTAAACATTTATAGACATTAATACTACCATGAGTAAACGCTAGAGTGGAATGATTTGTGCGACACAAAAATGTGAAAACAAAGCCTACAATTGTAATTTGGTTTTCTTTACTATTTCAAATGATGGAGCAATGTAAGAAAGTATTAAATTATTAGTCCAGACTTCGGTCCTACATTTTATAAATATGGGCCTGATGTTCTTCTCCTCTCAAAACATGGCTGCCGCTGGCTGACAGAGATCACAGACGGCATCGACGAGTTTGCATTCTGATTATTTCTTATTCTGTGGCTTTACTTTTTATTTACTGTTTAGCCATTTTTAGCTTTTTTTTAATGACCATCTGGATTTTTTCGTTCCGCAGTTGGCAACACTGATTGTTCACGTTTGGTGAAGTTTGCCATCCATTTTAAGAGATCACGAGTACACATCGCAGACGTCGGTCGAATATTTTTGTCCTCTTTGTGCTGTTGCTTATAGTCAAGACCGTCCTGTGATAAGGAATTTATTAACGTCTGTGAGAAGTTCATAGAAAATTTAGTTCCGACGCGTTGCTCGAATCTCGACGCCCACGCGCTTCTATAGTAGACCGATGTAGTAGTGGTTAATGGGGGAAATCTGTTGTTTCGAATCAGCTCCTTTGTCCTTATCGAATTTCTCTTATATTTTGTGTTTTGGGGGTTAGAATCGCCCCCTTGTTCGAGCCTTTGGGGCCAATTTGGTTCATACCGAACGAGTTTTGCTGCTGATGCCAACTAATCTCGAAACCATTTCTACTGCGACATCGTATTTGTAGAGGAGGACCCCTGTTTACAGCTGCCGAATCGCATAGGGCACGCTCCGAGGACTGCACCCCTTCCGAGGTCGAACACTCTTGTAGCTTGATGGAGATCGTCTTGGTATCCTTTGTTTGCGATGTTTTTCGTATATGTTAATTTCGGATGCTTATCTGTGCCTCCTATCACGTAGTTGCCTGACGTAGACCTTGGTTCCTTCCGAACCCGTATTTCAAATTTATTTTTAAAGGTAAAGCGGTTATCGAATTAACGTTACTATTCTGAGGACAAAGTTTTATACGTTTAATATAAACCAAACAGGATATCCTAGCCGGTATTTACGCGTTTAATTTAGTGTTATTATTTTTGAGCTAATTAACGTTATAATTCACTATTTGAGCGGACCGTCATGGCTGCTGCCAATACTGTTTTGTCCGGTAAATTTCTGTTTCTAATTTGTTTAAATCGATTTCCTTTTGGTGCTTATTAATAAACGAAGCGTACCACTATTTCTTGTGTTTCATCTAGTGTGAGGAACGGGTGGTTAAAAATGATGATAACAGAAAGGGGATGAATTATCCTTTACTTTTAACTTTATCAATTTTTACAAGGCTTCGTCGAAACACCATGTCTTTCTAGATGTCTCGACGAGAGTAAGAGAGAAGTTCTATTGTTATTCCCAAACTAGGTCTTAATTTACAACACAATAATGAATCAACAATTTCCACTTCTTCTCCTTACTCTTTTACTCAAACTTTAATCAGACCATAAAGGACCCAATCAGCAATTTCTTTGTTTGCGGGTATCTGGTTTGAACTTTTGAGCCAAATATTGCTATTAACGCCCTTTTTATGCGGAATGAGATTTCACTACATATAATTTCCGGGACTGACGAAATTACCTTCTTTCTTTTAAAAATGATATTTACAAAATAAAGAGAAAATTTATATAAATAAATGTATTCAGAATTAGTAAAACAATTACAAATTGATTTAGACAAATTAAAAAAAAAACTTATTACATACGAACAACAACTTTAGTCAAAGTACTAGAGATCATAAACTTAGACAAATGTGAAATTTAAATGCAATTTCAGATTACTTCAGAACAACATACGAGACAACATAAAGCAAATTCAAAATAAATTTATAAGGAGAAAAACAGCATTTCACAATTAAAGTAAGCAAATGTTAGTTTATATAAAAACATAGCCAAAATAGTAAAATCAATAATTAAATTCTCACCCTCAACCGTCGTACCAGATACACAGACGAACGGACTTTTTGGAGATCAGCCACACACTAATGCCCGGTTGCACCAACTTTTTAAGCAGAGCTTAAATATAAGTGGTGTTTAGACTATGACATTATTTATAGATTTAACAAAATGTTAGTCACATTCTAATTGATACATAAGTTTAAGTTTAAATGTCAATCAGAATGTATTTGACATTATACTGACCATACGTAAATGTCACATTCTAAACATAACTTAAATTTAAGCTCTGCTTAAAAAGTTGGTGCAACCGGGCATAAGACATTCTGTAAATGTGGATTTCGCCCTCGGGCTTGAGGAGATGCACTCTACAAGACGGGCACTAGCTGTCTACACGATCAAACTGCTAGAAGCTGTCTGATCCCTATGCTTTGCCACGGCCCCTTTTTTATGGTTTTTCTAAGGTCAATTTTGATTACGTAATATTCCACATGTGTCCAAATTTCTCTATGATTATTAATGCCGGCTTTATCAATGCCACTGCAGTTCTTCGAATTTGCAAATGTCAATCATGTCTCATCTCGGCCAAGGCTTGTTAAAGCGACCCGCTCTGCTATGCTTACTTACGTAATCTTCAGACAATTAAAGTAAGCAAATGTTAGTTTATATAAAAACATAGCCAAAATAGTAAAATCAATAATTAAATTCTCATCCTCAACCGTCGTACCAGATACACAGACGAACGGACTTTTTAGAGATCAGCCACACACTAAGACATTCTGTAAATGTGGATTTCGCCCTCGGGCTTGAGGAGATGCACTCTACAAGACGGGCACTAGCTGTCTGCACGACCAAACTGCTAGAAGCTGTCTGATCCCTATGCCTAGCCACGGCCCCTTTTTATATGGTTTTTCTAAGGTCAATTTTGATTACGTAATATTCCACATGTGTGCAAGTTTCTCTTTGATTATTAATGCCGGCTTTATCAATGCCACTGCAGTTCTTCGAATTTGCAAATGTCAATCATGTCTCATCTCGGCCAAGGCTTGTTAAAGCGACCCGCTGTTATGCTTACTTACATAATCTTCAGATGGGCGAATTTTCCGCGGTTGCGTTGTATTGAATTTAACTTACGTATTGAGCTTCATAATTATAAAATGGTCGGATTTCTTACACTAGCTTTTGGGTTACGATACAGGGTGACTTTTAGTTGTGTTACTGTACAGGAAGACTGTCAATCGTATATGTTATGCGGGTATAAACTTGTGGGGATTTCAATTACTTTCAACACCGTGAGTAGTCCTAGCGGTACCATGAGTTTCACTAGCCTACTTGGATAATTTACGCTAGGTGGCGCCCTCTCTATACCCAGGCTTAAGTTACCGACAGTCTATTTGTAGCCCACCCCAGCTCCACTGAGCTGAGCATATTTCCAAGTAGAGTTTTTAATTGAATTTAACTTACGTATTGAGCTTCATAATTATAAAATGCTCGAATTTGTTACACTAGCTTTTAGGTTACGATACAAGGTGACTTTTAGTTGTGTTACTGTACAGGAAGACTGTCAATCGTATATGTTATGCGGGTATAAACCTGTGGGGATTTCAATTACTTTCAACACCGTGAGTAGTCCTAGCGGTACCATGAGTTTCACTAGCCTACTTGGATAATTTACGCTAGGTGGCGCCCTCTCTATATCCAGGTTTAAGTTACCGACAATCTATTTGTAGCCTACCCCATCTCCACTGAGCTGAGCATATTTCCAAGTAGAGTTTTTAACATCGACGATTTCCCCCATGTTCGCAACTTTATACAGGGTCAATCAGGTAAGACGAAAAAGTATACACGATGTGGTTCTAACACACAGTACAGTTACTGTTACAACCTGGCATGACGAACATTTTTCTGGAAAATGGATTGGCCATGTGGTGGCCTGCCCGGTCTTCTAACCTAATCCCTGTGATTTTTTTTTGTGGGGTCACATGAAGCAAATAGTGTATGCCGTTCCCACAAATACATTAAATGACTTAATGATTGAATATTCACAACGCAGCGCCGCCGACAGTATTCGTGCTAATCGAACACAAGAATCGCTTCTTCGCCGTGCTCGCCTGTGTCTTGCTAATGATAGACGTCACTTCGAACACTTGTTATAACATTTCTAAATCACTGTGGTAAACGTTTGTTTGAGCGTACGGTATAGTGATCATCCCCACAGACAGAGTAATTTTCTGTTTGTTATGATAATTTTTTTGTGTTCTGTCAGTTTTGATTGCAATGGATGTCGCGACCTAAACTGTTTATTTTGATGGTTAGTATAGTTATAATAATTGACATTTTGATCTTTATCTTACTTTTGAATCGCCCAGTAATGCTTGCACGAATATCAACATTATTCATCTCTTTCAATGATGTTTTAAATTTAGCAATCATCAATAAGCAGTACTGTAATTTGGTCATTGCAGTCTCTATAAATCATTAAGGAAAGTCCATAGACTTGATTTATGGGAAATTAAAATTGTCACTCGCGGGCAAATCAACGAATGTTAGTTTTACCATAAAAGCCGGTACAATTCTATGTTCGCAGCTGTTGAAGTCTTCGGGTGTATTTTAATCTGTCCGAGTTAAACGCGAGTGTCATTTACATAAGTTATTTTGACGGCGCTCATATTTAGAATTAGTTCAGATTTACTTTGGTTTTTCGCGCCAGATTACGCAATTACGACCTAAACACCTGTCGCCTCATAGAACCGGTGTCTACGCGAATGGTAAACGCACACTAAACAAGGCAAAATTAATCATGTTCTTACCTGCGCAAAAGAAGGATTTATGTGAAACTCGTTCTTATAATCGCTAAATTTATATTGCATGTCCACCGATGTGAGAACAACCAATAAGAATCGCACCTTCAACAGATATTATTTTTAAGCTTAGTAGAATATAGACTGCTCTTACAGTGGATGACAACTGTGCTAAAGAATTTACAGGTTGTTTGAATGCTATTCAAAACGAGTCATCGTCACCATCTTCATAATTTATTCATTTTCAGTGTTAATGCTAAATTATGTTTTAAACATTTTTATGAATTTTTTTACCTCCAACTCAAATCTTTTACATTTCAGAAGGAATATTTTTGACTGAAAGAAAACATTTTATACATCGTGTGACAAAATTCTTGGCTGAGAAGTGTTATTAGTCTGGTGTATCATTATTTATCGCCCTTCAACATGTTCTGTTCCCAAAGGGAAAGAATTCGCTTATCGATTTAAAGAGATATCTGTGCCAAGTATTTATTAAAGTAAAATTGTCCAAAACTCCAAATCTAGAAATTAAGTTTATAAACTTTTATTTTTAATTTGGTCTTTTCAGACAACACTGCAATGCAAAAAAGTGTAAATGTGAAAGCGGTTGCTCGTTCTCATTTTATTTTATAACGGGCAGAGCTTCGTTAAAATTAAAAATCATTTAGAATAAAATGAATAGGTGGAAACTTAGACTCGTCCGAATGGCTCGGTGAAATGCAGGGAACATAAATGCAGTCGTACCAAATGCAAATGCAATTTAAATTACACAGGTGCGCGCGTATAGAAATGTACATTTGAAGACACTAAATTACGCATAGGATGTCATTTATGTGCATGTTGTAAACGCAGTAACTATGTTTTTAACGCGTTAAGGTGGATAAAACAAAAACCTACCGAAGAAAAGTAAGGTCACTGGTCATATGTATTTTTTTCTCTTGCATACATAATTCGAATACATATTTGCATGCGTATACAGTATAGGTATATTTGTTTTATTTATTGTTATAATATAAAAACACAAGATATCCTATTTATACATAATTAAATTTTAGGAACAATTTAGCACTAAAACTAATGAATAATAATTAAAGCAGGTTCTTGTCCGATGTTTATTTTGACAACCTTGCTTATGTTTTTTCACTTCTGAAGAAGCTATCAAACGATAGCGAAACGTAAAGTGTTAGTGCGCTATTTAGTGTCCGTTTAAAAGATTTTGTGATAATGAATAATAGTTATTTATGCATTAAGGGCATAATTAGGAGACTATAGCCCGAGAGTATGTTGAAAGCACGACGCGAGGCGGAGTGCTTTTAAATGCTCGAGGGCTATTATCTACAATAATGCCCGTGGTACATACAACGTTTTATTTATTTTGGCCCTAAAATTGCCAAAATTTGTTGATTCAATATTTTTATATCGTATGCGAGTGATGTGCACGTTGTTTCCACAAAATAATTGCGTTACTATGGGTTTAGCAACTTTAAAAGCCCTCAGGCAATAAAGGCCAAACTATGCTCCCAATTGAGTGCCAATAAACAAAATTACTATTATTACTATTATTCATAATAATATTTGGCAATCGCCCTGTATTTAAGCGGGAAGTAAGAGTTCAGGGTGCCTACGTGCCGGTCGTCACATTTCTCAATGTTTCACCACCAGACCATATGCTGTTATTTAGTCCTACAGTATCTCTCCATTTCACTCTGTCGCCCGGTTAAAAACTGATTTCATTCGTAACCACCCCTCTCTCAACTTATGATAGGGGAGAACGCGGCGTTCCGCTCGCCTTTAGTGATGCCGTAATTGGACAGAGAAGATCGATTCTTAAAAATCGATTTTTTTTCAGTCTCCGAGTCTCAACTTTCGATTAATCGCCTCTCAAATAAATCGATTCCTGAAAATCGATGCTAAAGGCTCAAACAGAATGCAACGCCGTTATACGCCGTTATCTGTCAAATGAATGTTAAAATACTAAGGTTCAAGTGTCATTGCATAGAATAAACGACGTCAAAGAATAAACGACGTCAAGCGGCGTTGTACGCGAAAAGTTGGTTAACTTCCAACTTTAGCGGCGTCAAACGTCATAATACATAACCAAATGTAACTTCCACCATCGTATCTTCATCCGGTAATATCTTGTATGTGAATAATAGAATATACAATTCATCTGGTGTAACATGTACATATACAATAATATAAATACTTGAAATTTATTCATTTGTGGCACAAATTATTTCTATTTTTCGCTTAGATTGACAACGTTCCACTACGCTTTATCTGCGCATGTCTTTTTAAATGACAGTTGGCGCTGTTAGAACGGCGCCTAACGACGTTGCATTCTGTTTGACCCTTAATTTTTTAAATAGCTTACGTACCTATTCGATATGAAATTTAAGAGATATTCAATGTGTACAGGTTGAGTCCAAAAAAACGCCTACGCGAATAGCGTCGGTGTTTATTGTCGAATTTGAGCGGTCAAAAAATCAAATGAAATGACAGAAAAAACTCTACAAAATACCATATCTTGCGTCTTTAATACGTTTAAGACAGCTGCATGACAGCTGTCAACTTTTGTTTTTTAAATGCAATGCTATAATTACTGTAATAATTTCGAAAGAACTTTTTTTTCTGCGTTCAATGATGTGCTGCAATAAACACTTATTTTTCAAAACAATAGAAAAAAATTAAAACAAATAAATTAATTATTAACATAAAATGACGTAATAAACAGTTGGGAATAATAAATGATACCTGTTTTATATTAAATAGTGTAGTATCTATAAGTACTTCCTCATAGGCAAACAGATGACGATAACTGTCAAAAATTTTTTTGTTGTCAGCAAAAACAAAAAAAATGTTGACAGTAGTTATCGTCAATTGTGTGCCTATGAGGAAGTACTTATAGATACTACACTATTTACTGTAAAGCAGGTATCATTTATTGTTCACCAACTGTTTATTATGTTAATAATTTATTTATATCTTTTAATTTTTTTCTATTGTTTTGAAAAGTAAGTGTTTGCTGTAGCATATCATTGAACGCAGAAAAAAAAGTTCTTTCGAAATTTGTTACAGTAATCACACCATTGCATTTAAAAAACAAAAGTTGACAGCTGTCATGCAGCTGTCTTAAACGTATTAAAGACGCAAGATATGGTATTTTGTAGAGTTTGTTCTGCCATTTCATTTGATTTGTTCACCACTCAAATATGACAATAAATACCGACGCTATTCGCGTAGGCGTTTTTTTAGACTCAGCCTGTATATGAAACTATTGTACATACTGGTATGTATACTCATCTTTATCGGTTTCGTGTGTTAATGGTGGATCAAATATGTATTAGAATAGTGTCCCACTACTTAACAGGCTTGGTGTGTATCAGACAAGGATGGGTTCACTCAAGTCGCGCGGTTACACGATGCGAGGCTTCACCTTTACGTCCACATCAAGCACACTTTTTTTATAGGCAAGTCAAATTCAAGAAGTTAAAAAGAACACATTTTGCAAGTTTGTGAGTATATTAAAGAAAAGAATCGAATCTTCCGATTAATTATCGGCGTTTAAGAATCGATTGCGATTTAAATCTAAGTTTTAAAAATAGTATTAATAATCGATACAAAATTTTGGAAATAATCGATTCTCAGCTAATCGATGCAAGAATCGGCATCACTACTCGCCTTTACTTCGCCTCCAGAGCTCCTAGCATACGGGTCGTTTATATGTGGCTTTTATCTCTGTGCTCCCTTTCACGTGATTCTGTGAAGGAAGATGGAATCGGAATTACTCCGAGATTTGTGCAAACGTACGTTGAGAGAATTTCAAGCTCATTAAACAGCTTTTCGAAAGCGTGTCTTTAAAACAAGGAACGTGCTGATTCGTAACGCGTATCTTTCTTCCATTAGGTTTCCAGTGGTAGTTTTACCCATCTCCTCACAAACCTGAACAACCCTTGTGGGTGAAATAAAAGGCCGGAATTGGCGTTTTGAAACGATTTAAGTCCCGCAACACGGCTTCCCCCCACCTGTGAAAGTGGACTCGACCTGCAAGACGACGCTACTTGGCGACATAACCGTTTCACCGATTTACGGCGCTAACCACCGTGGGAGGGCGCTCCAACACTGTTGACAGCTGTCTGACATTACGCCGGATTCTGGTTACAAGGTCGAAGTTACTCGAATTATTTTTAATTACTCTTTTGTGTTAACTCACGTTTCCGCGGCGTCGTTAGTTATTTTATTCAGAGTCAAGTTTTGACTCACTTTAACGCGGCGTTCTTATTAATTTTATCTGGTTATTTACTTTAAGGCGTAGTGTAAACGAGGGGCAGATCTGCTTATCGGTTTGTTTCTAATTTGATTGTACGCCTGATAACAAAGTGGATTTAATTTACTTTCGTGTTCGTATCACTGGACCCCGTCTGGGTCATTTTAACTTTGTAATTTCTACGCCTATTTATTTTTATCAAATTTTGAGCGTTTTAAATAAAAACAAGTGCACTCAGCTGGTGATTTTTATTTTATTCACTTTGCCCACCTTTTGCTTTGGGGTTTCGAGCCCTCCCTTCTCCAAGAGCTTAGCCGAGCGGTGTTGGAGAAACGACAGTCACTCGCACAATTTGCTGGCCTTCGGGTAGGTAGCACAACTTTCTGCCGGTCACTGTATATCCATAGATACGTATTTCGACATCTACGCTACCAAATTCAGTACACACACTCTCACAAGTTATAAGCACTTAATGAAATCTTTGGTTTGTGTAAAATTATCTTACATTATACAAAATTGGCAAATTGGAAATTGTTATAGATATCATCAATCATAAATTGTTGTAGAAATTATAAATCCGCAAATAACGAAGCTTTCTTCACCGATCAACAGATGGCGTCACACATCCCCCCAGTATTTTCAGTATTTAAGTAAAAAGAAAAAGAAATGACGTCTAAATATGGAGAACAAAACATGAGGAATTAGATAATAAAAACAGAAGAGGAACGGAAAGCAGAAAGAAGAATTCATTTAACTAGGAAACCAGAAGGTGTGAGATGATTTTGCGGAAAAGAAAACAAATATAAACTAAAAACAAAGAAAACTATAAATACAAAAAAAATAAGCAAAAATACACACAAAGACGAAACATGAAGAATAAGGTAAACCTGAAGACAAAAGAAAACCGTTCGAAAATTAGAAACCAAGAGAAAAAACTGAAAGAAGCACCAAAGTAATACAAGAATTATTTCCGTAAGAAGAAACAAAATAGAACTGAACCGAATAAACGACTAAACACAGAAGGTCGATTTTTATTTATTGTATAGTCAAAAGATTATCGGTAAGCAAAAAAAAACTAAACATGCAATAGGTATGAAAAGTTATTCCTTTTCGTGGCGCTGCATGAAGCAAATAGTGTATGCTTTTCCCATAAATACATTAGAGCCCGGTATTATAAATGTAAGTTAACTTTAATCCCCAGTTTATTGCCATAACAACAATTGTGTTCACAATTGTTACCATGGGAATTAACCAATAGTTAAAGCTAACTTGCCTTTATAATACCGAGCCTAGGTCTGTTCCAACATGCACTCATCAAACTTTTACACTTAATAAAGTTGTCAAAATAGATCATTATTTCGGTGGGCAACTGATTATGACGGTTTCGAAACGGTCAGAAAGTGATGTTGGAACAGAGCTATTAAATCACTTAACAGTAAGTACTCACAAAGTATTCGTGCCAATCGCTACATGCTAGTGAGAATCGCTTCTTCGCCGTGCTCGCCTGTGTCTCGCTAATGATGGACGACACTTCAAACACTTGTTATAACATTTTTAAGTCACTGTGGTGAACGTTTGTTTGAGCGTACGGTATAATGGTCATCCCCACAAACAATATACGGTGAGTGTGCCTTTGTATCCTTTTCGATAAGTTATTCCATAAAAAGAAAAACAAAAGAAAACTGAAATAACCGCTATCGAAATATGAAGAAACTGAACGAAAAAGCAAACAAAAAATATCGGTACCTAATTTTCTGGAGTGTTAAAAATAAAAAGACGTCTGTCGTTTTGTTTACTCATTTTTTTTATTATTATTATTATTTTATGGCGCTTTGCGACCTACCTGAAGGACAGCAAATTGTGCGAGTACAATCTAAGATCTCCAGCACAGCCGGTTAAACTCCTGGAGAAGGGGAGGGTCAACGTAACCCCAAAAGCAAAGGGGGAAAGAGTTAAATAAAATAAGTCACCAGCTGGGCATACTTGTTTTTATTTGACAATGCTCAAAATTTTAAATAAAAAAGAAACTAGTACGACCCAGAAGGGGTCACAATGAGTTGAGCAAAAAAGTGAAATTGTGAACGGTATAACGATTAAATAAAACTTTGACCGAGAAACAGATCTGCTTTTCGTTTACAGAAAATGCATAAGTCGATATCCAAAGTTACTCGATTAAAATTAAATTAACGCAACACAGCGTTTAGACGACGCAAACAAAGCTAATAAAATATTTCCAACCTTATAAACAAAATCAGAGAGCCATCCAGCCAGGAGTTTTAGCAGCTAAAACTCCGCTTACGGCTTTCTTTCCACACAAAAGAAAATATTAACTCAAACAAAGGTCGTTGTTAAATGTCAGAACGGGGGTACGACTACCACTGGAAGCTTAAATAGTAAATGAAAGATGCGTGTTACCGCCCGAAAATACGCACAAAGTTGCCAATAAAGACAGAAACAGGCTTAGACAATCTTATAAGGAGTTTGAATTTGCTTGACGTGCACTTAAGCAGATCTCGGAGTAAATAAATTCCGTTCAATCAAAAGATTCACATGAAAAGAAACACAAAAATCCTAGACACATACTAACAATAGATGTGTACACCGAGAATCTTTCACGGCAATGAGTAATGAGTGCGTCGCGGAAAAGACGCGCTCTGATCAACTATCCTGAGATGGGGGTCGTTACGAGATGACCTCTATTTTTACCGGGCGAAAGAATGAAATAGAGTATTACCGTAGGGCATAGGTAGCGGCTTGTGGTTTTCTGAAGCAATATGATGAAATGTGACGAACGGCACCTAGGCCCAAACTAACCTTTCGGTTCCCGCACAAATACAGGGGGACTGGCAATACTGAAAATACATAATTTAAATGAATTTTTCACCCGTAACAACTTCTTCAAGTTTTTTTGCCAATCATTTCCATAAGAAAGAACAACAGAGACACGAAAATAAACAACAGCTAAGCGCAGAATCAGGCGAACTGAAATTAAAGGCCAAGCATGACTGTACATTCAAAGACTTTGTAAGTAAGCAGAAACAAAAGAAGTATACGTGAAATAGGCGGGAGAAAATAATTCGTTACACAAAACAAAGAAAATTGAAAAGAAATAACATCGAAACACAAAGAAGAAAAGTAACGAAAAATAAAAGACAAACAAAGAAAATTGAAAACAAATAAGATATCGAAACACGAAAAGGAAAATTAACAAAAAATAAAAGAGTAACAATTCTCCTGCGGGGAGACCTAGTAGACCTAAATTTGGTTAATCCTAACATTTATTTCCAACTCTTATTTAAAAGTAAAAACTCTCAAATAAATTAAAAGATAAATGCAGTGAGGAGTTCTCGAGCTACTCTTCTGCTGATAAGGCCCCATGGAAACGGCATTTCTACTGGAAATTTGGTGAGGACAATACCCTCAACGCCTTGCCCATTGCAAAATAAAAGCTGGAATTGGCCTCGATTTTACAAAAGTAACATCCGATTCATTTAAATTATTGAAAAACATTCGATATAAATCCCGTATTGTTTGATGTTTTAAATTTCTGAATAAATTTATATCTAATTAAACAAATTCCTTTATGGAATTTCACATGAAATTGCGTGCGTTACAAAGAACAAAAAATTGCATACAAATAATTGAAACAAACATTCTGCTGCGAGTAGGTACGCTTTTATTCAGAGAATAATTGGGTGGTTATTATTTAAACAATATCAAAAATGTAACATAAATTTTATTCTGTTGCATGTTACTTAATACTGTTGCATACATTTTTCACTGTAAAATAACGCTGTTTGACTTGACTACCACAGAACTGTAAATAAAATAAAAACGAGATCGTGATCTGAACATAAGCACGAGTCCAACATTTCTTCTTTTGATTGTGTGGCATCATAAATGTATATTTATGTCTCGTTTGTTAGATCAAAGTGATATAATTTTTGTTTCTTGAAAAAGGCTTGCAGAAGAAACGTTTTGTTTGGATTTAAAAAAAAAAGTGATATTCACGTATCATTTCTATTTTCAATCATGAATTGATTAGATTCTCTTTCCCGGTGCACGTTGCGTACAACATATTTCGTTCTAGCGTAGAATCATTTATCAATGTGTTGAACTCTAGAACGCACTCAGAGTTGCATTTGATTGGCAGGCGAAGCACGTAACTCCGAGTTTAAAGCAACCGATCTACAGCGGAGAACTGCTGACTGTCCGATTAGATACAGTTAAGATTAGGATTCGAATCATTTATATCGAATCTCGGACGGATTGCTCGTTTATAAGCTCGAAATAAAGCCATTCATTTACATTGCAATTAGATGATAATCACTGGAACAAAAAAAATTTTGACCTGATAAACTGAGCCTTTCCAGCAAGGGGAATTTACAAAATTCTCCCAATTAATTACCTCCGGATAAAAGGTTACTTTGCATAGATAAGCAATTAAGACACTTGTCTGAAGTTTTACGTGAATAATAAATTCTTATATTCAATTAAACGCACTTAACGTTCAGTATAAAATGGCGAAACAGAATAAATAGTAGTTAGTAGATTACATGCGCGGTAAAGATTATCCAGATGTGTTTCTTTTATAACTGTCGGTAAATCGAGTAATAATGGAACTGTTTTGCTTATTTCACTGCTCATTCACATTTCCTTTCGCAATTTATAATAATAAAATATAACTGCTTCTAAGGATCTGAAGTAGAATTAGAAATAGGATGTTTTTTTTATGAACTGGCAAAAAAAATTTAATTGACAATTATAGAATCAGTTCTGTATATCTAGATATCGTTTCCGGTTAAAGTTATTTATATTTTCATATACAGGCTGTCCCATAAATAAGGGGCCATAATACAAGGGCCTAACACTGTATACTTACCAACATTTTGAAATAAACGTAAAATGTCGATTACAAGTTCTCTTAATAACCACATTAATGATTTGGCCATTCTCTCAGACTAACCCTAGAACAAGGATGACGATAAAAATGTGTAACTTTTAATACACACCTAAATTACCATCGCCTGAAGTTAAATTAATGCCTACGCCGCTCACGCTAAACTCATCGATTTATGAAGCATTCTGGGGGTGCATTCTAATTAAAACAAATTTGCTTAAAATGCTTATGCAAATTGTTACTTCCACGTGAACGTGCAAAGGGGGGGATCACGTGTAACACAGTAGATATCGTGTGCCGCCTCCAACGTGGTGAGCGTAAATTAATTTCATCTACCGTTTACAGTATTACCTTTGATACGAATTTATGCTCCCAAATTTAGTTTAATAAAATAACTTGGCGAAAAAAATGCTTTCTGCAAAATTTCATTTCCTGTTTAATAAATTTATGAGATGGAGTTATAAAAAAATATATAATTTAACTTGAAAAGTACAATTTTCTTTCGAACTGTCGACTATGCAAAATGAAGTCATTCTCTTAATCTGAACTAATGTTTACTATTGTAGAGTAACGTAAAGTTAGTATACAGTGATGGGCAAAATTATGGATACACCTAAATATTTTTTAACTTATTGTTTCTTATTGTAGATTAGAGATTACAATAATTATTATAGTGGGGTATAGAGATATTTTTTTATATTTTTTATTTAATGCAGGGCCTTTAATTCTGTCTCTTTAAAATATGTTGACAGAAATGTACTGTAAGGGACGAGGGTTAAAAGATAAAAGAATACTTTCGAATTTATCAATTAATTTGCAAGGCCTCGTTGCAGCACTATGTTCCTCTAGATAGCAGCACGAGTGTGAGAGAGAGATTCGATTTTTATGCCGTAAATATATGACTTTAATGCAAACTTTACAAAAAAAAAAAATAGGCAGAAGTAAACAAACTATTTTGACCTTTTCTCCTCACTCTTTTACCGAAATTTTTTCAGACCATAAAAGGCCCAAGTCGCAATTCCTTGGTTTTTGTATGTTTGAGTTATAAGGCAGCAATTGTTCTGAATGCCCATTTTATGTGGAATGAAATTGTAGCCCTTGTCCCCCGCCATTACATAGGTATATTTTTTCCTGGATTGTCGAAATTACGAATTTTAGTTGAAAATAAAAATTAAAAAAAATATAAATATACAAGGTGATTCAAAAATGGCTCCTCTCCTCTACGTTGTTCTAGACACTTAATAGAAGTAAGTAAGTTTAATTTTTATTTAAGTTCATAATTTAATGAATTTTCAATGGAACAAATAATAATTGTAATAAACTTTATATAGAAGTTCATTATTCAAGTTTCTTTTTGTGAATTCCAAGATGTTAAAATAAAACTTTAATTTCTTATACAGGTGTCCCAACAGTGTGTTCTCGGGCCCATATCTCCATAACTACTGAAGATACAAAAAAAATTCAACACAATTTCTTTTTTAATTTAAGAGATCTACAACACAAAATTATTTTCATCTATACAGAGTGAATCAGAACAGTGGTGCCGGACACAACTTTTTTATTTCAAATGGCATGCCCTATATATGAAACCAAATTTGGATTGCCCATAAAATTCTACACATTTTCTGTGTACCATTGCCTATACCTACACCTAACCATTCTTGAGATATTTAATATTTTGTGTAAAAACTGCCATTTGCAGCCACTATTTTATTTATTCATATTTTATTTATTTTTAACTCTAAGAAAAAGACTTTTGGTACAGATGTAGTTGATACATAAACTTATCATAAGCCATTATTAAATGTACTTTTATCGCTGCAGGGTGGTCAAAACCGTTCACATGTATGCGACAAGATAGATCTGCCAATGAATTTACGTAACTTTACCGTTTTCATCGCCACCGCCACCGCGATCGCTACCGCAACCGCCTCAATGTGTTTCCCGCTTAAATCACTCTTTTTCGCACACTTTTTAGTTTTAAAAACAGAGATTTTGATGCAGGTATAATAAAAAATATATTACTTAACCCTTGGTCGGTCGGGCACGCATATATTTCACAGATACATAAGGTTTATATTTTTACTGTCATTTTGGTGTTTAACGTGCAATACCACTGCTCTTCTAGGTATTGTATCCCTGGTCATTTGACAACAAAGGACAACTACTGCGGTTTATAAATTTTTAGTTTTAGTGTAGCAAATGAAACAGAAGATGTGTTTTGTATCTATTGGATACAGCGCGACCGGTCATGTTTGTTCATCGTTAGTCTTAAGCAAGTTCATTTTTCATATCTTTTCGTTATCAAAATGGTCAGACATAAACATTTTTTATAATTTGACTGATCCAAAGGTCATTGAATCGATTCGAGAAATATTAGAAGAAGATGAAGACGAAGCAACGGTTGCAACTGAGAACTTATTAGATGAAAGTGACAAATAATAATTATTACTGATAGTCATCCGTAAGTATCAGTTCATAATTACAACCACCCAGCAAAAGTTTTTTTAGTTTCCACTTTTTTTAGCCACGACAGTAAGGCTTAACTCACACGTACCACTTTGCTGTGGTTTTTGGGTGGTTAATTGTGGACTGTATCAACCACTCCATTTGATGTCGACCACAAGGAACCACACAATAACCACACAAAACCATACAAAAATTTCAGTAAAAGTGGTAGTTAAAATTATACACTATTAAACGCCTGTATCTGAGGGATACAGCGCGGCGCCCACTTACGTTCCGAAAAGGCACGCTCCTGACGGAGGGTTAAGCGTATTAGAATTGGCCTAAGCATAAAATTGCAAAAGATAACGTGATTTGGTAATTTTTGTTAAAAACATAAACAAAAGACGATCGATCGTTTAACAAATGCAAGGAACAAAAAAATTATGGACGATTTCCATGTAAAAAACTTTCGTTTTTACTTTTGCGTCAGAAAAAAAATTAGCGCGTTAACAAAAGACAATGGAATTTCGACTTTCTTCTTCATAAAAAAATAACAAAACAAACGATCGATAGTTTAACAAATACAAGAAACAATAGTTTTGGTCGACGATTTGGATATTAAAAAAAAACTCGTTGTTACTTTTGCGCAAGAAACTAAATTAAGAGCGATGACAACAGACGTTCGAATTCCAATCGAATTTCGACTTTTCCCTTCATAAAAAAAGACAAAACAAAAGACGATCGATTGTTTAACAACTGTATGAATCAAAAATTTTGGTCGACGATTTGGATATAAAAAAAAAACTCGTTGTTATTGTTCTGTTGCGCCAGAAACTAAATTAAGTGCGATGACAAGACATTCGAATTTCAATCGAATTTCGACTTTTTTCTTCATAAAAAATAAAACAAAATCAACGGTGAAATATTGATATTAGTAACCAAATAATTAATAATAATTCATTTAGGATATATCAAAGGTTACTAAGAAGAACGGTGTTCTGTTCGAAAGGCCGACATGTTTCGATCACATGGGTGATCCTCTTCAAAAAGGGCGAGGCGACTTAATTAAAACATAGTAGATAATAAAGTGAATGTAACGGGGTTGCACGAGTCAAAAAATTGGGGACAAAACATGTTAAAAACTAATTAAGTGGCCAAAGTGAACCGATGAAAAACCGATGTGAATGTCTGAATACTAAAAACAACTATCAGTTGGTAATGCTAATGCTAATACTGATAGCAGCTATCAGTTGTATTCAGACATTCACATTGTGTTCAAACAATTTCTATTTTATTATTTAATTAAGAATTTTCATCTTCAACAGAACACCGTTCGTCTTAGTAACCTTTGACATATCCTATATTAATTATTATTAAATTTAGAATAATCGCGCTTTCTTCCTCGGAAAGACACAAAAAATAAATAAAGAAACAGAATGGATCGACCGTGAAAAAAGAGAAACTTGGATTATTGTTTTTCTTTTGTCCAAAAAAAGGCAGGAATCCGATAGTCTTTCATTTTTCGATCTAGCCAACTCACAGAGGTTACTATAAAACTCCGTTCACAGGGTTATTGGACACACCCTTGGATAATTTTTGGTAGCAATCGCGAAGTGATCCCCGTCGCCGTCGGGAGTCGGGGGAGGAAACGTCCGGGGGTGGCACGTTTGCAGACCCCTTATCGAGAATTTTTTCTACCCTTAAATGCGGTCGTATCGCAATAAGCTTTTCGGCATCGTATCGTAGAAAAAAACAGAGAAACCGACGGCGGTGTCATTTTGCGATCGGACGCGGAGGGAAAAAGACTTTTTACGGGGGTTCCCAAAGATAGCCGTTTTTGACCGTTCAAGAAATTCCACAGCCCTTATTTACGGACCGAATCGGACCAAACTCGGAGCGTAGATATAGAGCCATAAGATCTTTTTATATACAGCCGCTCGGCCCCAAGTCCGGTCCTGGATTTTGGTTAGAGCCCGAAAACCGCGATTTTCGCACTTTCTTGAAAATTTCTCGAAAACTTAATATCAGAATTTTTAAACTCCCTCACACAGACACTACAACACTCCCCCAGGTATCTAAACTATGGGGCCTATATCCTGGGAAAACGCGTTTTTTGAGATATGATTTTTTTTTTATTTGTCGAATTTGCAAGCTTTTTCCCGGAATTTTTTACGGTACCTTAGACGGCTCGGATCGAAAGGAGCTGCACGTCATCGTATGGCAGAAAATGACGAGGAAGACGACGCCGCCGCGCGTTTGAATATCGGACGACTCGGAGAGCCGGTACAGGGCCGTACTCCCGGAGAAGGGTGGGGTAACTTTCGGGGGCCATCCCCGCCAAAATTACCAACCGATCTGGCTGCGAACGCGTTTCCACGCGTTGCCAACAGGGTTGTAAAAATTCTACTAGATCTCCTCCCAATCTAAACTGCGTTGACGCCGGCGCATTCATAGACAGTCAAATGCCGTTATTCTGATTTTATTCGAACGGACGTTTAACGGAATTTTTACAACCTCATTGGCAACGCTGCGCGTTTCCGCTTAGCTCAGTCCTTCCTCTTGCTGCCCCCATCCATTACCTGGGCCTCGGTCTCATAGCAAGCCGACGATATAAGCATTTGAGTGTTGCGGTGCTCCCAATGTATTTTAAATGGAAAATTGTAAATTGATCAGAAACTTCGAGGATTTTTCGATCTAGACGGTGTCCTATTAAACCGAGGCGGACGCGCCTTTTATGCCGGTTAGAGAAGTTGGCTTTGAGTCTTTTGAAGTCTCTTGAGGCTCCGAGAAGGTAACGGTCCGGAAATTTTTCTTTTCTTCGGAATCGGAAGAGATATCATCGAGGTATTTCAACAGGAGGATGGCTCCCTCCTCCCCCTTTACGATGCAGGTCGTCCCGTCCAGATCGCACTTGAAAGAAGGTGCCGTGATTTTTTTAATTCCGACGTTCGACGACGCGATGACCGAATTGGGGAAAACATTTTTTTTTCCGGAAACGCGAGATCCCAGGCAGGATTTCTGAGTTCGGATGGAGACGAGGGACTTTACCCTTTGCCCTTCGTGAAACCGTCAGAATCAGTTGTCCACCTAAATAATGTCGGTTTTGACAAGTTTATCAAGTGTGAAGCTTTGATGAGGGCATGCTTTTCATGGTTTTGAAACCGTCAAAAAATGATGTAGGAACAGACCTATTGTTAGCGATCTGTATTGAAGTTTCTAACAATATCATAAATCTCTTATGCGATTTAAAAGTAATTAAATATTACCAACCAAGAACAGTAAAAGTCACCAAAAAATAAGAAACATATTTCGCTTGAAAATTTAAAAAATGTGCTAAAATCTTTCGGGAGTTTTGGGAGGTACTACTGTACTGAGACCTTTTCAACTGTACTGAAAATGTAATGGGTTGTCCATGATATTAGTGACTATTGAAATAAGAAAAATTTGGAAAAATAATTGCCTTAAATCACTAAAAAAATGCCGTCATGTAAAAGCTGTTTATTTTTTGCTCATCAAGGAAGTTGTTGTTTTGGTGAACTACTATTTTCAAATCTTTAGCAATATGAAAAGTCACAATGTGGAAGACATTATAGTTAAGATCTCGGTGCGCTTCAGATTCGAGTTCGTTTTGTCATGTTTTGTTTATAATTGCATTCGATGTACTCGTATTTGAAATAAACAAATCTCTGTACAGAATACCGGGTTCTTACAGTACTGCAATATCATATATTTCTGAACTCTAAATTTAACTGATTGTGAGTACTGCAAAATCTAAAGGATGTTCCATTTAAAAGTTTAAAGTTTTCCTATTAAATCGGAGGTCGCATTGTAACATCGTTGATTGATTCGTGGAGTGACGAAGCTATCAACCGTCAGTGAAACGTTGAGCAATTGTGCGATTTTTAAAGTGACACAAATTTTTGTCCAACACGAGTCTATTTTAATTGTAGAAAAGTAATTTAAAACATTGGAAATACATAATAGCTTGTCATTGATGGTTACAAGAACATGCGGGAAAAAATGGCAATAAGAATAAAACCATACGTACTTCTCTTTATAACATAATATACTATTATATATTTTCAAAATTTAGAGTCATTTTATGTGTGTCAGTAATTCAAACCAACAAGCAGAAAGACCGAGGATCGTTTTAATGAAATGTGCAAATTAGAGGAATAATTAATCTGCTGCAATCCAATCTGTAAGATGGGTTTACGGTAATCATTAATCACCTTATGGTAATTGAGACAAATTAATCAAAATCATTACCGAGACGTTGTACAACAACGATACTGAATATACTTGTATAAATACACACGCATACATCATTACAAACTCCTTTTAGTTAATTTTCATTCGACGTACGTATATAAATTCCAAACCAGATCCGTGCCAACAGTGCACATAATTTTCACTGTCTCTTTCGAAATTACGTACTAAATCAAGATAAAACAACTTTTAAAATAAAGTTTCGTCTGATTATTTCTTTCGGATCGCAGCTTTCCCAGAGTGTATTCCCTCCGAGTATTTCTACATCTCGAAGATCGAAATCAGATCAATTTATCCTTCCACGTTTTATTTGGCCGTTTTTAGACGGCGAGCGTACAAATTGTTTTATCACTTCCACATCATGCCTGTATGTTACGGAAGACCCCCAGATAAATTGACGCGAAATACAATTTTCTTTGCCAATTTAGAAAGTCGGCTCGCGTTAGTTATTACATTAAGAGTTGCACCAAGACGATTCGTTTTTGTACTATCCAAATAAATCTCTTACGACCTTCATTTGCACTTTTGTATTTACAAAACGGAGTTATTTAATACGTCAGAGAAAGACCTCATAGTATTTATCCAAACATGAAACTTTTGTAAGTTTAAAATACAAGGAAATTTTTAAAAATTCAAAATAAATAAAACTGTAATGCAAAAAATACAACAATACAAAAATAAAATATGAATGTAAAAAAAATGTCATGTTTCTGTTAGAAGTCATATATTAGCAATTTAATTATTAAAATTATTAAAATGTATGTCTCGTCATTTACATAGACCGTAATTAATTAAGTTAAGTGCCCAGAGGCTTTTTTATAAAGCAAATTTAAACGTTCCATCTAGTGAAACACATGTAACGTGATGCGTACTAAAAGCACATAATTTCAATGTTTTATTTGGTATTTACATCATTAAATAGAATTTGTTTTACACAACACATCTCATTAAACTCCATCTTCACAAACAAACCAATATTCTAAAAATAACTGCACGTCTCGCAACAAATTATTGTGCATCAATGGGGGCTATTTATAGGGATAGTTTTCGTTTTGTCTCACTTCACCAAAGTACTACACCGTTGGATGTTTACGTATATCGGACACCTGGTAGATCATTTAGTAGTTGATTTACAAAGACATCCCCCGATACATTCACATTTAGGGGATTTCGTCCCGTTTCCTTTGAAAATACGCACAGTCGACTGCCTACAAATCGAAATGTGTAATTCCTGAATGGACAATGTGCAAGCTGCACAGCATGTTCTGTTCTGGTAAACATGTCCAATCACTTTATATTTCAACAGATTATCCCGACAACAAATTGAGTGCAGTTAAAAATAAATTTGTATGTCCTGAAAAAAAGTACATATTCTATAAATAGTCTTCGTAAATTGCAATTAACTTTTTTAAACTGGAACAATCTCTGATCACAACTGTCACAAATTAACATGAAATGTGTGGCGTTAAATTAAACGCTAAATTGGCAATGTCTTTCTTTCTTTTTTTTATTTAACAGGAACATATTTGATCGTGTTAGACATAAGATGAAATATCATTTGGCGCGTCATTTCTGTTTATTTAGCCGATTTCTAAACAGTTTACATTTTCTTTGACGTACTTATTTAGCACTTTGATTGCAACGGCTTTATTTATAGGTGCCGCTTTAATCAAATAAACAAAACGCAAAAATAAAATCTCTATAACCAGGATAAGCAGGAACTTCAGGAATGTTAAATATAGACACACGTAAAAATAATAGATCCTTTCTAGAAATCTTAGTGTAGCACCTCCTTTTCGAGGTTACACAATATTTAGTGTAAAAATTAAAATTTTATCAAAAAATTAAGATAACACCGAAATAACACACCTACAGGAGTTTGGCAGCCAACCCTAGCATCCTCTGTGTAATCTATGGTGTTGATCACATAGGTATTGTATTTGTTCAAATGAATATAAAAGAGTAAACCCTAGAAACTTTGCCAATAGCTACCTTGAGAATGAAACTGTATAATTCTCCCAGCAAATCTTTCATTTTTAAAGTAAACTTGATTGAGAAGTACCCAAATAACTAATAAAGTAGTTAACATTAACTTTTCCTCATTGCAGCATTATTATTTCAATAAAGAAAAACAGTAACATCTAAAGAAAAGCATACAAGGTGAATGACAATTATTGTTTCGACAAAAGAACCTATAAGAGAATTAATGTCACAGATTACGGGAAAAATGTTTAGAAAATTCTTTTGAACAGTTCATAATTAATGTAAAAAAATTACCCCAAAATCAAGCTGCGGCACTGCATACGAAATACGACGCCACGTTTTGTAAACGCAGTATAATAGGACTATAAATTTTATTGACATCTTGCCTGCACACGGTACAACCTTGACACATATCTCAAGTTCGTTTTATTGCACGTTTAACAGCTGAGCGGAAGTCTGAGTGGTTTCTCTTTTACGCGACGTAATTATTAGTAATTTCTAAGATAACTGGAATAGCGTATGAAATAAGGGTAACAAATTCGAAAATAATTGTGTAAATAATTGTTTGTTAATTCGTGCGGAACATTAATTTACTAGCGCGGAATGTACCAGTCGTTTCGCTCACAAAAAAATCTGGTGATCGCAGGGGTCAATGTACGATCCAATAGGCAGCTGATAGTAAAATGTTTCACATCTCGTTGTCACACGAAGACGATAAAACTCAGAATACAGTTGTTTTAAACGTCGCTAGTATTATGCTTTGAATTTTTTATCAAATCGCATACGTGAATGCATGTCACAATTACGAGAAAATGTACATATAATAAATTCTGTGGAACATGTAGACTAAAACGCTAAATTCACAGCGTAAGTATTGCTGTGTTATCTTCAATCGAAGATATACCTACATTACTTTTGTGCAAATACCAGATTTTTCTCTAATTGTTATTTTTACTTTTGCGAGGCTTATCTCTCATCTCTTGGGCTTGGATTCTCTTTGACTTATTTGTTTTTGGTCTTTCTCTTTTTATTAAATCTTTATTTTATATTTTACTTTCTTTCTCAATAAAATAAATTTATGAAATCAGGTATCTTAGCAATATTATGTAATGCTACTGCTTGTGCAATGTCAGGTTCAAAATGTCTGACTAGTTGCATCTTCTTCAGCTAACTTTGGTGTCAAATATTTTGCTATGCTATATTTCTTTATAACATATTTTTTTCATGTAAGCCGTGTCCCTGTCCTGTTTTTTCCAAATAATAAATTTTCTCGGACCTTTCTTTGTTCATTATTGTTCCAATATTGTTTTAAGAACATGGTTTCAAAGTCCTCGAATATTGTCAATTCGTCGAAAATCATGTTAAACTTTGTTTCTGCGTCGTCTTTGAAACAATTTCTGGTTATTCATATTTTTCTCCGGTCCTCTCTTATGTCGTTGATGCATTCTTTTATGTTTTGCAAAAATGGAACCGGATTCACTCTTTCATCTCTATATAATTTTGGGAGAGATTCCTTGTTATAAAAATAACCAGAATGCTCAACACTCTCTACAGAAACAAACTGTACAGCTTGAGTATCCTTTAACTTCTTTTCATAATTTTGTCACCAATTTTAAATTTAATGTACTTGCCTCTACTTACCACGGTTCGGATGACAAGAGCTTCTGCCGATGCTACGATCAGCTGAGCCCCAGCTAGCAACAGTCAAGAAAGGGGCGGGTTAATTGAAGGTGGTAAACTTATTAAGGGCGCCAGAAGACAATTCTTCAACTAAACGTAATTCGATCAGTCGACGTCTCCAATCGACCAGATCGTGCAGAAAACGAATCAATAATAAATCAGAGGCGAGACTTTACTCACTGGTGTGCGTGAAAGTAGACATTAAAATCGTAGCTAAAGTTAACACAATTTATTACAAACTTTAATAAACACTTTACACTCTTAATAAACAATTACAATTGGCTGCTTACTTTAGGCTTAAACTAAGTACGGTAAGCGCAGCGCAATACGTAATTCGTAATTCGTACTCGCGGTTTACTACTCACGAGCCAAGAGTACAATTTAAAAACGATTGGTCCGCAAAACTTCAGATTAAATTGAAAACCTAACCTTGAAACAGCGTGTCCAGTCGTACGTCAAAATCAGCGGTGCCAACCGAAGCGCAGAGGCCGGTGGGTAGTTACAACGCCCTCTATCAACCGCAGGAAGCGTCGACAAACTGGTCTAAACTGGACCCTCTCAGATCGTCAAGATGGCTGATCAAGTTTTCTCGATCGGATCTCGATACGACTACGGGGCAAGAGCGCCCCCGGAGAACTAGGCCAAAAGGTCTTGTCTAATAGCCTGCGCCAGAAAACTGCGCCCAAATAGAAAAGCCTGAATGTAAAGGGAAAAGGTTTCGTTAGCAGCCATTTTGATACACCCGCCATTGCACTTTTTTACATTACCTGGGACTAATTCGTTCCCGGGCTTCGAATTGGAGTCAAACTGACCTCCAAATGTGTTCGAAGGTATTACGTGATCTACCGGCAGAGCCACAATTGAGTTATTCCTCACAGACAGCGAAAACTACGATAATTTCACAACACGCGCAAATTACGTCCGACTTGTAACACACTTCAAACAAGAAAGGCCTTCATCAAGGCGAATTTGTGGCAAGTGAAGGTTGCTAGGATACCAAACCGAAAACCAGTCACGTAGTGTGTCACTCGAATAAACGTTTAGTAAAGAGAAGGGATGTAGGGTTACCAACTGTGTTAAAACGCAGTTGAATGATGTTGTATCGCCACGATATTGTGGCGCGAGATTTGAACGTAACAATTTGTTTTCAAATTCTCTATTTTCTCTAGTTCTTCTTGTGCATATTCTTGCACATATCTTTTTATGTCTTGTCTATCCTGTAGTCTTACTTCTATAATATAGTCTACTTTTTTGTCTAATTTTATGTGCCTCTCCACACAATCTTCTAATATTTTATTATCAATAGCTGATAATCTTTCATCAACTTTTATTATCCTTTCCATTATTTTTTCCTTTATTTTTGTTGCTATTTCTTTCATACTTTCATTTATGTCTATTCTCATTTCATCTTCTTCTGTTCGTAATTTTGCTTCTATGTAACTCATTGTCTCTCTTCTTTGATGTTCAAATAAGTTTAAAGTTTCTATTTTTTTTCTGGTCTATTTTATAGTTTAATATTTCCATTTGACCTTTTGTCTCTTCATATTGATTTTTTCTTTCTTTTATACTTTCTGCCAATTTTTCTTTAATTTTTAAATTATCTCTTCTATTTTCTTCCAGTTTCGCGTCCATTTTATTGTTATTACTTTTCATCTCAATATTTACCTCTTCGAATTTATTTTCCATCTTATTATTTATTTCTTCGAATTTAATTTCCATTTTCCTATAACTTTCTTCCAACTTTCTTTCCATATTCGTGTGGTTTCTTTTTATCTCTTGCATTATTTATCATTGCAAACATTAATTTTACATCTTGTTCCTCTTGTTTTGTTTCTGTGGACTCTGTTTGTGTCGGATCCACTACATTCTCTTCCTCTATTACTCTTCTGTTACTTCTCCTGTCTCCTCTCTCTCTCTTCTGATTTTTCAATTGCTCTTCTCTCAGCAACATCGCTGTCTCTTCTTTGTCGTTTTTTCTGTTTTTGGCTTGGGTTCATTTTGTTATCTTTATGTTTTGGGTTTTCTTAAATTAATTTTGCCTCTCTACTACACTGTCCGTGTGCAATAAATAATTTAAATATTAATTAATTTGGCTTTTCGAGCCACCGTGTTCTTAGACCAAATATAAATGCTGTCCCACGTTCTAGAACTCCAAAAAAATTTGTTTATTTATAGCGCCTCGTTTTGCCACATGTCGTTGGATCAATTTAAATAAATGCCTCACACGTTGGGCCCCAAAATAACTTTGTTTATTTATTGGGCATCGTTTTGCCACACGTCATTGGGTCAATTTAAATAAATGGCCCCACATTGGGCGCCAAAATAATGCTGTGATATCTTAGATCGAAGATAACACAGCAGTATGTCATGAACGTTTCACGATATTTACTCAGAACAAAGCTTGTAGAACTTGACCTTCTGTAGCAGACGTGTTAAACTGCATACTACTGTCGGTGCTCAGTGTAGACGTAATATTTTATATCCAAATTTGTTTACTGACGACGTCGAACAACTGGATCAACGGCGAACACTCTCATATGTCCTCGTGCAGAATTTTCACGAGAGTGCGTCGAAGCAATTCGCGTCCTTTGTCAAGTCTGTACACGGCTTTAATCAGCTGACCAAATAGTGCGAATAAGTCCCCTAAAAACAAAAGATATGGAGTTGCAAACGCGTCTTGAATTTGTTAAACTTTTAATAGACTTGTGTTAATAACTCGTCACATACAAAATGAAATGATAATAATTAACAATCGAAACAGATTACGAATGAGTTTACTGATTATAATGTTTTAAGTTATGGTGATGAAGGATATGTTGCTTGTAGAAATAAACTTCATTTACAATGCAATTTAAATGAAAATGAAAGAAAAATGCTAGGAATTCTTAACACGGAGATTACATTATTTTTCGATTTAGTGATTTACTTGTTTACCTGTCAAAATGAGGCTGCTGTGATCCTTTACATGGAATAATTTGCTTCAGGTGATTTGCATGCATTTGTCAAGTAAATATTTTGTAGTTCGTATTTCACGGCATCGGGCGTTGAACTAAAAACGGAGTTGATGTGAAATTCCACTTAAAGGTCAAGTTTAAGATCGATGCTACGCCGCCGTGCCTACCATAGAACTTTTATGAAGGCATTTATTTCGTTCATCTGCTCCTCTATTTTATAACCAGAGGCGCATCGTCGTTTTGGGGCTAATTTTTGATTAATTATTTTTAGAAAACTAAAGTAGAAAGAATTTTTGTAACATTTTTCCCATATTCTCAGACATTGCTTCTTACCGTGTTTGCTTGTCGGAATAATTGTCAGTCACCTTGTATGTAAGGTGTTTTCTTCAGGTATTGTGGTTTCATTTTGTCGGTTAATTAACAGTCACACTGTATAAAATAATGCATAACTAATTTATTAATACTTTTCAAAAATGAGAGGATATGCATCTTATTACTTTCTATCCGATATTTTCAACTGGATTTAAATTTCAAACGCCCCAAGCTAGCATTCCACATATAATACATTTTGCATAATCGAATATAATTTTCAGTTTCTTTGCTTTGGGATAATAAGCAAAGCACTATTATTCGCGCATTCCTGTATATAAGCCATCTAGTGGTAATTTTGCACAAATACTTTTGTAATAATAATAATCATTACAAATCCGTTTATAGAAAGAGTTTAATGGAAGTTTGTGCTAGGGCACGGTAATACATACTCTTTGAATTCCTTATAACAAGTGACCTTAATTTTAACAACATTTTTCCCTGTAAATAATCATTTAACACCTACACAAAGTTAAAATGTAATCATTTATGGCAGATCAGAATAACGAAGCCGTTTTACTTCGAATTTCTTTCCATTAAACAAAATAAATTTTGAATTCGAAATCGAGAAACACATGAATAAATACGGAAGTGGAGAGTATGTACAGTTAGAAATGCAAGTAATGTCTCCCCAAAAAAAATATATGTAAATATGTGGTTTAATCTTTTCTGGCCACTAAATACCCGTCACAAATTAACAGTAATCATGCAATGAGTCATTTAATGAACTTCACACGTATTTTACATGGAAACTTCTTGAAAGATAAATGAAAACAAAATATATTTATTAAAAAGCGTTTGTTAATTAGTAATTAAATTATATTTCAAGTTAATGTTTAATACAATTAGCTTCGGTTATTCAGAAATTGCATTTATCATACAATGCAATCGAAATGATAATTCATGTGGTATTAACCGAAATTGATTTAATGGTGATAAGATGTTTTTGTTTTTATTTGATCACCTTGCCCTTTTGTATTATTATTATTATTATTATCAATTACCAACGGAATGAAACGTATTGTGTTCGTAGTTGTTTAAACACAACACAATTAACTTTCCGAAAACAAAGAGTGTGGCATTAAGATTATTAGCACATTAGCGTACAATGCAGTTTAACAGGATAACATTAATTAAAATAAACGAAACCACTTTCTTTTCTCATTTGTAGGGCGAGTTTGTTCACCTTTAAATAAATTTCTAAAAAGAAGTTAAAATATCATAAGCTCTTGCTAATTAAAACTAAAGCCTGTTGTACATTATCACAGAAAATCGTACTAGAAAAAAGGTACATCAAGTTTCAGTGTAATATAAAAAATCGATTTAAACAAAGAATTTCTACAAATTATTAATCATGTCTATGGTTTCCGACAAATTGTTTATTTCTACCTTAGTCATTTGGTTCGTACTGGTCTATCGAAGTAACCGATCATTAATCATTGCAACCACAATGCCACTGTAGGTAATCCTTTTAATTATTAAGATTCCTTTTATTTTCTTCTGCACTTGTAGTAAACGTTTGCATAATTATCGTGAAGCGTCAGCACGCATATCTCCAAGCAATCTACACTACTGATATTAGATACTTCTCATAGCGCCGGAAGCAACTGATAAATTAATAAGATAAGCGGCCAATATTTAAAAAGTGAAATTGATTTTACTAATTTGAACAAACATTAAAGTTACTTGATTACGTCACACCGAAAACGCCCAAATTGTTTTTTTTTATTATGAATAAAATTAAATTCAGTCAAACATTTGTTTCCACATTTCACACGTCATTGCGTTAACAGAAAACTTTTGTATAAGTCGAAGAAGTAACTGATGTTCCATCTGTACGCTGGAAAATTGCATCCGTGTTTTATGAACATCTTTATTGCGGAAGACCAAATAAAACATTGAGGAATCCTTTAAGGTTTGATTTACAGTGAGTGCCAGTTACATTTGCTCGTGTGTCTTTACTGCCAGGGGACTGTTATTTGAATTTCTTTGGTTTGAAAATTTCGACTTATGGTCGTACATTTATTACTTGTAGGTATTTCCTACTAGGAGAATTTTGTTTGGTTAATAAAATAAAATTATTACAAATCATGAACAAATAATAATCATGTGTTACAGCAAACAGATGAATGGGTCAATCTAAATTTATAGGCAATCATTAAAAAAAAAAACCTACTGAATCTCGATAATAAGGATACACATGTGCAAATGCTGTTCTGCTTGTCCTACAGGGTGAATCATTAGCCTCTTTACAAACTTTGGCAGATGAAAGCAGATATAATTTTATGAAAAAATCATCCTACTGAAGTCCGAATTGCTTCTGTTTAGAAGTTATAGTGATTTTAGTTTTTTCACTGACTGAAAATGCACTATATTTAATAACAAAAATTATTTATTGTCTGTACCATGACAACAAGTAAATAAACTTTACAAAACTCGAATTTAAAAATTATAACAAATGCTCAAAAATTACCCCCTCCCCCCTCTCTCCCAACTGAATACACAATTCGCAACGAATTGTGAAACCTGAATCCTTTGCTCCAATGGAGAGGTTTCCTCATGTTCGATATTGAATATTTTTTTTTAAATAATAGTAAAATATAGACCAAAAGCAATTGACTGGTGAAAAAAATGTTTAAAATTAATCGATAAATAACGGAGAAATAAGCTTTTGAATTTGTCATGTTTTAATAAGCAGGAACGACTCACTTGTGACGTCACTTTTTCGCATAGCTGATCGCAGTTACTCTGTTACACAGCTGCATAAAGTTAACAGTCATTTAATTTAACACGTGTTTTACATTGAATGTTGCTTATTACCTGTGTATTTGCATTAAAATGCAAGTCGGATCAAATCGGATTCGTAAAGCGTCAAAGTGATAATATGTTGAACAGGAGAAATGACGTCACGTCGCTCGGAAACTGTTGTCACAAAACGCAATTTTGAACTCTATAAGGCCCAGTTGTACAATTCCAGCTTAACTTTAAGTCAAAGCTTAAACCCTTAACAACAATTGTTGAAATAATCATTGTTATGGGTAGCAACCTATAACAGCATAAATTTAAACTGACATTGTACAACTGGGCCTTATAATTTGGTCATTTCTTAAGATATTTTCACAGATATACGACAATTGGCTTTAACTTTCTTTTCTTTCTTAAAAAAAAAAATAGTAAACTTCTCCATTAATTGCGATGCGATCATTTATAATTGCCCAACAGTTCACAAAAAACCAATTACAGAGCAAATGTAATAATATCATAAAGAGAAACTTACTAGAGTAATACTAAAGCTAGAACTAAACTCCAGGAAAAAGAGAAAATGGAAACAGGTAGCACAGTGAAGAACATGAAGTATAATCACAGTAAAAGTTGAGAAAGGAGTTAATTGTGGCTATAGAAATGCACTAGTTTTTTTTTTAAGTTGGAAAAATTTAAATGGAAGATTAGTACAGACATTGTTATAGAGAGTTGAGGCAACATGTATCGGAGAACGAACTAAGGCGTTAGTAGAAAAAGAAAACGAATTTCTTGCGGCCAAGCGCGAAACATGAAAATAAATTATATTCATGAGGTCCATAGCATCAACCATGTTGTGAATCAACTTATACAGGAAAAGAAGGCAAGAGATACATCATCGCTGAAGGAGCGGTAGGACCTCGAATTCAGATAGCAGAGTTTCGTGAGGAAAACCTCTGGGAAGATACACGCCATAGACTTTAAACCACATGTACTCCAGAAACCTGCGCTGAATTTATTCAAGGACCTCAATGTGACAATTATAAATAGGATACCAAATTAGAGAAGCGCACTGAAGCCGAGAGAGGACAAAAGCATTGAGGAGGACATTTAAAGCGGTAGAATCAGTTAAGTCGCGTGCATTCCTTACGATAAAACCCAAGAGCCTCAGAGAGCTTGCAACAATATCATTGACATGGTGAATAAATAGAAGACGGTCGCCAAAGAGAACCCCGAGATCTTTGACAACAGTAAGATATTCTAAGCGCTGACCATTTAACTGATAATGAAATAAAAATTTATACTTCCTGCGAGAGAAAGAAACAGTTTTACATTTATTAACATTTAAAGTAAGCCGGTTAGAGGCTCACCAGACAGAAAGAGAATCTAAGTCCTTTTGAAGAAGTAGAACATCATCAGGGGCGTTCACAACCCGAAACAGTTTAGTGTCTTCAGCACACAATAAGATCTTAGTGTGAGCGGAGAGAGAAGCAGGAAGATCGTTTATAAATAGAATAGAAAGAAGAGGTCCTAGGTTAGCACCTTGAGGCACTACGGAAGAAGCAGTGTAGATGCGAGAAGAGAAGCTATTATAACATACATTCTGATGCCTACCTAAAAGATAAGACTGTAACAGAAATATTAAAGAATCACTGAGACCATAGGCACCCAATTTTGAAACTGATAGTTTGTGATCAATACGATCAAACGCCTTGGCGAAATCAGTATAAATGAATCCATTGTCAAGAGATTCACAAAAGCTGCTTTCGATTATGCGTGCTGGAGTGCATCTGGGCTTCTCGGACAATGAAAATCTGTGAAAATCAAACATACCCGAGAAGCCTGGAGTGCCCTGGAGTACTTATAATCGAAAGCAGCTAAAGATACTGAGAAAAACACGCTAGATTAGTCACCGTTGAACGTTTGCCTACAAAACCATGCTGTTCAGGACAAAGATACTGCTTACTATAAGGATAAATGTAAGCCAATTCTTAAATTATTTTTATTAACGGGGATTAACGGCTATTGTACAATAGCCGTTAATCCCCGTTAATAAAAATAATTTAAGAATTGGCTTACATTTATCCTTATAGTAAGCAGTATCTTTGTCCTGAACAGCATGGTTTTGTATTATTTTTATTAACGGGGATTAACGGCTATTGTACAATAGCCGTTAATCCCCGTTAATAAAAATAATTTAAGAATTGGTTTACCTAACAAGTACGGCATTACTTCCCTACGAATTGATAAATGTAAGAATAGAGTACAATTTCGAAAACTTTGGAAAAATTGCAAAGTAGCGAGATGAGACGATAGTTGGATATATCGGTAACATCACCGCTTTTAAAGACAGAAATGACTTTGGAAAGTTTCCAGTATGAGGGAAAAATGCCACACATAAGAGCTTTATTAAAAATAATATGTAGAGGTTTGACGAAAGCTGATTTGTAGTCCTTCAAGAAAAAACTGGGAATTTGGTCGTGGCCAGCGGTCATAGAGTCTTTTAATTTGGCTAAGGCATCAAGAATATCAGCTTCAGTAATAGCATTGGTGTTTAGGAAGCTAGTGTGGCCGCTGAAAGCAAAAGAAGTTGCAGCGGGGAAGTCGGAAAATGGGGCAAACGCTGACTCGAAGAAAGAAGTGAAACTATCAACAATTGTCTGAGAAATATCAAGAGAAATATTATTATAGGACATGTGACCAGGAATCCTCGGAACTATCTTTCTTAGATCTGACTTGATAAACGAATTGCTTTAAGTGATCCCACAAAAGAATAACGAGGAATTTAAATCAAGGAATCGAAGCTAACCATACTATAGGCTCCCCGTTACCGATCTACCTATTTGGAAACTTGTTATTTAACCATCGCTTGCCTTCCTCGGAGAGACGGGGCTTTCAGGAACAGCATTACCTGTCATACGAAGTCTTCTGAATGAAGTAGTGAACATGGTATGTGCAGGTTGGCATCTATTAAGATATCTAACTCCATATTCCGTCACTGCTTGACGAGCGTTTCCATTGCACAGTTCATAGACAAAAGTAATATCAGCATATTCTTCGTTAGAAAATGGAAGCATTCAAACAATAAGCAAATATGCTGATTTATTATATATCACTATTGTTATTGATGCGTTTATAGGCCATTTAGGCCCATTACTTGGTGAAATTCTCCCATCTCTTCTTCTCCTTTGCTAGTATTCTCCAATCCTCGAGTCCTTTTCCTCTTACATCTTCCATTATCGCATCGATCCATTTCTTCCTTGGTCTCCCCCTTTTCCTCTTTCCCTGCGGTGTTTTTCACCTTATTTTTCTAATTGCTCTGCTTTCATATAATCTGACGAGATGTCCCAGCCGCGTTGGAGTCGACGTATTTTGACAAACTGCGTTGTGGGGGCGTCCCCATATAAATGTTGAATTTCTTCATTTGTCCGTCTTTTCCATCCCTTCTCCATTTCCTTCACATCAAAAATTTTCCTTAGCATCCTTCTCTCCCACAACTCCAATAATTTTTCTTCTTGTTTTTTGTCATTACCCATAGTTCACAACCGTAAGTCAGTGTGGGTCTCAGTATCGCTTTATACAACCTTATTTTCACTTTCCTTAATACTCCTTGATAATCCTTCTGCATACCTGTTACTTTTTGCCAGCCTTAGGTCTATTTCCGTTAATTCACTACATCTATTGTCTGTTAGAACTTCCAAATACATATGGTTTTGCACCTCCTCAAAAATTACAGCCTCTCCATTATCAATCAATAGTTTGATTGTGCTCTCCTTTGTCCTCCTTTAATTTCCATATATTTGCTTTTTTTTTCTTGGTTTATGTACAGGTCCAACTTACTTGCTGCTTGCATAAATGCTTCTGTTATAGGTTGTAGTTCTTTTTTACCCCTTGCCATTAATATGTACAATATCATCTGTATAAGCTAGGCATAGGTGGCTTCTGTTATAGAGAATACCTCTGCGATTTATGCCGGCTATTCTTATCGGATTCTCCAAGACTATGTTAAAAAAACGTCAAGGACAGCGGGTCTCCTTGACGTAAGCCTTCCTTCATCCGAAATTCAGTCGACTTTTCCCCATTTACTTTCTAAACTAAAACGACTAAACATGTCGTTCTACCCAATGTCCTAATGAGGTCTACCAGTTTGCCTGGTATTTTGAAGACTTTCAATGCCCCGAGTAATTCTTTTCTATTTACAAATGCTGCCAGTCTATAAAATTCATATGTACTGGCATCTCATCAACGTCGCTACAACTTTGTAAACTGTGTTCAGTAGAGCGATCCACTTGTAATTACTACATTCCATTACATCTCCCTTTTGTAGAGGGGCTCTATTCCATGCTTTCAGCATCATTTTCTCATTCCAAATATCTCTCACCAACTTATAAATTTTGTGTTTCACGAATTTTCCACCGTATTTAAAATTATCCGCTACTATTTTCATTTTATCCTGGACTTTTAGGGCTTGTAAAATCTCAATTTCCTTCTCTTTTGGCTGCATAACCTCTTGTTGATTAGCATCCTCTTAATACCATGTTAAATCCTCCTCCAGCTCCTGCGACTCCTCCACATTTAGTTCCTGGAAATGTTGCTTCCATCTCTCCAGTCTACCTTTTTCATCTCCAATTATACCGCGTAATTTTTTTAATTTTTTATTAACTCTTGCCATGGAATTTGGACAGCATGTCGTAGCTTTACTGTAAACCAGAATAAAGAAGTGCAATGACGTACTTTTCACTTAAGCTAAGACATGCTATCCAGATCTCATGGCAAAAGTTGATAAAAAATTTTAAAAATCACTCGGTATTACCTTTCTTATCCTTGCAGAAGGCTATTTGCTTTCCAGGTTCGCCCCTTATGTCCTTGATTTCTTTGTAAAACTTCATAATTTCTTTCATTTTATATCTTTGTTCTAACCCCTCTACCTTCCTTTCCATAATTTCCCCTTGCCGGGCTCTGAGCATTTTCTTTACTCTCTTTCTCTGCATTTCATAGTCATTTTGGACTTCTTCCGTTTGCGATTGTAACAGTTTTGCCAGAGCGCTTTTTTCTTACTTATCTCCGTCTTACATTCCTCGTCCAACCAACCTTTCTTTCTTCGTTGCACCTTCTTTGTGACATTGATCTTCGTCGCTTCTTTTATAGCTTTTTCATTATTTCCCAGTTCCTTTCTACCTCATTTTCATACCGTGCCCCCTCACTTACGTAATAATCTCGTATATCCTTACCATATCTTCTAGCTATCTCTACATCTTGGAGCTCTTCCACATTGCGTTCTTTTTAATTTGTTTCTGTCTTCTTTTAAAGGAATCGTTCATCTTAGCTATGACTAAAAATGGTCCTGCCCCTCTATATGTTCGCACGATGAAGATCTTATGAGCGTCCTCTTCCCCTATTAGTACCTTCTAGCTATCTCTACATCTTGGAGCTCTTCCACATTGCATTCTTTTTAATTTGTTTCTGTCTTCTTTTAAAGGAATCGTTCATCTTAGCTATGACTAAAAATGGTCCTGCCCCTCTATATGTTCGCACGATGAAGATCTTATGAGCGTCCTCTTCCCCTATTAGTATATGATCAATCTGGTTCGTTTCTGTTCTACCCTCGGTATTATCCAAGTTCCCTTTTGTACATCCTTCCTTCTAAAACACGTACTCATAATCTTTAACCTCTTTTCTATAGCTAGCGCTGTCAACTTTTGTCCGTTGTCATTACTGATTTCATGTTTACTCTCTCCACCCGTAACTGTTTTATAAATCTCCTCTCTTCCCACTTTTGCATGTGCATCGCCTAAGATCACTCTAACATCCTCCTCCGGTATTCCACCTACCGCTATTTCTAGCACTTCGTAATATTGTTCCTTGACCTCCTATTCCTTTTCTTCTTTACTGGTTTAGTAAATAATAAAGCACCATGACACGTTCTAACAACTTTTGTTTCCATTGTTTTGTTAAATCATGGCTACTAATTTCTTTTTGTTTTTAAATAAGGTAGAGGCACCAGTTTTGGCCACTTTAAGCGAAGTTTTCTATTTACCATTGTCCTTACGTCACATGTTGAAAAATATATCCAAACAAATACGTCCAAAGGGCATAAATTTACATTGGAAAGATATTACCAAATAAAAAAAAAATGGATTGAATTTTATTTGGTACTGCAAAATAAATAAAAAGTTGGAAATGCTAATTTCACCAGTTTTGGCCACTCATTCACCACTTTTGCCCAGGCCTGTGCTCCTGTTTTGGCCACTTCATTAAAAACACATGTTAATTATTTATTATCCCAAGAAATTTAGATTAAACACAAGAAGAAGTACCTACACTATGATCAACAATGATTGAATACAATTATTTTTATTTTTGCACGGCGTTACGTTGTGTAGAAATTATTATTGTTGTTTTGATAGATGTAGGAAAAATAATATTTCGGAAATATTTCGATATTATTGCTTTTCATTCAAATACTTTAAGCACGAATCTACATTAAATTTATTGACGGCCGGTATTACCAACGTTTTAAGGAGACCTTAAATTTAAGTCGTGTTTAGATTGTGACATTTCTGCTTGGTTTGTATAACATCAATCACAATCTAAACACGAATTAAATTTAAGGTCTTCTTAAAACGTTGGTAATATCGGCCGTAAGGCAATCTGCATTGAAGTTCCATTTGTTATGGGATCTAATGCATTTATTAACTGGTCCTTATCATAAAGAAAATACTGTTTTCTTTCTTCAGCAAACCTTTTATTTTCACAGTTTTTCCCATTATTTTATTGTTTGAAATCTTTAGAAAATTTCTTTATGCTGTAGTAGCGAAAATGTGCGCAGACAGTTATAACTAATGGCCAAAACTGAAAAATGTCTATACCAATTTTGGTCACTCTAGTGGCCAAAACTAGACATTTTTATTTATGGATGTACTGGTCTTGGCCACCCACATTTCACGGTTTCTGAAGTTTAACTTTAGATTAATACTTTCCTTATTTTAACCATGAAAAATTCAAGATGGCCACATCTGGTGCCAAAACCGGTACTTCTATCTTTAAATCGTTCTAATTTCTTAATAAAAGCAAATCGAACCTATGTTGACATGATATTTTTTTGTAAAGAGGCTAACAAATCACTCTGTATATGTGTATATACAGTGTTCATCTTTGTGGCCAAAAGACAATAAAAGCATGGCCCTCAGGCAATAAATGCAGAAAATATAACAATGAATACATCAACTCTACAACGAAAGTAAAAATTATTCAAGCAGTTTCTTATCTTGTAATAAGTATACATCGGGTAGCTTTTGAAGAACGTTTAAAATGTCCCCGTTTTGCTGTAGGCTCACAGATTCTTCAAGAAAAACAATAAACACAAAAATGATATTACTTTTAAAAAGTTGTTTGGAAAAAATATTCTTCCGACAGCTCTTGAGAATGTGTCACCGTACATTGATAGTTCAGGATAACAGTTATATTAAATACGTTTCACTGTACATAAATTGGAATATTTGTCTGAAGAAGCTATTAATAAAGAGCGAAAGGTAACGTTTCTGATCGAAGAATACTTTGTAGAATGAAATTTCAACGGTCAAATTTTATTCATATCGTCATATTTAGAAGTAAAGATTAGTTTTCAGAAAGTTACATCAACTCTTGAACATTTACTGTTACATCAGCATAACATGGTAAATAAGTTTATAACGCAATTAAAATGATACCTAGCAAGGAGTTAAGAACCAGCCAACCAATATTAAAGGTAGTGTAATAAAATATTTACGTTTTCTTGTAAACTTAAATTGTTACATCACTCCTGAGTGTCAAGCACAAAGGAATATTTATTCACTAAAAAAGAATATCTATGATAAAAAATAATAGTACATAATAAAGCACTTATAATGGCATGCCATTATAGAAAGTGAACGAAGCTACTCACCTTAAGGACGCCTTGCACATAATAGTCATAACGCTGAACATTTAGCGGTCTGATTATTATGTGTAGGGCGCCCTTAACAATCTTCTCCTATTTGATATAGCAGGTCACTTCAACACTTATTAGGATATCGGCATAGGAAATGGAGAAGTATACTAAAAATTTTCCAGAATGTCTGCGACATATGTATATGTACGTGGAAGTAAAATGAGGCTTTCAAACTAGATTAATGTTTTTCACCCAAATTATTTTTTAATTAGAAAATGACCTGTACCGTAGCATCAGACGTTTTTAATTAGGTAAGTAAATAGTTGAAATTTATTCCCGCGGGTTTTATTAAAAAATAATTAACCAGTTTGTAGTAATAATTTGTTTATTTTTAACCGAAGGCGGTCTTTGAATATGTCTACGGTCCTAATTTATGAGTATCATTAACTCTTTTATAGGACAGCAATGTGTTTCACGGCACACAGGATGGTGTTAGATGCGTTTACCACGCTGCGGCGTGTCCGTGGACCTTCAAGTAGCTGGGGCCATTCGTTGTATTGTAAAATTTCGTAAAAATCCTTCCTCCCGACATTAATTCAAGTATCGCACGGTGTCATGAGCTGAAACACCCAAGTACTTTGCCTGTCTCTGCATCCAATAATAAATTTTAACGGCAACAATGAAAACATTGGATACGCTTTTGCGCTGATAGATGTTTAAGAGTGGGTGCAGAAGAGTTAGAAAAAAAAACACGCCGTCAAACGCAAGTGCATAATTTATGCAACTAAGTTTCAATAAACATGTGTCAATGGATACACCCATAACAATTTGCATATTTTAAGTGGACAGTACCACACATTCGAACTTACAATAATTAGAAAGTTACTAAGCACTCTGTTCATTCGAGGAGATAAACGTTGAACACATTTTGAAATTTAATCTTCCAGCCAAAAAAATAGGAACATTTACATTAGAATCTTGTTGCTATTTGTTTCAGAAGTGATGTATAAATGTGTTATAGACAATTGGTATTGTCACAACCACAAAGAAGAACAAATTTATTCATACATGTTTCCAACTTTTCTTAAGCTATCGTATCCCGTCAAAACAATTATCTCATTATCATTACCAAATTTTCTTCCACGAAGTTTTGTTTTTGAGAAAGAAATCGGAAAGTAGGTACCAAATTGGCTCTATAAATTGGATGACGTGACTCATTCTTTAATTGCAGATTTATTGTCTCTGCAAATGCAAAAGCATTTCTTCTGTGAAATGATAAAGTTTGTTGCGATATTTGGCACTTTCGAGGCTAGTTACGAAATGTGCTTGCGTATTTAAAGTTAACAAGTATATAGTTAAAAGAACTTTTTAGTTAAAGTTTCCAAAAGAATTCTAATTAATTGTACAACTACATAATAAATTATCTTGGCTTTGTTACTTAGCCGTTTTTAATTTAGGTAATTCAACAAATGCTTGATATCTCTCATGATTGATACCTTCCGTGCGCAGCGTGCACAACTTCTACAAGTTTTAGCTGAAATGTAGACATTAAGTAACTAATTAACTAATAACAGTATCGTGCATTGGCTAAGAGCAGTATTTTTTATATAATCAACAACCGCGGTTATTAATGACTTCGTTCTATAGTCCTATCCACTACCGATAAGTATGGCGGTTGATTATTAATTGCAACGCCTGCCTGCATAATGTACGATGCAGTAAATAAACGAAAACGCGGAAAATACAAGGTGACTCCAAGCAAAGATGAAATATTTCAAACGTGAACGTGACTGATGGCAACGATATTTCATAAAGAAAATCTTAAAATTATTCCGCATTATTGCAGGCTGAGTAACAGGTAAAACGGCTGCAGGTTATAAATCATTTTGTTAATTCACAAAACATTACTAATCTTTTTTCATTGTGCATTATGAAGTGCAACTTCCTTTCAGCAATTCAAATACAAGGTAAACAATCTAATACAGATTTCTTTAAACAATGTAATGAATGTGGCATACCTTTTGTAATCACAAGTTCTAAACAGTATAGTGTTTTACATTAAAAGCAAAAATTTGCAAAATTTCACACGTTAAAAAGAAATTTAACCTGCAAGCTAATTTTAAAAACCAATAAGAGTAACAGTAAAAATGAGTTAACTAAATAATTTCCTTTTTAGAAAATAGTTTCTTATCACTACTTACCACATATCAAGCATAAACAGAAGAATCCTTACCTGAAACAAAATCTAAATTGAATTAAACATAATAAAAGGATGATATAAATAAACTTGTTAAATGAACGAATTGTTCCGACAAAAAAAAACGCACGTTTTATAAACGCAGCAGTATAATTTCAATTTCGTTTTATTGCACGTTTAACAGCTGGGAATGGAAATCTCAGTTGCTTCTTTAACAGCTGGGAACGGAAGTCTGACTTGTTTCTTTTACGAGACGTAAATATTAGTAATTTTTAAAATAACTGAAATTGCGTACTAAATAAGGGTAACAAATTCGCAAATATTTATGTAAATAATTGTTTGTGAACAAACTAGAACGGAATGTACCAGATGCTTCGTCCACAAAAAAAAATCGCAAGGATTTAAATCTGATGATCGCAAGGGTCAAGGCAGGCAGCTGATAGTAAAATCGCATGGAGACAATAAAACTGTTAGGATACAGTTGTTTTAAACGTCGCTAATATTATGCGTAGAATTTTTGATTGAATCGCGTACGTTAATGCATGTCACAGATCACGAGAAAATGTATAACAAATTCCGTGGAGCACTTTGTAATTGATTAATTATAAATTTACCAAAAAAAGTAGGTATGTTTAGACTAAAACGCCAAATTCACAGCGTATGTATGTCATAAACGTTTTACAATATTTACTCAGAATAAAGCTTGTAAAACTTGACCTTCCGTAGCAGACGTGATAAACTACATACAGAGCGCATACGTCGGGATGCGCGGCGTACGACCTCGGGTCGACCTGAATACTGCCGGTGCTCAGTGTACACATAATATTTTATATCCACAATTATTTAGTAACGACCTTGAACAACTGGATGAAAGGCGAACACTCTCATCCATCCTCGTGCGGAATTTTTACGAGACCGTGACGAGACAATTCGCGTCCTTTGTCAAGTCTGTACACAGCTTTAATCAGCTGATGAAATAATGCGAATAAGTGCGCTAAAAACATAGGATAATTTTTGAGTAATTATTTCTGAAAAGCTAGTGGAAAGTGGGAAGAATTTTTCCCATGCTCTCGCACGTCGCTTCTTATCGTGGTTTCATTTCGTCCGGTTAATTAACAGTCACCCTGTATAAAAACATTGACGTAATAAAAAATGATTGCTGACTGCTTCATACGTCTGATATATGTATTATGTGAAACTATTTTTATTAATCCTATGTTATTTAAGGGGAAGCAAATATCTCTCTCGGTAGCAATAATATAAGTATATTTAGACTTGAAACAAATATTTATTGATTTTAAAAAGCTATTAAAGAACACGATTTCTGACATTTGTCATCCAAGCACACAATTAAAAAAAAAAAGTTCATTTAGAAATTAATATATTCGTGCACACGTGTATTATCTATATCTAGATTCTTAAAACTTCCATACACGTAGCTAATAGTGTGAGAAGTCGAGACAATTTGTAGCTATCTTATTTGCAGTAATAAAGTGGTTGTGAAGTGTCGCTGAGACATGTCGCAATTAATTTGTAAGATTTACTAATTAAAACGAAAAAGAAAAGATGCAATTACAGCGATTAATTGCAGAAATACATTCACACATGTGACGATTTATTACTGCGACTTGATTGCTATTATGACATTCCAGAATGAGTTCTGAGGTGAAATGAATTTTTGCATTTATACGTGTGGGAATGAGGATACTCAATAAAGGTCCCAAAATATGTTTGGAAAAACGAACTCCAAGGAGCTTTATGGCTACTTAATTTTATTTGCGAAATTTTTTTGTGCTTACAATAAGTAACGATGCAATAATATCATGTGTTCATTTAATATTCTGGTAGCATTCGCTATGGAAATATTTTGTTTTCGTAATGGCATGTCCAAGCTTAAGCTAGGGTTAGAATTGTCACTAGTATCATTCGTCCTGTCAACTCTCGAGTAAGGCCCAGTTTTACAATCGTGGAATAAGAACGGAATAACCGTTCGCCATATATCTTTTAATGTTCCTCCATATCTACGTCACGTTATTCTAAGAATAATGCTTATCCGACGACTGTAAAATCGGGCCTAAGTGTTTTCGTGTTTGTTTGGTTTTATACAAAAATAAGTTGTTTTCAGGACTCATTTACTTTACATTTATTGCATTACAAAATAGTGTTTATATTAGAGAAGAAAACATTTGTGATTGTAAGTTATTTTCGTAATAGTTCAAAAATCGACGGGGCATGGGTATACTGAGTACGAAATTGCTTGGAAGAGTTTAATCTCCCGATGTTATCATTGACCACAAAACACTTGAAGACAACCTGCATTGGAGTGTATAGTTATTTTGTGAAACTGGAGGTGTTTTCTGAAGGAAAACAACAGGTCAGCTTTGAAAATATACTGCCGAGGTTATCGAAACTGCAAGGACATAATGAAAAATACTTCTCACACCTCTGTCCGTCAATTATCACAACAGATAGAGCTTTTTGTGAGAACGTGCCACAGAAAGATGTTCACCTCTATCCTTACCGCATAGTATTGGTGCAAGAAGTGATTCCATATAGAGATTATCTTCCTGTAAATCTTATATAGTAAATTACTTAATTTGTGAGTGAATAGTATTTGTTATTTTATGAGTTATGTCTTGCTGACATGTAAAAGTCAGGTTATTTCAACTTTAACACTGCGACATACGTTTTCCATGACAAAATATGTCCACAGGTAATGCCACCGGATTATTAAATGAACACATATTACTACTACTTGATCGTTCAGTTCAGATTTAAATCTTTTTAAGAGATCCTTTCCTCTCTGAAGGAATGGTCAATGGAAAGCCATGAATTTCGCTAAGAAAACTCTGAAATAATCAATACCGTAAGGAAAAAAATAACAGAAAAAGACGCAGCTAAAAATCAAAGAATTAATATTCTTTCTAAATATCACAATAAGGTTAGAACAGAATTGTTTTTTTTGATTCAAAAGGTAAGCAAATGCACAGAATTTTTTGTTCTAAAGGTCGAATCAGTTAATGATATCGAGTATCCAGAAATATGTATATTTGTCTATGAACATAGTTATCGTTCTCCGTTATGAATCAGGACAACACTATATGTAATTAAAATTAATATGTGTAGAAGCTTAAAATGGAACATAAATAAAAAGGTACCGAAAAAATTCTAGACAAGAAAAAACATTCCCCTCCCCCAAAAACACCAGACGCAATTTTAATAAAATCCGTTTTATTAAATACGATTTAGCCTCCGAGTTTGCTCACTGCAATAAAAATAAATATTCATTTCGTTTATTGACGTAACAAATGTTGACAGTATCAAAATGAGTTTAACAGAATTGTACTATAGAAGGGTCAACATATGAAATCGTAAAATTGCTTCGCACGTCGACATAAAATATAGCTCCATCTGTTGTTCGAGGTTTATGCAAGCACGTCTCAAGATAAAAATGTTTCAAGTAATTACGAGTACAATTCAAAATTTAATGGACTAAACGCGCGGTGGTAAATTTAACACCTCGGTAAGAATTTGAAATCGGTTAGTAGTAATCGCCAAAAAACATCATAATTTTCTATTGTATATGGATATTTCTTGTAAAGTTTATCTGTTTGTTATATGCCGATCGTATAGATCTGAGTTAAGAAAATATAGGACGAAATGACAAGGAGACCGTTTCACGAAACTATAACTAGTTCTTTGATTTATCGATCGATCAATCCATTAGCATATAATAAAAAAAATGTTTCAAAAGTGATGGTAAAAAATTTCGGGATGAGGAGTATGAATGGAGAGAAGCAAAAAAGTTCTAGTAAACGTGGTTCCGGAAATTAACCGTTTACGAGATAATGCTGGTTGTGGCATGCTAAATATTAACTTACTAGTTTTAAGAAAAACAGTAAAAATTTTATTTGATTTATCATTCATGAGTAAGCAGCGGACGACCGTTGGGCAGGCAAGAGTGGGGGACGTGTCGAACGGGCGAAAAATACATAACTAGTAGAGGCGATGTATTTTTCGCCCGTTCGATACGAGCCCGCTCTCGCCTGCCCAACGGCCGTCCGCTGCCTATTCATGAGACATCAGAAATTCATAATTTTGGCTAAACAACGTACAGTAAAGTATAAGCATGTTAACTGAAGAATTTTACAATAGGTGTTCAAAATGCTGACCATGCACTTGAATGCAACTATCTAGTCTTCTCGGCAAAGACCCGCGAATGCGCTCTAGCAATCCTGGATCATTCTTCATTTGCTGGAAGGCATGTACAATCCGATGCTGCAATTCTTCAGGTGTGGCAATGTCAATTGTTTTGTAAACTAAACATACACAAAACTCCAAAGGATTTAGATCCGGTTATCTAGGAGGCCACGGTACAGGTTTGGATAATAAAACACAACGTGATTGCCATGTAGGTACATGAAAGTACTCTTCAGTACAATATGTACAGAATCTTGATTTAATTTTGAAAAGGTTTTGTAAAGATGCAAGAAAATTATGGCAACGTGGAGTACGCAGATATTCACTTGATGTATGGCAAAGCCAACGGCAATGCGTTTGAGGCTGCGCGTTTTTATGCAGAAGCTTTTCTGAATAGAAGGCATCCCGACAGTCGAACTTTCAGCAGGATCCATCAACGCCTCAAAGAAAATGGGTCCTTTAGACACCACGAACGATCAGGTAGACCGAAATCCATAGCTCCTAATGTAGAAGAATCAGTGTTAAAATGTGTAGATGTAAACTCAGGAACTTCGACTAGGAAGATTACTATAACAGAGGCAATAAGTGCAAGTAGCGTATGGCGAATCTTGCATCAACAATTACTGTACCCATACCATCTCCAACGTGTTCAAAATCTTAAGAACACAGATTTCCTTCCTAGAATGACTTTCTGCGAGCAGATACAACAAAGGAGAGCCCTAGGCTGGGTTTCTCAGTCCTAGTTTAACTTTAAACTCCTGTTTATTCCCATGATAGCAATTATAAAAACAACTGTTCCTATGGAGATAAAGAAAAGTTTAAAGTTAAACTATGACTGAGAAACCCAGTCTAGGACCTCCAGTTTTTAAACAATGTTTTGTTTAAAGTCGAAGCTGGATTTACCCATTTTTAATTTTCACAACCCTCACGTATGGGCCGATGTCAATCCTAATGCAACGCATCAGGCGGGACATCGACAAATTTTTTCGTTCAATGTCTGGGTAGGAATACTCGGCGACTGTCTAATTGAACCAAATTTTCTACCACAAAGGCTAGACGGAGAGCTATACCTGCGTTTTCTGCGAAATGATCTTCCAAATTTGCTCGAAGATGTGCCATTGTAGCAACGCCAGCAAATGTAGTTTATGCACCAGCCATTTCCTTCTACGTGTAAGACGATTTCTAAAGAGACAATATGGTGAACAGTGGAAAGGTCTTTGCGGAGAAGACTAGATAGATACATTCAAGTGCATGGCCAGCATTTTGAACACCTATTGTAAAATTCTTTAGTTAACATGCTCATACTTTACTGTACGTTGTTTAGGCAAAATTATGAATTTCTGATGTCTCATGAATGATAAATCAAATAAAATTTTCACTGTTTTTCTTAAAATTAGTAAGTTAATATTCAGCATGCCACAACCAGCAAAAAGTGACATTCTTTTTAAGCAACTTGATACTGAACAACTAGGTTGTACGACCATAATTGCACATAAGATCAACACTAATAATGCTCCTCCGGTGAGGCAACGTCCTTTTCAATTGTCCCCAATAATGCAGAAACATCTTGACGAAGAGATTCAAGAAATGTTATCCTTGGGTGTCATACAACATAGCAACAGTCCGTGGTCAAGCCCAGTATTACTTGTTAAAAAAGCGTCTGATGAGTATCGCTTTTGTTTTGACGGCAGGAAATTGAACCAAGTCACAAAGCCAGATAGTTATCCTATTCCGTATATTTCTAGCATTTTAGACAGCCTAAGAGATGCGAAGTATCTTTCTTCTATTGATTTAAAGAAGGCGTTTTGGCAAATATCTCTTGCACCGTCATCTCGGGAGAAAACTGCTTTCAGTATTCCAGGCCGAGGTTTCTTTGAATTCGTAAGAATGCCCTTTGGACTGCGAAATGCTTCGCAAACTCACCAAAGACTGATGGATATCATATTTGGATCAGAATTCGAACCTTATCTTTTTGTATATCTTGATGATATCATCATTGCCACTCCCTCTTATGAAAAACACCTTCAAATCTTGAAAGAAGTCCATTACCGTTTAAATAAAGCTAATCTTTCCATTAACCTAGAAAAATGCAAATTTTGTAGACCTGAACTAAAATTTTTAGGGTACATTGTTGATTACCAAGGCTTGCGTATTGATCCAGACAAAGTGAAAGCCAACTTGAGTTTCCAAAACCGAATACCGTAACTGAAATGAAGCGTTTTATAGGATTAGTAGGTTGGTACCGCAGGTTCCTACCAAATTTTTCTAGCTTAACTGCTCCTCTTACCAACTTGATGAAAGGAAAAACAAAAAAACATGTCATCACTTGGGATGATCTGGCCTTAGAATCATTTCAAAAGATAAAAACTGCGCTTACATCAACTCCTATTTTAGCCAGTCCGGATTTCTCTAGCCGTTTATAATTCAAACTGATGCCTCAGATCGAGGAATTGCAGGCGTTCTCCTACAAGGTGAGACTGATGTGAAGGTAATCGCTTACTCAAGTCGCACCTTATCCACTAGCGAGGCAAATTATTCTGTTACGGAAAGAGAATGTCTGGCAGTCCTTTTCTCTGTAGAAAAATTTCGACCTTACGTTGAAGGTTCTAAATTCACGGTAATTTCTGACCATTGTAGTCTATTATGGTTACACAAACTCACGAATCCCACTGGTCAGTTAGCCCATTGGTGGGTCAGACTCCAGCAATTTGATTTCGAAGTTAAGCACAGAAAAGGTTCCTTGAACATCGTCCTTGATGCTTTGTGCAGAGCTCCACTTGAAGTCTCCGCATTTACTGTTACTCATTTGGATAAATGGTATCTCTCAATGTTGAACAGAAGTTTCTTCTACCCCTGAAAAGTATCCTCTCTGGAGAACAGAAGGCACTCTCTTATTGAAACATGTCCCAAATCGTTTTGGTGATCATTCCAATGTAAAAGGCCAGAAATTATGAGGTCATGTCATGACGATCCAATTTCTGCTCATTTAGGTGTTTTCAAAACTCTAGCCAGAATCAACGAACTTTATTATTGGCGCAAAATGAAAACAGAGGTTGCAAATTATGTTCGAAAATGTACTGTTTGTGCAAGCCAGAAAGCTTCTCAACAGGCCAGACCTGGTTTAATGGGACATGAAAAAAAGGTCTCCTTTCCTTGGCAAATGATATCATTAGATATTATGGGACCATTTCCTTTGTCTAAGTCTGGTAATTCATATCTTCTCGTAATATGTGACTGGTTTACTAAATTCACTTTGTTACATCCGTTGAGAAAAGCTACTGCTTCTGCTGTCACTAAATTTCTAGAAAACCAGGTTTTTCTATTGTTTGGAGTACCACAAGTTATTTTTTTTCCTACACTAGTAGAAAATTCAATTTTACCGGCTCATCAGAGAGGAGAAAGCGAACGTTTCCACGGCTAGCCCGGCAAAATGAACATAAATGCCTAGCCGAGAAAATAATTTACGAGGCTTTACCACTAGGTGGCGCGACAATAATTTCTGGAATGCATTCTCATCGACATCAAAAAATTAACAAACGTAAGTTTTTTTTTATTTAATTCCACTGGTATTTGGTTTTAAAAAGGATTAAAATTATCAAAAAAAAAAAAAAACGGCAGCGGTGGAATTCGAACCCATGACTCCGAAGAGACTTGTGTATTAAACCACCGTCTTGACCGCTTGGCCACACTACTATGTGTATTAGTGTGTTTTAAAACATCTATAATAATTTTAATAGTAACTCAATTTTAATATTTTTACTTCGAGAAAAAGAACGTTTGTGTGATATTAATAAAAATAATTATAATTGTGTAGGAAAAAAAATAATGTGTAAACCATGGCGGTAAAGCAATTTTCGAGGTCTTGAGAAGTGGCCAGGCTCGGCTGCTCGCCTCGCCTGTCCATATCTTCTCTCGACCTGGAAAACAAGCACTTTACCGCCTCGGTCTACAATATACTATTATGTGACAATGGCGTGCAATTCACGAGCAGAGAATTTAAAGAACTGATCTCACAATATCAGATTCCTGAACTACGCTACAATCCTAAATACCATCCGCAGTGTAACCCCACTGAACGAGTAAACCGTGTTGTTGGCACTGCCATACGTTCCTACATTACAAAAGAACACCGCGAATGGGACAAAAATACATATTCAGAAGATTGGTAGTGCCTTGCGAACAGCAGTTCACGAAGTTACAGGCTTTAGTCCAGCATTCCTGAACTTTGGCAGAATTGTTCCTATATCTGGTGATTTTTATGGATCCTATCCTCCTTCCTTAGATATTTCGGACAGAAATTCCTGGATAACCAACTTGAACAATCTTCCTCCCCTATACAAAAAAGTTGAAATTTCTTTAAGAAAAGCCTATGAACGGAATAAATCAAACTATAACTTGAGAAAAAGACATATCACATACAATGTAGATAAATAATCAGTCCTTCTGAACACTTGGTATAAGTTAGCGCAGAAATTTAGCATGTAAGCATCATTTCATTCACCCCTAGATTAATTTAGTTAAGAAAGAAAAAAATAGTGAGGTGATTCATATTTTTGCTGTTTTGCTGATCTGAACTGACTTTATTAAATCTCATGAATGGCACTTTCTTTTTTTTTCACCGATCAGAACCCTGGCCTAACTCATCAACTGGCATAAAACGCAGAGCTCAGCCCCTGTAGTGTTGTTCATGTGCCATTTTCCTCTTAACAAAGGAAAAAGGGAAATCAGAACGTGACACTTTTGAAACACCCTGTATACATACAAGATTTGGTTCAATTTCTACAATAAAAATTTAGAACAAGAAACTTTTTGCAGATATAACATGTTCGATTTTTCCAGATAGCTTTTAATTCAATTTAAAATTTGACACAACTTACTGTCCAAATTACATTATTCAATTGTACCAAATCTTGTGTAATAAGTGTGAAAAGGCAAGGGTAGAAACTGGTTTAGTTTCATTATTATTATTATTATTATATTACAAATTATACAGTATGTTCCAAACAAGTCAAAAAACCTGACTGTCGCTTTTTAAAAATTAATTCATATACTTATTATTTTCTATTAATTTCAAAAATAACTGTATTGCAACACATTTTGAACGCAGAAAAAAAAGTTCTTTAGAAATTTATTACGAAGGTTATACCGTGACATTTAAAAAAAAAGTTCACAGCTGTCATGTAGCTGTCTTAAAAATATTAAAGATACATGAAAGGGTATATTGTAGTATTTTCCCCACTCCAACTGAGAGACGAATACTCACTATGGATGAAGGGTTTGTGGTTCCTTCGGTAAGTGGGGGAAGTAAACCTCTCACTTATGCTTACATCATTTCAAGCAAAAGGAAAGCGTAATTTAAGTGAAGTGAGGTGAAATTACCTTAGAAAAGGAACGCAACAAATACTAACTTATGACCACTGTACCCTAGATTAGTAAAAGAGCAGTCCTTTATCCGGCCATTCGCGTTTGAAATCTGAAAAGGGTCTGTTCTACGATAACTCTCGTTAGTGGGCTCTCTCTGCATAATTTTGAATTGAACTTCCGCCATTACCATAGTTTAACGTTTAATGTTTCATTTGAATTCGAATTTTGTAAAAAGTGAGCAAATCATTCATGGACTGTCAAATTTCTTGACTTTTTATTTAATCACAGATATACATTTTCTTGGCACTGCCTACTCTAATCTGATTTTTATTTGCTCACCGTTTACATTTTATGACGCTTTGAATAATACCGTCTGTCTTACGAAAAACGCAGTAAGCTATAACTCTCTTATTAATAATCTGATTTCAGTAATTCAAAAATTACATGAGACTGATTTATAGATACTACTTTTTCATTTTATTTGGGATGACATTTTTGTTAAGCGATAGTTTTTTTTTCAAACAGCAGCACATATTTCTTTTTCATTTAGTTTGACAGAGATTTTTTTGTGAATTCAATGGTCTAATTGAACTCGATTTTTTAGAACATAGTTAAATGCTACTCGAATGAACGAATGAAGGGCAAAGTTCCAAGGAAAGACAAGATGCTTTTAAGCCTCGAGGTCTCCCAAATCGGCACTTATTTCAAAGGAAGGTATAACCGAAAACTTTTTTAATGCCTTGGGGAGAGACTGCAGTTAACTATTGTTTTATCGTCTTGGTCTTAAAGACGATCGGAAGGAAGCGTGAACTATTGCTTTTGACTGATCTAAGAATTTTCTATAATACGTAACTTTCGTGGGCTACTGAATAACTGTTTGTGTTGAAGCTATATGGTCGATTCATAATAACACCCACACTTTTAAAAGTCCTTTATTTCATTTATTTCCCACGCATGTACAGTCGCGATCATCAGGATGGACGCCCCTGCAAGCCAATCGTGCCCTTGTTGACGCTGATAGTTGTTAGGGTCACAAAATTCTGTATTTACACGATCATGATTGTACATATTTAATATAAATAAAGTGTTATTGAATAGTGTTATCTTAAGACCGTAGTAAATGTTATAAAGTTAGTTTTTTCGTCGGATTGAATCGATTCAAAGTCGTCTGTCCCAATGCAGATTTTTATTCATCAAAAGAAGAAGCGACGAAATTCTTGAAAAGAAAGTTTCCCTTGCACTTTGCTTTCAGTGATTCAGTACGCGTTTTAATAAATTTAATTGGTTTCCGCAGACACCATCGTCGTTTCTCGCGGCAAAATAGCGAAGCCCGCTACGATTTGAAACACATCTGCATTATAATACGACTCTCGCATTCTTCCGAGACACATTACGGAACGCATAAAAGTAAATCTTCTAAATAAATCTCGTTTTATCTAAGGATATGAAGTACAAAATTCCACCGTTATCAAGTCGGCAATAAAAAAATTCTTTACTGCGGTCATAAAGCTCTGCGGCAACGCTCGAAAATAAATGTAACTTGTGAAAACATCTCGCAGACATTTTACTGAAAAGCCAGAACTGAAAATAATCAAAATTTTCCAATTTTATATAATTAATATAAAGTTATTACATTTATTTAAACCTTCTCTTATGCCCCGCCACAGTTGCGTTTAATGTAATGGCTAACGTGATTATTAACATCTAATTTGACATTAATCTGCGGTTACCTACACTTAAGCTTAATTACTCATTATAAATTTGTTTTCTTTTCTATATTATCATACAGCAAACTAGTCAAATCACGTTAGGCGTTACATTAAACGCAAATGTGGCCTGGACATTAGGGGGAAACTAAATTCGACTGTACGAGTTAATTAACTTTCACTAGTTTAAAGTTCTTTAGAATTAAATAAAAATACTCCCTCGTATCTTTGACGAAAATGTTATTTGTTATAATTAATCACAACAGAAATTCACCTCCATTGTGACGAAAATATGCCGCGAGCAATTTCATTCAGGCTGTAACAAGAGCCCTTTTATATTTTTATCTAAAAACTTCGACGTGTTTTCCAATTATTGATTAAATGTTGCATTTGTGTAAACATCCCTGACAAGTGCATAATTTGTCATGTTCCGGCTTTCATTTATCCAGGATTTTATGCGACAGTTTGCAACATACTCACTTCTATGAGCACAATTAATAACCGGTAGCAAAGTAACAGGTTTTAAACTAAATCCTCACGTATTAAATCACTTGATAAATAATTCATAGATACTTAATACTTTATGTTTAAACCATTTAATTTTTTATGCAACGTGTTGAAACAACGAGCACAAATAACTGTAGGTAATAAAATGCATCGACGAAATTAATTTTTAAATAACTCTAATAAACCGAAGAAGCACCAGAAAAAAATAGCAGGTGTAGATGATCTTTCGTTATATTCATGAAACGAACAACATTAACTACGAGTATTTAAACTTAGGCTTCGAAAGGTTCGTAAACTACCAAACTAAATAAATTACAGAGGCGATGAATTGTGAAAAAGTAAGGTATTGGCTTTAACAAAATATTGCTCCTATACAAACTAACTCGGTAGTTGTGTAAATAAAAAAACGATATAAATCTCATGATTAAGTACAAACTGATAAATACAGTTTTCCCAATTCAGAAACTTATTTTTCCAAGTCACTTGCTTAATCGTTACATTAAGCCTATTTTGTAATTTATTTAACACATACAAATGGCGACCCGAATTAGCACAGACAGCCTGCATTATATCCTTATTTAACAGTTACCACGAGTGAAACCTATTTTTAGTGTTTGCTGGAGTTCCTTAAGAATATAAATAAAGCAATAAACACTTAATGATTAATCGGTTCGATTTGTACTGGTCAATGCCTTTCTACCTTTAAATAAAATTTCAAACGAATGTTAGTCTTTTGAACGCGTATCGTTTATTCAGCTTTAACACTTGGCATTCCCTGAAAACGACAGAGGCTATAGCGCGCCGCATTTACGATTAGAGAATTAATGTTCTTCTTTAATGTTGTACAGATTTTTAATATTAAGGACGAATGCAAAATTATTGGAATTAATTAAGATTATATTTTTCTTTGAATACAAAAAAAAATGCCCACTTGCAAGAAGTTGATCAGTTGATCATTCATCATGCAATTACTATACCTTTTTTAGAATAAATCATATTCACAGTTTGATTTTTATAAATAGCAAACCACAGGTGTTTAATGCCAATCAAATGAACGTCATTTAACTATTTATACTGCAGAATAATATAGTTCTCTATTTTCCTTCAGATTAAACCAAAATAATCAATCGAACTCTTCACGAGTTTCATGACATGGCAGTACAGATTTCAGCTTTTACATTTGCTTATTATTTCACACTCTCTGGCAACGAGCGCATACACATGTAATTAGCGAAATATGCAAGTAATTGTATTATTTAGATCGTTTATTCACACATGACCGTCGATCTGTTTGTATAATTAAAGCACCGTACAGTTGTTGCATCACCGCACAGCTTTATTTCGTTTCTGTTTCACATTGTGTTAATTTAAGCTATTAGATGTGCACACTGTTAATTTTCGAGAATTAGATTCAATTATAAAAATCTAAATATAACTGCGTATGGAGAATATACGACGCTCTAAGTTTTTAGAATAGTGTTGTTTGATTTACAGAACAGATTCTAAAAATTATTTTTGACCAGAACTATTCTGATTCTGATTTATATTTGTAAAGTTTCTCTACACCGAAACAATAACAAAAATATATTAGTAGCAAATATGTGAATAACATTCATTTGATTGACACTGGAAACGTAGATAACAATTTGATATTAACATTGCTATTAACATTATTACTAACTTTGTTGCTAGCAAAAAGCTGTAGTGAATTTTAAGGATGTGTAACAATGTTATTAACATTGTTGATAACAATGATATTGACACTGTTATCAACTGATATTGCTATCAACAATGTTATTGCAAGTTATGAAGATGTTGATAAATTTGTCAGTCTTAGTAAATTGAAACCTGGTGGTTCCATAAACATTCATGCTTACGGTACCTACTTTTCCATAATTTAACACTCTTTTCCTTAAACCATTCCATCTTGGAGCTTTGAAAAGTATGAATACTGAACTCGGAAAAACAAAACCAACAAATTAGAGAGATGCGTTCAAAACTATAAATCACAATAAAATTGACGCGCATTTAGTCTCTCGGAAAGTAACGAAATGTCATCCACATGTTACTAACATTTTGTTTCCAAATATAACATGTCGGTAACATGTTGCTAGCAACACTCTTTGATCTAGACCGCCTCCAGACCGATCGCAAAACATCTGCTATTAACAAAGTTATTAACAAGTTAATGGAAAAAGTAATAAATGTTAACAGCAAATGTTATTAACATAAATTATTTTCAACATGTTCTGCGGTATTTCTTCACATATTTCTAACATTTTTTGGCCCAGCTTTGAAGATTTGTTAACAGCATTGGTATTAACACTGTTATTAACAATGTTACCTGCGGTGTAAAGCCAGCTTAAAGTATTGCTTTGGAATGTTGAGGAAGTGTATAAAATTAAAATAAAAATTTAATTAAGGTAAAGTAGTTAAAGTCGCCAATCAATGCAATGTGCAAATACGGTAAGTCTGATCAAAATTAACGCGAGGGCGAGCAACACGAAGGGGGTGGAACTCAGACTGCAGCGCTAATTACAACATCAAACAAGAGAGATGAGCAGGATAACCAACCTTCCGCAACTCCGGACTAACTTCCCCTATTACCTTACCTGTAAAACCTCCTCGTCGTCTCGACGAGTCGAAAACCGTTGTTTACTGCCAACTTGGTAATCGTATACTTAACTACTTCAACTGTTACAGTCTAATTAACAGGCTTATGCGAAATCTGAAATTAATAACGTAATTGAAGACTAAAACTAAAGTTTACGCACCGAACCAATATGGTTTAATATACGGTGGATTAGCGCATTAGTAGCTTGCGGTAAAAAGTACATCACCAAACTTGTTCTATAATAAAAAGATGTAGCTATTCTGGTTGTTGACTTGTTTGGAAGGTAGAAAGTCAAATGATTTATATATAACAGTCCAGGCCTGGCTCTTTATGACATTCTTAATACAGACGCGCCGTGTACCTGACCGCAGATGCTTCTCTTGCCAATACATCCAAGCTTTTCAAATACATTTCTTCACAGACTGTTTTCAAGCTTCCTATTTTACAAAAGTTAATTAGCAGCAACACTTTTTACGATTGCAAGAAATAATAGGCTTTCGCAAAAACTATGTCATTCCTTGAACGTCTCCTACGAAAACCGTTACATAGTTATGCGAATTGCTTACCCATAACAAATTGTTAATTTGAAATTGTTATCGCGTACTTAGCAAAAAAAAATTAATGCGATTAAAGTAAATTTTAATTTAAAATCCGAGTTACGAACAACGCAAACTTGCAAATGGTCAGAAAACTGGTCAACATTCTTGCTCGTTTGTTAATACTTACATAACAAATTTACAAAGTAGGTAAGTAATTCTCAAGAGTCTGTTCAAATCGATCTCTAAATGTTTCGCCAAATGTTACTTACTTACAATTCGCATTTAATAGAAAAATATTCTAAAGTGCTTTGTATTTAATATTAATTACAACTTCCAGTTTCCTCATAAATAAAGATTGTAAGATAAGAGAAGTAATACGGTGTATGATAATAAATAATGAATCGTTCAGCTAATATTATACTAATAATTTATTTATAGGACGGCTTAATTGCTCGTATCTGCAAATCATGCAATCAATACTTTAACAAATTTGTCTTCTTTCCAAACGCGTCTGTTACTGTTATAACCTTATAACTATGCTTTTTTAAAATTCATTACGAGATGTAATTTATGCAAAATGAGATGTAGCTATTAAGTTTTTAATTACTGTCTCTATTTTCAAGCATAAAAAGTTGTTGGTCTGTTTTCGAGGTCTGTATTAACATGCAGAATATACATAATCTGCGCCATGTTTCAAATTAAAAACTATGCATTAATGAACATATACACATTTTTGTTTTAGAGGTTCAGCAACACGTTGTACTTTTAAGCTTTTATGACAATTTTGAAGAAATAACCAAAGGATACTAATTGAATATGTCAGATTGAAAAGAGCCCAAGTCCCAAATTTTTGAAATTGAGTTTATTGCGCACACTAACACTTTATGCACTTGCCCTACTATTTAACGCAAAAGAGACCCAAGTCTGGTGTTGAAGCGGGAGATATAACGGTTAAAAAATATATTTTGAATGAACATAGACCCAAATCCAAGACTTGGGTCTATTTTATTCTGACGCTGCTGTTTAGACTGCAGCAGGACTTAGATCCTTTTCATTCTCAGATATTCAATTGGAGAAAACATTTCATTTGCTTTCGGAAAACCGACTAGTAAATGGTTTTATAATATACTATTTTATTTTCGGTTTATCATTTTGGAAATATATTTGCTTTTTGTTAGAGAGTTAAAAAATTAATAGGTTCCTCATTGGCCCATTTTCAATGGAAACATTCGGAAGCTCTGTTGCCTCTATATTATTTTACTTCGAGTAAATGGTTTCAACAAATTAAGAATTGCTTTTCAATTTGGCACAAATTCTTTTATACTGTTCAACAAATTAAGAACATTTCGAATAAATTGGATTATGGCATGACCTGATATGCTACACATGCATAGAATCATCCCGCAAGTCAGCTAAGAGATCGACGACAACAACAATAAAAAACAGAAGTGTTGCTTGGGGCCCTATTCTCAACCCATTCGAAAAAATTCGTATACGAAAATGACGTCAAAAGACGTAATTTCTGAACGGTTTGTTTAATTTTGTACGAGACTCTACATTTTGATGTCATTTTTGCATACGAATCTTCTCGAACGAGTTGAGAATACGGCCCCAGAGGTGTTTGCCATTTAGTTAGGTGCACGTCAGTCAATGAATAAAAACAGACCATGCAAATAAATCAAATAAATAATAGGACTATCTGATAACCAAGCTGCTCTAAAGTACCAGTTACTAACTGTTGCAGTTGTCGGAGATTGTCAAAAAGTACTTTCCCAGCTAGGGAGTTGAAAGGATTAAGCTTAATTTTGATGCTACGCCACTTTAGCAAGAAGGGGGAAAAATTGGTCGTTTCCTTTTCTAGAAATGAGGACAGCTTCGCATTCACAGATTCAAAAGTGATTCTAGGGATATTAAGGGAATATCAAGTGTTGTAATCAAAAGCTCACTTGGATCCTACTTGGATGCTAAAGTCACATCATAGCATAAATATATACAGCAGGTTCACTCTCCTTGGCGGGAAAATTTCCCGTGCATACTGAGCCGCCATATTCCGGATGGAAAATCTGTCATGTGATTTGTTAGGGCGCATTCGACTGGACGCACGGAGTGTTTCTTTTTCTCACTCTTACATGCACTGACACGCAGTCGCTTTCCCTCACACTTCTGCTCATTGCGTGCATCGAGCATTATGTCGAATGCGCCCTTCAATTGCACGAATACGATCAGTGGTGTCTCGTGTAATTAGCAGCATAATAGGTGCTTTCGATTATGCATGCTGGGGTGCACTGAGTAAACTTAAAACTCTAGGCTTTCAAGTAGTGATCCAATAATTCAAATTAAAAATAATCTGTCAATCCGATTATCAAAATAACCTAAATAATTCGATTATCAAAAATATTTTTATTGCGGCACTGGTTTATACATCCGCAAAATGGCGCCAAGGTCAAAAAATTTTGCCCCGCCAGATCAAAGGTGCCGACAAACAGTTTCCATGCTGGTTATGCTGTGGTCACATGAAATAACTGTCAAGAAAGAAGACGTCCTAAAGGTGTAGAAGAAGACCCTTACAAAAACAAAACTCAAACAGTATTGGATTAAGGGCCGGTATTTTAGTCACTGATTAACTTTAATTTATTCCCATGCCTACAATTGTCAAGATAATTGTTTCTATGGAAATTCACCAAAGATTAATATTAACCAGTGACTAAAGTACCGGCCCTAAGCAGGACAGGATTATGTTCTTTCATCTCCGGCATCATGTGGCAGAAGATACCAAGTATCGATTCCATCTAGAGGATGATATATAAGAGTAGGTCACATTTTGCTTACCTTCTCGACAAGGAATAGAATCAGACTATTGTTTGGCAACCAGTGACTAAAGTGCCGGCCCTAAGCAGGACAGGATTATGCTCTTTTATCTCCGGCATCATGTGGCAGAAGATACCAAGTATCGATTCCGTCTAGAGGATGATGCGTAAGAGTAGGACACATTTTGCTTACCTTCTCGACAAGGAATAGAATCAGACTATTGTTTGGCAACCAGTGACTAAAGTGCCGGCCCTAAGCAGGACAGGATTATGCTCTTTCATCTCCGGCATCATGTGGCAGAAGATACCAAGCATCGATTCCGTCTAGAGGATGATGTGTAAAAGTAGGACACATTTTGCTTACCTTCTCGACAAGGAACAGAATCAGACTAATGTTTGGCAAAGAGGAAATATTAGAACTCGCACTCTCCAAAATTTTTGCCTAGTTAAAAAGTGTGAATTGAAAAGATGAATCTAACTTTAGGTGTGAGCCGCAATAGTCCAAAAAGTTGCAGTGGAAAGGCTAGAGTTGTTCGATCCAACCAAAATCCATGCAACGAAAAGTCTAATGAAGAGAACGTAAGTAGGGGTTCTTCTTGGAGAGAATGTAATGAATGATGATGTTGTGAAACAATAGTATGTTCATAGGATCAAAAATTATAAAGAAACTCTATTGAAATGCCAAGAATTCTTAAATAAGAGTCTTTTTAAGAAGAATTTTCAAATTAAAAAGAATGGACCCCTTTTAAATTTTTTTCTAAATAGAAGAAATTGTAAGGTATTCAGTAAGTGAATCGCTAAGTGCAGAAAGGGGAAATATCACATTTTTGATGGAGGACATGTCTATTTGATAAACTTGACAGGTGAGCTGATTGTAAAAACACAAATCAAATAGAATTTAAGTACACCAACTCACACAACAGGGTTGCGTTCATAAACTATGCCTGTGAGAGCATCTTGGGCGTGTAATCGCATCTTTCTCACTCACGATTTTTAACATATTTTGCGTCTCGTTCATCTGTTTCAAGCCGACTTATATTTGCATTATTTCTATGACAACGGACACACTCTAAGCGCCCTACTTAAAAGTGGGATGTGAGAAGTGCGTCCGTTGTCATGGAAATAACGTAAACAAAAGATGTTTTGAAACAGATGAGCGAGACGCAAAATATGTGAAAAACCGTTAGTGAGAAAGACACAATTACACGCTCAAGACGCTTTCTGAGCTACAGTTTATGAACGCAACCCAGTTGTAGAGAAAGTGCAGCCAAAAATGCTTGTTTTAAACAAATTAGACTATTTTTTTCACTTCCAGAACATCAACGTTAAAAATGTGACATGTCCCCTTTCTGCAATTAGCGATTCAAGTATTAAACAGTACACACAGTATGGAATTGTTGCAAATTCAATACTGCATATTCCTCAACGTCACCCACAGTATCAAGTATTAAAGATCCGTTATCGCCATTAAGCAGTTACAAATTATTACCATGAATGTCTTTCAAGAAAATGAAGACAATATTTAAGCAGCCACGCTTTTTATTTTTATATTTTTGGGATTTTTTAGAATAAGAGAATAACAAATAAATGGCCCGTCCGATATTAAACGACGAGGATAGAAATAGCCACTTAATGATAGTTGACGATGAACCAGTAGATTAATTAAAAAATTCGAATGATTCTTTGGTTTGATGAAATTAAACTACAAGGCCCAGTTGTACAGTTCCAGTTTAAGTTTAAGCCAAAGCTTAACCCCTTAACGACAATTGTTGAAACAATCGTTGCTATGGGTTTAAGCTTCAGCTTAAATTTAAACTGCCATTGTAAAACAATGAAAAGCGTCAGAATTTTTTTAGATATCATATACGAAAGTTCATTAATCACTTGGTTAGAGATTATTTTGCAAAATACTATAAAGACATAAGTACTTTTAAGAACCTTCCTCAAAGATTAACTTGATTTTTACTTCGAAACGTTTTGTATTACTTTAGTTTTTTCTTTATACTCTGCTTGCAAATGTTTCAACCTTAAAATCCCGTCTATAAAAAAATATATAATAATCCACATAATCCACATTTTGCTGCTCAAGCCACTGGGTAACTGCCATCATCCAATAAAGCATTCCACATAAATGACTCTTTAAGTTTCTAAATAAATAATAGTCTCCAGTAACCGTGTCCTTTTTCTCAAAAAATTTATGAGCGTAGCTCCTCTTAAATCCCAAAAACATCACCATCATTTTCCCGGTCAGTGATTAAATTGTAAGTTTTTTGAGGACAGCGACTTACTGTGCCGCCAATCCCAGCCTTGATTGTTTTTTCTCAGGATTTAAAGTTATGAGCCTAATATCAAATTCACGGAACTTGAGCTCTGCGTCATCAATCGGCGAAGTTACAACCGACGAATACTCCAATATTATTTCTTTGTCAACGGCGAGCTTTTTATGTCTGATTATGCAACGCCAGACGCGTTTTATTTATGACGCAAACCTCCTCTTATGAAAAATATTTTCGGCCACTGTAACGATTTTATCAAAAGAATTATCAAGATCTACTACAGGATAATTTAAAAGTTGACGACAAATGCTTTTGAAAAGTGTGGCTATCCACCTGGCAGATATCTTATTCAGATGTACTTGATCATGTAAAATAGATATTACCAACCAATCGCTAATCTTTGGTACTTCTTACTATCTCATCCACGTAATACTTCCGTTCTTCAAAACTATTTTTTCGACTTTTGCCACCATTTCTTCATCTTGTGCAGCAGTTGCAGAGCGTCCATTTCTTTCATCGTCTTCTAATCGTACTCTTCCAATCTTAAATTCTACGGGTCAACGTCTAACTGTAGATTAGGGTGGCCCTTATTTGTTCTTATGGTGATATTTTCATTTTTGTTTATATACGGATACCCGCTAGATTTATTCCATTTCATATAAAAATAGAATTTGTAAAATTTCAGACCAATCGTATTAGTGGAAAAGGCTTTAGGTCTGTTAATATAGATCTACATACCAAAATTACATATACAGGTGTTTAAAAAAAAGACTGGATATTTTATCCACGTATAGTCTTCAACAAAGAAACAAAAAAAATGTTCTACATCTTCCTTCTGTTTGTACATAGGGTTCACATCCTTGCCTTTCGAATATCCTTGGATCTTAGGGAATAGGTTGACAGACACTTTCTATTCACTACTACAGCACATCTACGTTACTAATTGAGTTATAAAGAATATTTAGAAATTATAATTTTTCTTAAAGAAGTTAAATGCAACCGATGCGATGTTACCTTTCGTGTACAGGGGCTTGCCAACACGTTCCGTAGATGTTTTAGGCAATGTACTGTCTTTCATTAGCAATTCTGTATAACTTCAACAGAATCCAAAGCTTTAACAGACACTTGTAACAAGTGATTAATATCTTTTCTGATCAAGTGACCTATGGAAAGAAAATTGTATATAATTGATTAACTCATTTTTTCAAATGTCATTTCAATTACTTATAATTGTCAGTAAGTGTAATTGATTAACAGAATTTATTGTTACATTTTAAAGAGCCTAAACTTTGACAATTATGACAATCAAAAAATTTTCTTTTTTTCCAAGGCCTAATGAAATCGACAGAACTTTTCTCAATCCCTTCGTATCAAAAAGAATTGTGGAACTTCTATTGATAAAGAGAGCTTACTTTCAGAATATCCTTATTTGAAGAAAAGATCATGCAATTTATGACGGAAGTTTAGATTACAAATAAATATAAAAGCAATACAACAATAAAATTTAAGAAAAATTGTGTGCAAATCGGTTTTGCGATTGCAAGATGTCGCTACTTAAATTGTTTTAATAAAATTTAAGTTACTTTTAAAACAAAACGAAATATGTATAATATAAATATATAAAATTTGAACTGATTAAGAAATTACTTAAAAAAAGAAATACAATTGAATTTATTTCTAATATATTCGGTGGCAATTAATTAAGTAATATCATTTCAATCAATATACATATTTAAAATAGTGGAAAAAAATATCTGAGCTTGATTTTGAAAGAATGATTGTATTTTTGGCTTTTATAAGCAACACTAGGAAACTAAATACAGGTGTTTCATAGTTAATAAATATTACATACATTCTGAGATTTTCTTCGTTTTGCATACAGCATCTAATAATAATTCATCACACCACACAGATTTTTATTGTCGCACGCTGCATATACAAATCGTTTCCTGTTTTACAGACACCTTGAAGCTTTACAACACAGTAAAGTGTTTCGATACATCTCCGTAGCACATTTTTCATGAAAAATTTTAATTTGTTAAAATGTTATTACCTGTTAATTGAATCGGTCAAAAAAAACGTATCGTATTGGAAACGAACAAGTAGATTCTAAGAAGTATCTTCAAGAATAAATGTAGACTCTACGTGGCGACACTCAGTCTGTGAGGTATGTGAGTCGGCCATGAAAAAACAGAACTGGTTGCGAAACAGAAAATTGGTTTGCGATACTTCTTATTGTTGTCTTGTGGCTGCGGGCGTTTCGGCAATAAAAATAAATTGAATGCGGGGAAAATAAAAAACACATTTAATTCGCTTACGTATTTTGAAATTGTTCTGGGATTGATATAAACGTTGTAACGGACATAAAATTAGCACTTATGTAGGTCATTCGTAAGTTCCAAGTTGTTCTCACTTCGGCCTACCCTACATCACAATAGCAAGTGAATGGTGGCGTTGATATTTTATTGTTGGCAAAGTGCCATTCAATTTGTTCATAAAAATAGGTAATTGCCTTACGTAAGACTCTTTAAATAATAGAGGAGTAACAAATTATTGCTAGTTGCGCATTTTCAATTAGCAGTAATATGTAATTGAATGTTTTTGTTTTGTTTAACAAGGAAGTTTTAATTTTAGTCATCTGATGATAATTTTACGTGAAGTCTCATGTAATCACTAGACACTGAGAAGTTTTAGGCCCGATCCGCTCGTATTCCAATCAAAGTTTTTGAATTGTTTACAATGTGACTAATTATAACCGAACCTTAATTGACGTACTAACGTTACTCTCATTGTACACAGTTCAAAAATATTTTACTTTTACCGGAGATACGAGGCGTCGATAATGTGGCTTCGGCCTTATGCTCCTTATGACGTAAATTTTCATTTTTACTTATACATAAATATTTTACAATTAGTGATAACCAGACTGCGGCGTTTGTTAGGACATTTCAGAGCCGGACTTGTTTCATCTTATACGCACATTTAAATTTATAAAACGTAAGGTTATGAATTCTCCGATAATATACCAGACGGTTTTTATTACACCTACAAAAAAATTGTTTACGAATATAAAGCGTCCGCCGACCTGTTAATAACTCGTAAATCCATCAAGGTGACATCATGACAGAGATTTCTGAATAAGAATTATAGTTAATTGTTTATACCCGACTATTTATCATATTACTATTCAAAAATGTGTACGTTGTAGCTTTTTACCTAAATTAGAGAAGTGTAGGTAAATGAATTTAATTTAAAAAAATTATTAATGGTTATCATTACTATAACACATGTTAATAGATTTAGAAAATTAAACTTTATTTCCTCATACCATATAACTTCAATTTAATTATTTATTCATACACACAAAAAAAATCTATAGTGCATTCTTCTCGAGTTCCATATTATGCAATGCCTCTTCTTCCCCGATATCAACGCAAAGTCTCTGTCCGCCGCCGCCGTATCATAAATATCATTATCATAAACTATATGGCTCATGGCAACGATGACATCACTAGTAATAATATTGTTACGGTAATAATTTAAGTAACATGAAATAAGGGTCGTAGCTCAGTATAACAAAACATTTATTAACAATTAATTACAACTACAAATACTCACATCTTATTTTGGGCACTTACTGATAAACAGACTAGATGACACTCTGACTAGATTTATTCTAATTATGCCGCGAACGTTCGGCTTGTCGCGTATTTATAGGGGTTTTGTTCCCGGGGTATTATGTCAATTGTTGCCTTGACATCTTTGCACACGGCTCGACTTTCGGCTTTAGATCTATGCACGTAGACGAGTCGCATACCTTGACATTTAAGATTTGCACACGGCACACGAATGAATCATACGCTTTGACATTTGTATTGGAATCTGCAGGTGCAGATGTTTATGTTACGCTCGACTGATTTTCAGCTGTACATCTTTGGTGGTCTTCTCGTCCTAGTTACATTTTCCCCCCTCGCAAAAAAAATTTGGTACATAGGTGATTTGGAGGGTAGGTCATTGAGTTCTTATTGCGCCAGAAGGTGCAAAGCTTGATGGATTTCTTCTGTAGGTTATTCGTTGTTTCATCGTCTGGTACGGTGTTCTTTGGACTTCGTATGGTGTGTGACGAATGTCGAACAGGGTACTGGCAAGATGTGCATTGGACCTTGTATTACAGATGGTATGGAGAATATCGTTGGAGTCTTTGGGCAGCCGTAACAGAGGCAGTCCAATTCGCGAAGTTTTGAAGCCCGAAAAGATAACACTGTATAATTTCGTTGTTACCACGTCAGTGATGAAAAATGATATGCTTGCTATTGGCATGTCAGACGGAATGTTTTAAATATATCAACTTATAAAGGAAGAGCGGGGTTTTACGTCAATTGTTGCCTTGACATCTTTGCACACGGCTCGACTTTCGGCTTTAGATCTATGCACGTAGATGAGTCATATACCTTGACATTTAAGATTTGCACACGGCTCACGAATGAATCATACGCTTTGACATTTGCATTGGAATCTGGAGGTGCAGATGTTTATGTTACGCTCGACTGATTTTCAGCTGTACATCTTTGGTGGTCTTCTCATCCTAGTTACATTTTCCCCCCTCCCAAAAAAAAATTGGTACATAGGTGATTTGGAGGTTAGGTCATTGAGTTCTTGTTGCGCCAGAAGGTGCAAAGCTTAATGGATTTCTTCTGTAGGTTATTCGTTGTTTCATCGTCTGGTACGGTGTTCTTTGGACTTCGTATGGTGTGTGACGAATGTCGAACAGGGTACTGGCAAGATGTACGTTGGACCTTGTATTACAGATGGTATGGGGAATATCGTTGGAGTCTCTGGGCAGCCGTAACAGAGGCAGTCCAATTCGCGAAGTTTTGAAGCCCGAAAAGATAACATTGTATAATTTCATTGTTACCACGTCAGTGATCAAAAATGATATGCTTGCTATTGGCATGTTAGACGGAATGTTTTAAATATATCAACTTATAAAGGAAGAGCGGGGTTTTACGTCAATTGTTGCCTTGACATCTTTGCACACGGTTCGACTTTCGGCTTTAGATCTATGAACGTAGATGAGTCATATACCTTGACATTTAAGATTTGCACACGGCACACGAATGAATCATACGCTTTGACATTTGCATTGGAATCTGCAGGTGCAGATGTTTATGTTACGCTCGATTGATTTTCAGCTGTACATCTTTGGTGGTCTTCTCATTCTAGTTACATTTTCCCCCCTCGCAAAAAAAATTTAGTACATAGGTGATTTGGAGAGTAGGTCATTGAGTTCTTGTTACGCCAGAAGGTGCAAAGCTTGATGGATTTCTTCTGTAGGTTATTCGTTGTTTCATCGTCTGGTGCGATGTTCTTTGGACTTCGTATGGTGTGTGACGAATGTCGAACAGGGTACTGGAAAGATGTGCATTGGACCTTGTATTACAGATGGTATGGAGAATATTGTTGGAGTCTTTGGGCAGCCATAACAGAGGCAGTCCAATTCGCGAAGTTTTGAAGCCCGAAAAGATAACACTGTATAATTTCGTTGTTACCACGTCAGTGATGAAAAATGATATGCTTGCTATTGGCATGTCAGACGGAATGTTTTAAATATATCAACTTGTAAAGGAAGAGCGGGGTTTTACGTCAATTGTTGCCTTGACATCTTTGCACACGGCTCGACTTTCGGCTTTAGATCTATGCACGTAGATGAGTCATATACATTGACATTTAAGATTTGCACACGGCACACGAATGAATCATACGCTTTGACATTTGCATTGGAATCTGCAGGTGCAGATGTTTATGTTACGCTCGACTGATTTTCAGCTGTACATCTTTGGTGGTCATCTCATCCTAGTTACACTATTAAATTATTAACACATGTCACGAATTACATACAACAATTTCTTGGAAGTCGGGAAATATTTTAAAGTACATCACATTTTTATTGTTTTGTAAACTTGCGGGCATGAGATACAACACGACCGCCTCTGAAATGTCCTAACAAACGCCTCAGTCTGGTGATAACATCTGCAATTTAAAGGCAAAGTAAATATAAATTAATTCGAATTGTTCAAGTAATTTCACGACCTCTTTTCTAACAGTTTATAACTGTATATAAGTCAATTAACTCGAAATCGAACTTAATTGGAAATGTTGCCCGCCAGTAATTAATTAGCTTCACATGAGTACAATAAAATATTACATAAAATTAATAAAATTTCCAGAATAATAAACACTGATTCGATTTAACAAATGAGAAATTATTTTATAGAAACTTTCATGCGTCTTCTTCGAACTTCTTCTACGGCAATAAATAAATTAAATACAACTAAATTTAAAGTGGATATTGAATGTAAAGTGGGGCTTACTTCCTGTATGATTGATTATCATTCTCAATAAGTAATGGCGATTGTTCATCTTAAATGTATAAATCAATGAGTCATTATTAATTGAAATCAAGATTAATTGCGCTGATCAGGAAATTTCGTCTTTAATTTTAAGAACGAATAACAATAACAGATATATTTTATTTCATCCATCATTATTAAAAAAAAATACAGGCACAGTACAAAATACTCATTTACACAATTTTTAATGGAACTTAAGTCGACAGGAAACACTCTTAAAAAAGGTGGACGTGGGTTTGTGTTGTTGCGTATTGCTTTTAGTTGCTTATAACAAAAGGCGTTGTTTGGTTTCATTAATCTTCTACCAACTTTTATTTTTTTTTACTTATACCCACTTCAAGGAGCAGAGAAAGCTTTGGAAGTAGCAGTGCCCCTGAAAGAGAAAGTTCGTTTGGGAAACGCGATACTACTTTTTTAGGAGTTTTGGCAAAACACATTAATAATCATGTTTAGGGGTACTATACAGATAAGACTTTCACCAAGATAACGAAAACATCTTCCTCTCGTAACTATAAATTGAATACGAATTGAACTACTTGATTAGATATCTGAACACGTCTAAAATGCATATTTTGGTTTTCCAACAATCCCCCTAAATTAGATATTTTGCTTTGGGAAGATGTCATCTGTTCCAAAAAATCTGAAATGTTTCTTCCTTTAGTCATTATATCATTGATCAGGTTGAAAGTAGAAACATGTTTGATTTTGACTCTTCCTTCCTTTAGCACACCATAATTATCCATGTGCTTGCTTCTGAGGTGAAATGTGAAACTTTTGCTAACAGATCCGATTAGATTATTTCTGAAAATGGTGAGCATATAATCTACAAATCTAGCCTAACGGCTAGGAAATGCGAATGTAAATTATTTAAGTGAATTCATACTTGTATATGTATTCAATATTGCAGATTTCAAAAACTAGGGTTACATCTAAGGAACTTACAAATTCTTAATAACATTACACAAAGATTTATTAATTTATCTTTTTCTGTTACCAAGAATCCTATCATAAACTTGAATTCGCACGATTTCATACGAAATAACAGAGTTAATATGAACAACACTTTTAAATCACACATTTTTTTTTTAGACCTAACGATTTATTTAACAGTGAGATTTGTTTATTGTTCACGCGCGCAAGATGCGGACCACCTGTGAATGCTCATGCATTGCCTAATTTATTTGTTGTTTCAATCTTTACAAATGATACAAAAACGAAGATATTCAAACCTGGAATATCTTATCCTTCTGAGCTGTTTAAGTAATTAGGTGGCTGTTGGATGCCAAAATAAACTGAAATAATTTTGTTTTGGTTAAAGTGCTTCGGCCAAATAATTTAAATAAAGACAGTTCACACTAAAAATAGTTCCGCTTAATGAAACAGAACACCATTGCTGCCGGAATCTAATCGTTTGATCATCATGTGAAATGAATTAATCTAAATTAATTAGTAACTGCGTGCGCGTGTAATCTTCCTTGATCATCCTGTCCAACATTAAAATCTGGAATTATATCTGGATATCTGGGATATCGCATCGGATATTACACAATTATTAAACACCCTTTTACTTTAAGTAGTTTGCCACAACCAATTATGTAGTATGTGTCTCTTCATTAAAAGTAATGGTGATAATTACAAAATAAATTAGATAAGCAGACCACACATTCATAAATTAAACCACATAAAAATAAACTGGAAATGTACATTATGCTGATTTTATTACACTTTTATATCTCCTTTAATTGACTTTTTTTAAGTTTTATCTCATAACGGTTTTAATTTATTAAATTTTAATTGTTACGATCAGGAAAGTGTATTTATAAATAACGCAGAATTAATGTAACGTCATTCGAAATATAAAACACGAGAAAATGTAAGCTTTTCGTAATTCCTCTTCATGTAACTGTTTAAAATTATTAAGGCCCGGTTTATCAAACACAAGTTAACTTCAAGTTAAAGTTAACCTTCAGTTAATTAACATAACAACAATTGTCTTCATAGTAATTACCATGGGAACAAACTGAAAGTTAGAGTTAACTTGTGATTGATAAACCGGGCCTTAGTTTGTTAAATATAAATGAAACCTACTTTAGAGTATAATTTGTAACTATTATGGAATTTGGAACACATAATGAATAGCGCAACGTTTTGTGTTGGCCTCGTAAAGATATTACTGTGGCTATAAAATGGACATAATTATTTACTACTTTTCTTTTGGATAGTCGCTTTCAATACTCGTTTGTGAAATTAGTTGTATGACCGGATGCAATAAAATCGGGAAACAAAAATGCAACATTTATGGAGATTCAGGCCGGTGTTGGGTGAATGAATGTAAAAGAATTATAAAAAAAATACATGTGTATTATTCCTACGCACTGGAATTAACAGTAGGACGGACGAATCCTATAGGCACAGTCACATGGCATATAAGATTATGCACTTTATTTCGACATAGTATTGATGGTAGGCAGATGAAACAGTATTTACCACGCAATGCTTGGGTTGCCACTATCATATTTTGTTGTATAATAAGTATAGAAAATATTAGTAGTAATATTTTGTTATGGGAACACCAATAAAAAAATAGAAGGAACAATGTCTTTCAAAAGTTTTCGTATACGATTATTTTGCTAAATGAAAAGTCTACCTAGCACAACAACATCTATGTATACATACATAAAAAGATTCCATTCATAGACGTACTTATTATAATCCATGATTCAGCATGACAAGTATTGCATTTTAAAAGCTATCACTTTATGAATTTTCAAAAAATTGAGTTATTGATTCCCATAGATAACTTTCATTTCTCTGCGTGAATATCTGAGTACAAGTATTCATTGATTCCAATACATCCCGCAATTTTGATTAAAAAAAAAAGTTATACAAACGCTCATAGCTTACATATCTTCATTAACGTGAGAATGCATTAACAAGTCAGGAAACACCGTCAATCATTTTCGTTAAAAATCACAAAGTAATAACCTCGTTGGAATGCGCTACTTTGATTATTGTTCAAACTTCCACGCAGTATCATTTCCAAATTCGGTTAATAGTGGCAGCTAGTAGGTGTCCTTTATTCATGGACTATACCACAGGATGTATGTATACATTCTGCACCATATTCAGGTACAATCTTAACAATACTAACAGAATTACTACGAAGGAACAAAAATTTAAGGGAAAAAGCTATGATACTTAAAAAATTTAACTTAAGGTCCTTCTTTAGTAAATTCGGAAAATTAGACAAAAGTCAATTTTTTTAGTTGCTTTTAATTCTGAACGCCAACATGTTTATTCGATTTTTGTTCCACTTATAGCGAAAGTATTTATATCATTTAAAAAGTAACAAAAAATGAACTTAACATAGATTTCTAAAGCTTTTCAATCTTAATTCTGTTGGGTAAAAATAGTTTTTTTTTCTTTTAAATTAACGGTTAAAGACAAAATCGAGTCAATAGAATACAACGTATATGAAAAATAATACGACAAGTAACAAATAAAGAATAGGACACCAAAATAGTTTTGTCTTTTTGAATGTGATTCACATTTAATCTTGTCATCCTCAAATCATACATCACCATAATATTCTGTTTATAAATAACTAATTTAACCTTTTTTACAACTTCCCCTTTCTTCTTTTTCTTGGTCTTAATTTTCGATTTTACGCTTTTAAGCAATCCTCTATTCTAAATATATCTTTATGCCAACCAAGTTATACTTTTGTTACTTTCTTAATATCTTCGTTCTGTTTTTCTTTATTTATATCAGAAATTTCATTTCAATTCTTCTACAAGTCCTTGTCTTATATACATACATTATTATATACGTTAGTTCCACAATTTATCTTCTAATAAAATAAAAGTAAAAGTTATTTGCACAGTTCGTAACACATATTTTTAGAAGGACATTAATAACTAACATGTAACGTATTAAAAAAATGATATATCTGAAATATTTCATTCTGTAAGTTAACAAACGTGACATTCACATAAAATGTCCCGAATTCATAAATCATGTAAGAATCTGAATCGACAACGATTCAAAAGCATACGGAAATAAGCACGGTTCTTTTAACAACAAACATCCGACTAACTTAGAGCAGAATAAAATAAAACATAAGTAAACCTTAAGAAATACCTATGCAAAAGTCATTTTTTGATGATATGCCGGTCTGATCAATCTGAGTTAAGCATACAACGTGACCTCCTACTGCGAAAAGCAAAGCTGTTTCACGAAAGCTAAAATTCTTAAAATTATCAATCGATTGATCGGCATGTATTAAAAAAATTACGTGTACATACATAGAAACAAATTCTTAACATAACAAAGTTAGAATAAAAAATAATAACAATGAAGCGTAATTTGAACTTTGAAGACATAATAATAATAATAATATAAGCAAACAACAACCAGACGATATACAATACGACGTATTCAAAACAACCCTTCGAAAAATAAAAATTGAAAAGGCTGCCGGCTAATGGCCGATTTCTTCACCATGTTTAACCTAAGGTTAATTTATGTAACAGTTGGAATGTGACGTACAGTTGACCGTACACATTTATGTGTCACATTCTAACTGACAGATAAATTTAACCTCAAGATAAGGCGATGAAGAAATCGGGCATTAGACGATATTAAACCGGTAATGAAAAAATATATCTACCAAGTGAAGGCATATCCTTATTACAGTGACTATTCAACTCAGAACAGAGGACAAAGAATGTACCAAAATTATTACCACTGCTACCTCTACCTAAAAAGGGCTGTAAAGCACCACAACCATCAAAGCATATTACTGGAACAGCTTATGAGAGTTTAATAGAAAACAGATTAAGAAAAGTTTAGCATCATTTAGTCATTTTTCATGAAATCACAAAATAACTTTAAAAATAAAGTAAAGAACTTTCTATTACAAATTGCTCGACCGATTTGAATGTATTCATTGCCGCCACCAACAACAAGCTAGTAAATAGTAATTCTGGCTTTTCTTTCTCTCTTCTTAATCATATCAGTTCAATGGAGTGTATCTTTCTTTTTTTTTTTTCTTTTACATATTATTGTACCAAATTATTGTACATTTAATGGTTGGGTGAAACCAGCTTTATCGCTGTAACTTAATAAAGTTTATTATTATTATTAAAAAAAAAAAGTCAAGGTGATTTGGAACGGGAAGGTCCACGTATTTAACTACCCTAAAGGCTGGTCTACACGCAACGATATATCGAACGACTTGTCGAATCAGACAAATCGTATCAAGTAAGTGTGGACCGCAAAACGTAAAGCTAGACGTACGTTTTGCGGTCCACACGTTCCGTCTTACTTGATACGATTTGTCTGATTCGACAAGTCGTTCGATAAGTCGTTGAGTGTAGACCAGCCTTAAGACAGATACCAAAAAGATTCATTTAAAAGAATTTAATCAATCAAGGCATGGCCAAAAATTAAAGTACAGTTCATTTTTTAATTATATGCCGACCGATCGATCGATAAGTCAAAGAACTTTTATATGGCTATCTCCTTCTAACTTTTGTGAAACAGCCTTGCGGCTTTGGTCATGTCTTGTCATTTCGTCGTACATTTTCTTAACTCAGATCTATACGATCGACATATATTAAAAAATGAACTTTAGGTGCAGTTTAAAATTTCTGTTAACATGCAGCAAAAATAATAACAAAAGACGGGATGATTGATAATATGAACAAGGAAGTGACGCAAGATTATACCCTAAGTTCACGGCGATTATAAGAAGTGATCAAATGAGGAATGAATTAGAGTTAGCGATGCAACTAAACATGCATGTGTGCATTTAGTTCATAGAACGTTCCTTCAGTCACTTTGACGTTTCTACAAAGTAAGAAAACAGATTTTATTTAAAAAAAAATTAAAGCACATGCGTAAAATTACCACTACCTGCTGCATCAAGACACGTTTGAACTCTATGAATAACTGTGTGACTAACGTTAAAAAAACATTTCCGGCGAGTTATTTGTGTTACAATTGATTGACAATTAGTATTAATTTACTCCAAGACATGCATTTAAATTTCAACGCCTAACCTAATTCATTTTTAAACTGATCGCTTGTTATCGCCAATGGACAAACATGGCAAGAAAACAAATGCAAAAATCTATAGATGAAACTTAAGGCAATTATTTACCTTAGTACTTTATGTCTAGAAAAATAACGGAGCTACAAAATACCCTGCTTAATTGAAAATATGCGATGACAAAACCTTAATTCAGAATAAACTCTGCAAAATTTGGAGTTATGGTGATATATCAAAAAGAAGAAGAACTGATGGAAACAAATACCGATGTATTCAAAATAATCCAGACGAGTATAATGAAACGTTGAGTTAACTGAATGAATCAGATGTTAATATTAAAATCTATAGGTATATGTAGAGTAGCACTGTAAGCCTAGAAAACTCATGATTTGATCTTCTTCCATTTTTTTCTTCTCATGAGTTTCTTCCTTCCAGCTAATAATACTACTTTTATTACTTCACTTTCCATCTTGTCTTAGGTCTTCCTCCTGTCCTTTTCCCTACTTTCCAATAACTTTTCTTCGGCACTCTAATAAGGTGCATTCTCGTTACATGTCATAGCCATCTGAATCTTTGAACTTTTACCATTCCGACATATTTGCTTTATGGTAATAGGTTGGTGCATAATTATCAGGCGTTTTTATTGGCGTTATGGATTGCCTTCAAGAACCGTGACTTCTTTGCCCATGGAATCGACCGTCTTCCAAGCAAATGAAAAGCAGTTACTGAAGTAGATAGTGACTACTACGCTCCGGAATAATCATTTAAAACTGTTATTGTTGAATTCTTATGTTTCTTTTTTCATAATAAATAGTGTTTAAAAACGCCTGATAATTATGCACCAACCTACATAATTCCTGTAGCTCTTTGTTAGTTCTTCTTTCCCAGCTGCCTTGTACATTCTTTCCTCTATATATTTTCCTAAATCTTTTCCTTTCCCAAACGTTCACCATATTTTGTTCTTCAGTTTCTAGAGTCCTTCATTTGCGTACCTTATTACGGATCTTGTAATTTTCTTATTACGGATTACTTACCTTTATTTAATAATAATAATAATAATAATAATAATAATAATAATAATGTCTTTATTGTACATCTATTACGCCAGAAAACATAAACAAGGAGATAACATGTAAACAAAGGCGCAGTCCAGCACTGCATCACCTTCGTGATGGACACATTGACTATCTACTTCTTCAAAATTCTACGTTCTTCTTTTACTCATGGTTATTTTTAAATCATTTCGTGTACCAATAGAATTAAACGTGGATAGTAGAATATCTCAACAAAAAAGTTATCTAATGCCTTTAAATCATTATTTATTAGCAAAAAAGAAGTAAGTAAAAAGCGAAAGCCAGAAATTATCCAACAGTATTTGAGCCAGTTTTAATTTGTGGTAGCGAATATTGGATGTTAAGAAAGAAGCTGAAATCTAAATTACAAGCCATGAAAATAAAAAATCAGAGAATTTAAGAACTGGCAATGAGATTTAGAGAAAGCTAGACCTAACATCATTAGAAGAAAAAATAGAAAACAGACGGTTAAACTGAATTGAACAAATTGTAAGAATAAATGATGAATATCTATATAGTAGAAGAGATATGGAGGCCAATCCAATTGGGGGACATTAGAAGAAAAGTTGGAGTGTAGTTGCAAGAAAGATACTAATGAGGAAAGGGTCTTATGGAGTAAAGTGAAAGAGACAAATAACAGTAGTAATGCCTAAATGGAAAAAGACCTAACGGTACAAGAGATTGCGAATAAATAATAGTGACGGATAAGTAGATAATGGAAACCATCAATAAATTCTGATTAAAGCTTGTTCTTGTCCGACAGCTTCGTCGAAGGACTGCGAAACGTTAAGTGTTTGTGTGCCATTTAGTGTCCGTTTAAAAGAGTTTGTAATATAATAAATTTTGAATTGAAATATAAGATTTAATAAAGTAACAGTATCGATCTATGAGTCAACGTTATCCCTATATTAAAGATTTTAATAGTTTTCGGTTGTCGGTACTAATATTATACAGGTAACAAATTTCTCATTGATAACTTTATTAGGAGTGAAAATAAATAAAATAACGAAGCTATCATTGTGCGAATGTTAAGTGTCCGTTAAAAGAATTTGTTATAGAATTTTCTTCGGATAAGAATCTACTTTAATTGCTAATATTATACATTGACGAAATAATACAAGTAATCATTACACTCGCCTCAGAAATGCCTACACTTTTTTCAACTAATCAATTTTGAATTCCTAGCCATTTTCGACCATGTCAAGGTGAACACTGAAATCACTGGATATGTTTGCTCTACAATCATTGGAAATTACACCACGTAATGTGTATAGTGTGAACCTTCATATTAAAGTCTGCTAATTCTTGATTATCCTTATACAGATGAAAGAGAAATTATTCAAAATAACGCTTCTTGCTTAATCATAAAATGAAATCAATCTGAATTAACTAAGAGCAAGTAACGAATTATATTCCACATTACATATCAATTCAAAATATATTTTTACATAAATAAATAATACATACATGTAATACATTTTAGCAATGACTTAATGAAATAAATACGTATATCACTAGAACCGTTGAGTTTCTGAAAATACTGAAAGATATACTTAACAGTTTCATGTCATTCATTCAAGCATTTGTCTGTATGCCATTTAACTTTTTTGACATTTCTAATTTTTTCACTAGAAACTAGTCCTTGCAGAAAAACAGAAATTGTTATTCAATTTGCATATTTTCTAATGTGAACTTCTCATAAATGTATATACACACACTTAAACAAAAAAAGTTGATATTAAAATGTTTTTTAATATAAATAAATAATTAATATCAGCTCGAGTGTTCCACTACCGTCAAAAATGAAATATTTGTTTATATTACATTCACATAACCTCGTAAGCTACATAAATACTGTTTATCGCCCGTATCACTTGCGTATATCCAGTTTTTACAGCAAACCTTTACATTTTCCAACGTAATGAGCGCATAATTAATCATTTTTATAGTTGCCATAAATTACATATTTCAAGGTATGTATTAATAAACGCACTCTAGTCATTTCAGAATTCCAAACCAACCGAAAGCATAAACCAACAAACAATGAAATAGTTTATAGATCGTTTTCTTGTTTGATGTAAAAGCACAGAGACAGAGACGATCTTTGACATCTAACGTTTACATTTCTTAATCTAACAAATTTATACGAAAAAAGTTTAACACATGTTGACAAAGAACTATAAAACTGTAACGACAAGGAAATTGAAAATATTTATTACGCTACCGTTCAATACTTTTAAGTATCCGTTACTTTCAAGTGTTTGGTTATTAACTACTTTATAAATGAGTCGCTTATGTAAGTGCTTCAAACCTTAAGCATTCATTACCAAAAGTGCATTAATTTATACGATACCTACGTCTCTAATACAAGAAAAAAGAACTTTGTTTACTGTGTATTCAGTTACAGCATTTCATTGGCGATAACAAACACAAGAGTACCTACTTATTTGGAAAGAGAAATTTTGAAATGATAAAATTTGGGCCAAGAAAACTATTGCAAACCAGTAAATAACTACCTACGCATTTTTACCGACATCGTCTTAAGTGAAGTATAGCTTAAAATAAACAATCTTTTATCCAAGAGTTTTAAGGCAATCATATACTGACCTGCTTTACTCCATTTGATCTTGATCATGTAAGTCACATTCATGTAAGTCGAAGCTGATGAGAACACGTATTATTGAACTGTTTATGTAGTTTATAATTTAATATGAATTCAACTGCCGCTGAAGTTCTTCTGTTGATGAAAAAGTAGAATACATTTTCACTAATCGATATAAACTATAGCTTTACGTTACCTTTCAAATGCAAATTGCTCTCTCATCTCACAATCAGTCTTACACTAAAGCTCTTGAAAAATAATTTATAGAAGAAGGAAGAGTCTAAATTTTAGAAACAAAAATAGTTTTGTTAATTCATTGTGCAAAGAAAATTCTCAATTAAGTTTTAACTGTAATAGAAATTATGCAGACATACAGACAAGCTGACATCCCACTTCTGTTGTACACAGAAACTTGATGTAGTAGCCCTTTTGACACCGAGCTGGTTGTTTCCCACGCACACAAGCCAAACTGTGGCACCGTGTTAAAGGATTTTATAATTATGTGTTGCAGCGTTTACTTAACCCCCTACATTTTTTCCATTCATCATCCCACCTGTCATCAACCAAATAGTCAGCGTTGCCACGAAAAATTATACACAAATCGTGTGTTTAAATTAATTTTACTAAAACTGTTAGCACTTGTACGCCGTCCGTACACGTCTATTTATTTAGTTTACCGAATCGTGTATTAAACACCAATGGTTTGAATTTTAATTTAGTTTAAGAAAATAAATTTCAGAGAGATTTTCTGTGGCTCGGTCGCTGTTTGGTTACACATACATACATACAACGTATAGCTGCTGTTTGCTGGTCTTCCAACCCGAAAGAGCATGAATTACAAACACGAGTTGCTTTTTACGGAGAAAGGTAAATATTTAAGTTCGAATTTATACTAGAAACTCGACATGCAATTTCAAAAGACATATTCTTGAAGATATTAAAATCGCGAATTCTAAATTGTTGCTAAAAACTCAACAAAAATCTATACTTAAGTAGGAAAGTACCTGTTAAGTAAAACTGATTAATTGTTTCTTCAAATTTCACAGTTTTAAATCTGATTTAAAAAAATTGAGAAAATATATAAACTTCGTGCCATTAAAAAGGCACCATCCAGAAGGAGTCAAGTTATAAGGTGAAAATATTCATAGTTTATTTCTCTTAGGCTGGGTTTCTCAGTCCTAGTTTAACTTTAAACTCCTGTTTATTTCCATAGGAACAATTGTTTTTATAATTGCTACCATGGGAATAAACATGAGTTTAAAATTAAACTAGGACTGAGAAACCCAGCCTTAGATAAAGAAGTAATTGATTTCACTTTGGAAAAAAGATAACAGAAATTAAGGGAAAAAATTATTAATGTGTCACGTCACCACGGTTAACAATCCCTACATTTCCTAACTCACCATGTTTGGACATGCTCCAAACATGTAGGTATTGAGGTATCTCATCCCAAGCTTGCTGCAGGTGAAGACGCAGCTCCTTCAAACTGTTTGTTTGTTGAGGAACGACGACCCATGATATCCCACACATGTTATATGGGATTCAAATCCGGAAAACAAGCTGGCCAAGGAAAAATGTCTACCTCTGCTTGCTGCAGAAAGTTCCTACAAATTTGTGCCATATGGGATCAGGCATTCTTGCTGGAAAACTACTTCAGCGTGTTCGTTTATCAGAGGTAGCAGAACAGATCTCGTCGATATAATAATAATAATAATAATACTTATTGCTCCAAAAATTACATACTACAAAATATATAAATAAGAAATCAAATTAAAATCAAATATATATTAAGATAAAAGAAAATAAGATAATACGAAATTGACTTAAATTAAAGCAAAAGGTTTGTTCAGTAAAAACTGGTCAACCTATAGAGAACCTAAACTATGATGAGACTTGCTCATTTAATAGTTCTTCTCTTAAATGATTTTTGAAATTGTAAGAAGACATATTTATATGGATGTGCTCGTTATGCATTTTTGCCGCAGTGTAGCTAAAACAAGTTTTGAATTTAGCAATTTTATGAACAGGTAGTTCGTATTTATTATTATTTCTGGTTATACGGTCATGTATGTCACTCCTTGGAATAAGCTTGGAGGAAAGATAGGATGGTACACCAAAGGTCACGATTCTGTTTACTAGCAGCGCCCATATGTTGGGCGCGTCTATTTTCCAAACGAAGAATATGGTGTTCATTTAGTGTAGGTAAGATGCGGTCCCGACGGCGAACATTGAAGGAGAAATGGGCACAAGAGTTTTGTACTTTTTGGAGACGATTCTTGTTCAAAGCAGAGAGGTGAGGGCCGTAAACCGTATCACAGTAATCAATCATTGACAAAATGGTAGATTCGCAAAGCTTCCATTTCACATACTCCGGTAGAGCAAGTTTTAAATGATGAAATGTTTTTAATTTCATATATGACGATGACACTAATTTAGATATATGTTTCTTAAATGTTAATTTATTGTCAACATGTACACCTAGATTTTTTGCAATGATCACTCTCGCGAGAGGAGTGTTGTTGTGTTGTTTAGTATAATGTCTTTTGAGATATGGCATTGAAGTCTATCTGATTGTGAGCCAATAAGCATACACACGAATTTAGCACTGTTCAAAGTTAAGGAATGTTTTGACGTCCACTCACTGATGTTATATAGATCTTTATTGACTGATTCGATGTCATAATCGCACAGTTTAGGGTTGCACACAGAATAGAGTTGGCTGTCATCTGCATATTGGTGAAAGTGACTATGTTGTGCACAATTGTTCAGATCGCTGGTGTAAATAGAGAACAGCACTGGAGCAAGAATTGAGGCTTGGGGCACACCTCTTGGTACTAGTTGAGGACTTGAAAATTTAAATATCTATTTGCAAGGAATGAGCCGAACCACCGGTTTTCGACGTCCTTTATACCGTAGTGCTGCAGTTTTGCAATCAGTAAGGTGTGGTCAACTGAATCAAAAGCTTTGGTGAAGTCAAGTAATACCATGTTGGTCACCTGAGACCTATCAATGCCTTTTGTAATGTCATCTAAAATGGAAAGTAACGCAGTGGCGGTGCTGTATTTAGGTCTAAAGCGCGATTGCGTCTCCGGTATTAGGGGGTTATCATCAATGTAAGTCAGTAATTGCGCATAAACTGATCTTTCCAGTATTTTTGAGATGGTGGGTAGGATACTTATAGGTCGTAAATCGGATAACGATTCAGCATTTTCCTTTTTTTGGTAGAGGCAAGACAATTGCTGATTTCCATAGGGAAGGAACAACACCCAATCGTAGCGAATGGTTAACTATGTCAGTTATGGCACTCAAACAGAAGGTAGAACGAAGTCGAGCATCTTCAAGCAACTCCGGAAGCGTCAGATTTGATTGATTGGGAAGAACTACGAATTTCTTCTGTTACATATTTGAATTGAAATTTATTGTTTATATCCTTACTAGAAGAAGAGTAGTATTTTATTGTGCCTAGGTCGGCAGGTTTGTTTTCGCCAATGTTAACAAAAAAGTTATTTAGACTTCTGCGTTCTTTAGATGATCAGGTAAGGAAGGAGGAAATTTTCTGTGTATCTCCCAGCTTTTTAGAGTAGACCAAAATTCTTGAGAGTTTTTTTTTACAGTTTTCAAATGTAAACTTGATATAGGCTGCTTTTTCTCGCTGGATGGCTTCGTTGGTGTATTTCCTAATGTCGACGTAAGCTTCCCTGTCAGTTACGCTTCTTGTAGAATTAAATTTACGGAAGGCCTCATTTTTTAAGTGACACATTATTTTAATAGTGTCTGTAATACAGGGCTTTACAGTTTTAGGTTTCTTTCTAACATAAGGAGCGTGTAAATCGAACAACGAGTTAATAAAAGTGGTTAAGAAATGAACTTTGTCATCAATATTTTGTAAAGATTTAATACAGTCCCAATTTACGCGATGGGCAACCATACTGAAATTCTGATAGTTGATTTTTTACTTTCAATAGATAAAGAACATTGAATAAGCCTGTGATCCGAAAAATCATTACAGTCCATCGTAGAACAGCTGTGGAATTTTGATTCTTCGCTTGTTATTATGACGTCTATAAGGGTAGCACTGGAATCAGTAATGCGTGTAGGCCCATTTACCAATTGTTTCAATTGGAAGCAGTCTAAGATGTTAAGAAGATGATGGGAATCCGGTTTATTTTCCAGTAAATTAATATTAAGGTCTCCTAAGCATATTAAGTGTTCTGCTGTAGGTCTCAGTAACTCTAGAACAGATTCCATACGATCAATGCAAGTGTGTGATGTTGATGGCGGTCTATAGATACACCCCACAGTAACCGTTGTTTTTAAGAGAGCAATGTTTATCCAGAGCTTTTCAAGATCAATGTCGTTTTCCTTTGTTAATTCTACTATTTTTGGTTTTAGGACAGTTTTTACATATAGGCCAACTCCGCCTCCCCGGGAAGCACGACCAGAACGTATAATCGGGAATAGTAATAGATGACGTCGGCGTTGACTCACTCAGCCACGTCTCCGATATATCGATGCGCATTTAGTCTTCCTTTGATGAATACCAATGGGAATCTGTACCCGATGCTTATGGAATTCCATACCATAACACCTGTATTACCCCGCCATGGCCTCATAGTAATAGATGACGTCGTCGTTGACTCACTCAGCCACGTCTCCGATATATCGATGCGCATTTAATCTTCCTTTGATGAATACCAATAGGAATCTGTACCCGATGCTTATGGAATCCCATACCATAACACCTGTATTACCCCGCCATGGTCCATATACGTCTCTCTCCTCGGAACCTTCTCACCATTATTCGACATTTTGCCTCAGAAAAAATTGGGATTAGTCACTGAACATGACTTGATCCCATTCAATAACTGAAGTCTGGCTGCCTTATGTAATTGTGTTAGTGGAAGGCGTCGACGCGGCCGAAAGGAGTGGAGACCAAAAGTAGTAATACGTCTGTAAATAGTTCGACTAGACACCCTTTATCTTACATCCCTTATCCAATCCACACCAATTGCAGCTGAAGGGCGAAACCTGTCTCTTACAGCCAGTTGACGGAGACGCCGATCTTCACGTTAATTAGTTCTTCAAGGATGCCAACTTTCTGGTCGACGGTGTTGGATGCCTTCCAGAGACCATGATGTCCATGCTCGAAGCATCGCAGAATGTCTTCGGTTTAAACGCCGCGCTATTTCACGGAACGTGCATGCCGACAATTCGCCCTCTTTCAAAGTCGGACAGTTGCTGTCTTCAGCATTGTTAACGATCAACACTTTAAGCTTCCGCAGAAAATAAAGACTGTTTTGACACACCGCAGTTTTTAAAATTACTGATAACAAGAGCCTATCTCTTTAAGACCACTCTCACAAAAACCGTTTTTCAATTCTTACGTTTTTATCATCGACTCCTAAGATACGGATAATTATTTGGTAAAAATATCGACCTTGTAACTTGATCTCTTCTGGGTGGTGTATTTTTATTCGCACGTAGTGTATATAAAATAAAATATTTTTTAAAATTCTTCTGTATATGCCCTACCGTTTAATATACAGGACGTATTCGTTAGTGTCTAGTTTTTTTTTCTCAAATCCTGTTTCCGATGGAATATCATCGCGTAGCAATACATCACGAAAACCTCAATAGTTCATAAGCCATGCATTACCATGCATGTAAACAAGAAAATTCTCGAAAGATTTCAATACAATAGTCTTGAATCTACTTACATATTTATGAGTGGATTTTATCATCAATAACTTTTCATAAGCGCAGATGGCGTCTCAGTTTCCGCTGCATTGCTTAGGGGAAAGAAAAGAGTGAAATCTGATAAAGATTGTTGCAAAATTTAACAACAATAAACACTAGGTACTTTAGATAATTATAAAAACAAATTTTTATGTGGCACTAACTTATTATGATGTAATTAATATTATTTTACATACGTCGTTTTGTACAACAATGAACAAGTAAGCACCAAAGTTGATTCTGTTCATTTCTCGATGATCCAAGAAATTTCCACTCGCGTTTCAGGTTATTTTCGATTTATTTTCTGAGTATGTATTCTGATTGTATGAATCAATTTCTGAGCATAAGCATGTTTCCGTAAATTTAAAATCATAATCACTTTAGTTGACAAATTCTAGTTAAATTTAAGTTTGGATCCGCAAAGGCATATAAATGTGTAGGAGCGCAACTGTCCCGACACAACTATAAAGGTCCTTTCAATAAAACTTATTAAACTTAGAAATTGGCCGATGAAGTTAATTGAAAAGATTCTTTTGATATAAAATGACTTTAGGGAGTTTTCGAACATTTTGTAAACCCGGTACGAAATAATTTATTACACGCCGACTGATTTCATAATTGCGTTCGTTCAGTGCAAAATCTAATTACGAATTCCGATAACTTTCTATTTTAAATCTGCTAACCGCACCGGCAAGTGAGCAAACATCAAACACAAAACATGAAATAAATCCGAGTAATAAAGCTGTAGATGTAGACGGTACTTGCAGTGCGAGTTTTATTCAAATTAATGCGGCAGAAACCGTAGAAATTCATTACAATTATTATCCGTAAATACAGCTGAGTTTATAAATCTGCATCAATATTGACAAGAAAATGAACAGCAATTGCAAAACTACACAGCGTGGCGTTTATACCACTTAAATATTCATTTGTTACATGCATTTTGTTTTACGATTTATTTGCCTGTACACGCCCATTATTCTCAGAAACAATGTCTCTCTTAACTCCTTTATTTATTCTACGCGGTAGTATTCTACCACTATTTTTGAGCAAACATTACCAAACCTGGCGTTCTTAAACCACCGATTAATATTCATAAAATGGTGACTTCTGTAATCAACATTTAAATACTTTCTGGGTCCTCACCTAAGGCGGTGTCAGTAAATTTGTACTTCACACTTAAATATCAACATATTTTCGGTGCACTATTTTATCCCACACGTTCCTTAAAGGCAACTCTAACACGAATACATTATGTAAACGAACATCTTGGGAAATCTCATTTTATAATAGATGTGTTACTAATTCCTAACCATAGAGACCGAATTATAACAGTAATTGAAGTTGAAGTTACAAGTTCTGTAAAGTTTATGAAATCTTTCCTCTATGAAATTCACATCAAAAAGTCAACGTAAAAGGTAACTAAATAGAAAGATTACACAGGATGTTACCCAATCTTGATTCATAATCATAACAACATAAACAGAGTTACAAATATATGATTCCGATCTCCAATATCGTACCTACAATATTTATGATTACATCATTCGCATACGTAAACAGTTCCACGTGCTTTTTTCCTCTTATTGTAGTTGATATTATTATCACCAACTCGAACATTATTTACAACGCATATAAAAAAGTACCCAATCACCCTTTGCGAATTTTGCTCTATAGAGCATAGTAGTTTGAAGAGTGAATTATATTCATGATGAGAAACTAAGAAATGTCTAAAGTTCAGTAGCACTCTGTATAAAGAACTCACAATAAAAAAATAGACTTATTTTATTAGTTTGACGTTAGGACCAGTAGAGATAAAATACTACGATTTTTTATTGTTTATTACCTTCAAATTTTTCTTAAGCATAATAATATTAACTAGATATATTATTTTGATTATTTCTTAACGACTTATAGTGATTTCTAACTGTACAGATCATAGTTTTCGGTAGTCGTTACGCAGCAATCAATCTAGATATTAAAAGAAAACAACCTATAAGATAAGGCTGGAATTTAATAATAAATTTCGAGCATTTTATTAGAACAATATGAAACATATGTAGGTGCACAGCATCGGCTTAACTGGATTTCATCAAGCTGATTGAGTTCAAATAATACTCATCATAACTGATAAGAAGCGGCTAGTGCAATTTATTAAAACTAAATTATCTAAACACTGTAATAAAAATGTCCTCTAATCTGTAAGTCGCCAAAGTATTATAATGAAACAGTAAATATGTGCATACAAGATTTATTTATTGATAACCTGTTGAGGCAGTTTTTTTTTATTGAAGGTATTCTGGTGTAAAAATAGAATTTTTAGAGTCAAAGAACCTGGCATGTTTTACGTTGTCAATTTCTTTAAAACTAGCTAATATCTTGCAAATTATTTCCTAAGGAATAAAAATGTGAAAATATTATTTTATTCAGTTCCTAAATTCCCTTCAACTGCTGAAGTAGTTATCTACTACTGCTGTGGTTCATTTAAGTTCTAGAAATTTCTAGTAAAAATTTCCATATTACTTATACATACTATTCTGCTTGTGAAACTATTTCTCAGAACTGCTCTTTTTACACAGAGATTTTCATTGCGTACTTAATATTTTTAGCAAGCATAGTTTTTGTTTTCTTTTATAACTCGAATCAAAAACGTTTCTTCTAGTGTCTTGTGTTTGTTCATTTTGACTTCTTTTTTTTTCCAGTTAGTCATCTTTCTTTTCCTTTGAAACTTCTAACGTTCTGCGATCTTCGCATTGTTTTTTTTTGGTTAATGTATTTGAATCGGTCATTTTGAAAACGGGTTAACTTCAATTTTATAAGAAAAGCAAAAAAACCGTTCCCAGTCAATATTGTTCAATGTAAATTGCAATATTTTTTTTCGTGTAGTTAACAGAAAAGTGACACAATGTTTAATCAAAAATCGTGAAGAAAAGTGGGACTTGTCTCGTTAGCAACACTTTTCTTCACGATTTCAGTTAGCAACACTTTTTTTCATTCATTTTATTTATTATGGTGACGTTTCATAGGTCGAAGATTGATTGATTGATGTTTTGTTACTATGTCAACAAATGCTTGACATACCTTGATATATTATTATTCTTCGACACTCTCATAATTATTTTCGTTATTTTCGTCAACTACACGAAAAAATAGCATGATCTACACGTTAGAAAAGTGAATTTCCATGTTCGTGTAAATTTGATCCACTCGTGAGCTACTCGTGAATTCAAACATTTACACTCACTGGAAAACTATCACTTTTCTAAACTTATAAATCAATATACTAATTTTACCTTGTCAGATACCTGATACAGAAATACTTTAAACAATTTTTGGATATACAGGGAGCCCCCCGAATTTTTTTTTTTTTTGGGGTCGGGAGACAACCCGTTCTCAAACATAGGTTTGACAGCAATCATGAACACTTATTTCACTTCAAAAGCTTTTTTACTATTAGCAGAGTTAAGTCTCGTGTTAAAAATGAAAATGTAGTAACTACGAGAGTAGTCCCAGAAGTACCCGACCTGATGCATAGGTGGCGGTTGTTAGTCAAAAAAAGTATTATGGTCGAAAGTACGAACCTTCTAAAACTTAAGTTTCAAGCTTGAAGGAGATGCGTTGTTTAGTATTTGTTTGACAGCCGTCAACAATGCATGCTCTCAGTGAATATAAACATGGAAAACAATTGGTCATCGTTACGTGATACAATACTTTGATTTGAAAGGTCTCAGTTTAAGCAATATCAAAACCGAGCTAGATTCTACACTGAGGAAGCCTGCTCCTTTGTTTACAACATATCGAGTGGCAGAGTTTAAACGAGGCCGTATGAGCTGCCAAGACGAACATCGTACTGGTCTGCCAAATGAAGTAAGCACGCCAGAAATGGCCAAAAAATCCAAAAAATTGTATTGGATGACCGTCGATTGAAAGTGTGCGAAATAGCAGAGATGGTAGGCATTTCAAAAAGTGCTCTACATCGTATATTGACCGATAATTTGGGCATGAGCAAACTGTGTGCAAGGTGGATGCCGCGTTTGCTCACAGTAGAACAAAAACTTCGTCGTGGAGATGTTTCAATCGAGTGTTTGGAGATGTTTGAGAGCAATAAAGCCGAATTTTTGCGTCGATTCGTATCCACGGATGAAACATGGGTCCATCACTTCACACCTGAGACGAAAGAACAGTCGAAACAATGGACTCAAGAAGGAGAATCGGCTCCAAAGAAGACAATTTTATCCTCTGGCAAGGTCATGGCATCAGTTTTTTGGGATGCGCGTGGTATCATTTTCATTGATTCTCTTAAATAAGGAGAAACAATCAACAGCGAATGCTATGCGAACTTGTTGGTACGTTTGAATGATGAAATCAAGAGAAAACGGCCGAAAAAGAAAGTGTTGTTTCATCACGACAATGCACCAGTCCACACGTCCGTCATCACCATGGCCAAAATCAATGAATTAAAGTTTCAATTGTTTCCTCACGCACCCTACTCGCCAGATTTAGCCCCGTCGGATTATTTTCTCTTTCCAAATTTGAAGAAATGGCTCGGTGGTAAAAGATTTGCCAACAATGAAGAGGTGAAGTCTGCGGTTGATGGCTATTTTGAAGAGCTCGACGCCTTTCATTATAAGAACGGTATAGAGGCTATTGAGCATCGCTGGAAAAAGTGTATCGCGTTAAAA